>JACSYO010000396.1:1505000-1887500 GCA_016806645.1 Ophiodon elongatus | reverse complement strand
GTTAACTAGTGAGGCTAAAAAAAAGTTGTGACATAAGGCAGTTCTTAGATAGTTTTTCACCATGTTGTGATGCAACATCTCCAAAGCACAACATGAATGCACAGGAACACAAGGGTATTTATGACATAACTTCATTCTACAGCAAAATAATCAGAGCAGGAGGAAATGATCAAATGCAAAAAAAACAGAGGCACTCCTTTGTGAGTCTCATTTAGACAACACAATATGATATCAGTACACGAGAACCCTCCTGCTTCTAACGTATAGTTGAGGTTTTGCTGCCAAAGACAATGCACATGGATGATATGCGTACATTGTCTTAGGTCTTTATATGCGAGAACACTAAAAAAAAAAAGAATACTTCTGGTGTACAAATAGCACAAGAGAAATTAGTGAAGCAGCTGAAAACATAATAGCCTGTACATACATGTTCATAATGTTCAGAGTTATTCTAAATACCACACAATAACACTTAAATGTGACAATTTCACTGTGTGTCATTAGTCATAACAGTTATTAATAAGTATAGGAATGGTTTAGACATACAGTTAACCTAAAGTGTTGGCTGGTCAGCACTCATTTGTCCTATGCTCATTGAAATCATAGGATATCTGGGATGTATCTGTGTTTCTTGTGAGGGGATATACACATCTCACTGATTGCATTTAAAATGCACAAAATATTACAGTTTTTCCCTTATTCCAAAAAAAGACAATATGCCAACTAAACTGTTTCCATGGGTACCGCTAATGTGCCCGTTTACATGCAGCCATGCATATTCCTGCCCCTGTGACGCCTTTTAAATAACTTAAATCCTTTTCCACCTGCAGACATGTTGCTCCCTTGGTGTACCCTTGTTGTCACCGTTCTGCAGGTATTGCAAGTGTTCTTCGAGCCACTCTTTTTACGGCTATGCACAACAATGGACAGGGTTTATTTTGTCGACTCGTGTACAACGTGCAGAGCTGGCCATAAACAGGAAACAGGCCGTGTGACGCAAGCTGCGGCAAGAACCACAATTGAGAGATATTCTGAATGCGCTGTATACATTTCAAAAGAAGAGTATGTATATCCATAGCTTTTGACTTATTAGAATCTGGTATTATATTCTATAGCAACAAAAAAAAAGCTGCTCACTATTGCATTGAAAAGCATGGGGCATTGTTTAGACCAGCCCTGCAGACAGTGATGAATTCATCTGGCCAGAAAATAACAGCAGTTCAACTGAGCTGAACTTTTTCTCCAAAGGCTCAGATTTCAAAACCCAAAATAGATGTATTGATTGATTCTAGGGAGGGGAGGTGGGTGGAGACTGGATTTGCAACAGATCGCCTGCACCAAGCACATCCCAAGGACACAAATCAGGGAGCCCTGAAAAAGCTCAAGCAGCTCTTTCTTCTCATGGACACGTCTTAACCACAAGGGAGATGGTCCCCACCAGTTGTTTCGCTACTCCCTGATTTTCATCCTGTCATGACCTCACATCTAACGCTGCATTTCTTCCCACTGCTTTATGATGGATTAGGCTGTGAAGAGATGTTTTGGGGCCCACATGGAAAAAAAGAAATTTCAATATTACAATTCATGTGATCAAAGAGCACAACACATGATCAAAATATAAACAAAAAGAGGGATTCAACCTGTTGTTTTCCCCCCCAATTGATTTACAAGTCTTTTAATACAACCATTACAAGATAACAACGACCTTTAATGTGGTTTGTTGCTGTTCAAGATGGTGGTGCATACTGTCATATTCATTGTAAATAAATCCTGATTGAATCTTAAAAAGAAGTGCAGATTGTTCAGCAGGACTCAGACAAAGCAACAGTTCACACTACTCGTACAATCTGAGAGCAGCAAAGTCAGAAAACCTCACTGACGTCATCCCTCTGCCCTGCTCCAGAGCTCTGAAGTGATGCACTGAATCTCCCACCAGTAACTGACGGCGCCCTCTGGAGGAGGCACGAGGAAGGACAAACTGTCCTTTGAGGATCATTGTACTGAATACAAGACTGTGGAAAACACAATGACAGAAGAGCATAAATAGAGAAGGAAATCATGGTGTCCAACAATCTGCAATATCATCTCTTCATCGTGTCATGTGAGTTTGGGTCATGGCCTTTGTCACATGGCATCTTCCCTTCCGTCTATCACTTCCTCCTGCTCTTCAAAACTGCCTTGCAGGATTTTTGACCAACGACGGCCAGAAGGTAGATAAAAGAAAACCCCTTCATATACGATACTATATTTTAATATGAGCTGTTATGGCTCAAGTTCGAGCAGAACGTGACGTCATTTATACATTCAGCAGAAATGCTGCAACTAGGACATTTCACTGAGCGATTATGTCCACACACAAGCCGCCTGAAGAATGGAACTTGCATTTGTTAACGTAACTGTTTTGAGTAGACAAAAAAAAAAAACACACACTGGCAATGGAATGGCCCATATTTGACTGACTGCTTATTTATGCAGCAGATAGCTGAAGACTAATAATGGCGCTCTGTTGCCCCCGTTTGATCACATCCAGAAATTCAACCGTTACACCGCCATCATGACAGAACATGGACGGACTATTTGTTCTGTGATTTGTACGCACTTTGACCAACAGGCTGAAATAAAATCTGCCAAGTGGCACCAATCTAAAACACCGAGCAGTGTTTACAGTAACCAGAATAATTAGGTGTGAACTGGCAAATGGAAAGGTTTCTTTTTGTTGTTGTTTTTTACAAGCTGACTCAAGTGAAGCTGAGTGGAAACAAGTCATATTCACTCAGATTTTCCTAATGTCTGAGTGAGAAATGGTGACTGAAGCTTTTAGTTGCCTTTCTGAAACACGCCGCAGCTCTTCTTGGTAACGGAGACCTTATTCAGGTGTTGGAGGGAAACTCTGGTCAATGTGTCTTTTAAAAAGGTGAGACACTAATGGGCACATTTAAGTGTTAAACAACAACAAAATGATCCACTAGACAGCGACAGCTTGAGTTTCTTAGAGTTTACGAGGCACACCTGAATGCACCATGAAGTCCCTGTTGGCACCCGCATGCTTTACCGTACAAAGCCACGTAGACATGCTAGGGCTGGGCAATATATCGAGATTATATCGATATCATATGAAACCAGATATCGTCTGAGATTTTGGATTTCCTTATATCATAATATGGCATAAGTGTTGCCATTACTAGTTTAAAAAGACTGCATCATAGTACCTTGATGTAAATTTCTGAACTTACAAGACTAGTTATTATTACTGGTGATTATTTATCAAAAATCTCATTGTGTAAATATTTTGTGAAAGCACCAGTCAACCCAACATTATCGTCGCAATATTGATAGACGTAATTGGTCAAAAATAATGTGATAAACGATTCACTCCATATCCTCCAGCCCCAAGACATCCAATCGATATTAAATAAAGACAGGGCGATGGTTGGTGGTGTCTCAGCTTCTGTGTCTACATTTTTGTCTTCAAACGTGCGCGAAGAAGAAGAAATAAAAAAATAAATAGTTGATCCTGCTTTTGACTTTGAATTATTATTATTTTTGGATCGATTTAGAATTGAAATGGTGAAACCTCTAGTCTGCAGCGAAACATAAAGTCTATGATAAATCCATTGGGATGATGCTAATGGATGGGAAATCTTACAAGCCAGCTGCAGAAAGGTAAACTCCTTTAACTGCATGATATCAGTCTGTAATGACTTCACTGCACACACTGCCACACCTCGACCATCTCAGGTAACGGCACATTTGCCCGCCAGTCATCCATGAAACGGTGTTTGGCACAACAGTCTCAGGTGACACTTTCCTCTCTTTTGAAGGCAAACGCGTGTCTTCTTTTTTTTAACCTTTTTTTTGGAGAATGCTAGATCAGGGCTTATTCCAAACTACAATTCCATTTCTGGATTAGAGCTACTTGTAAATACATAAGACGCTTACTTCTTTTATTATGAATGAAACTTGAGTTTCCTGTATTGGCTTGTTTTAGGAGCAAGTGAGGTGATGATCTTCTGTAACTGTTTGCCATAAACGGATGTGGAATGGCCCCATATCACCCTTTTACACGTCAATACTTCTCGCTGCGCCACCACTAGTGAGGCCTGTCAATGAAAAGAGGGCAGAAGAAGACGTGCAATTCCACCAATTGTTTTGCATCCAACAGTAACAGAAACAGATGTCTCTACGTGCAGCTGAGGCCATTTATAGCGTCTGCCCTTATACCTGTAAGCCATCATTGGCGGTGACGTCGTCATCATCATTATCAAACATCAGAAAGATGATTCATTCATAGCAGCCACATTGAAATGGACTCAGATTTGCAATTGAGGATGAAAAAGAAAAGAGCGTCACCGGGAAATGATGGCTCGAATGTAAATGAAAACCATAAAAAGATGCAACATATTCGGAGACTACAATGTTTTTGGGGTGTTTTGCATCGTTTACTCATCTGTCCCCCGGATGTTTCACTTACACTGAAGAGTGGACAACATACTTCTGCGGTTACACTTACAGGAGCACTTAATTGAGCTTGAAAAGGAAGTAAGGCATATCGTGAAGCGAGTCTAGCTTTGTCTTATACATCTCTCGACATGCAAAGTAGCTGAACCTTAATATCAGCCTCGGCAGCTCAGCGAAAACAGAATTGGGCTCAAGCATTCTGTCACAGAAAGATGACTGAAGCTTCCACTGGATCAGTTTGTGGCTTTTGACTGTCCTGCAGTCTTTTAGGCTGCGTGTGACGGGAGGGGAGGGGCTAAGAAGGTTATCCTTTTCATTCACAGAGGGGCAGAACATGATACTCACACACGTCTCCCTACACATTTCTGACATCTGACACCCACCAACGCCACAACCGACTGTACCAAGCTGTCTTTTCCCCTGCCCCTGCATAAACCCGGGGTGGACACAATAACATGAACAACTTCAGAATCCAGCGCAAAAATGAAACTTAAAATGAACGCATGATTCTGGTTGAGACAGGATAACCAAAAAGCAATTATTTACAATAAGCTCTACCCAGGCAACATTTGGCTTCAATTTGTCCTACAGCATTATTTATTGCAATAGCAAAAGCAATAAGGACAAAATGACTCATTGTAAATGCCTTACTTAGCCGTCCACATGATGCGGACCATGAGCTGGAAAGCCCCCATGACTACCAACAAACAGCAAGTGTAGAGAACCTCCAGGGGGAAAAACATGTTAAGTAGTTTTTCCCACGACGTCTGTTCAATGTCCATAGCAGCGGCTTTCAGCTGCTGGAAAATTGTTACTGTTATCAATCTGACCGCATGCATTGTGTGTCTGAAATAAACACTGGCTTCCCTTTATGTACAGAACATGAGAAGAGATAAGAACAAAAAGGTTGATTATAGCAGGGTTTCCATACCCAGTAAGTAAGTAATCCAGTGCATTGATCAATATCATTGAAGAATGTCCCGATCAATTCTTTTTGGCCCCGATCTCCTTTCGAGCCCTTAAATGCTGGGTGTCTCGTCCAGTCTGATACTTCTATTTACCTAAATGTTAATTAATTAAATATGTATCTGAGCAACAGCTATAGCTTCTGATTTTCACACCTTTGTTTTTGGAAATTTGATTCAAAAACTAAAGGTCCTGGTTCAAAGCTATTAAATAAATTCTTCACAAGCTTGGATTATTGAGATGATGGGGATGAAAGTTCTACTGGAGAATGTGACTGAAACATGACGCGATCAGGGATACGATGTATCACTCTGTTGGGACTATAGAAACGCTGATCTCTTTGGCCAGGTACAGACACCGGCAGCAGAGAGCCCATTAACCAGAGAACAGACGAGTTTCATTTTGGCCTGTTGTCAAGTTACTCATGGAATTAGATTTATGGTCTGCCGCTATCAACGGTTGTCATTTTAACTGGCAAATGTGATGGTCAGTGCTTCCTGAAGGTTTGTGGACTGCCGTTTTGAAGCTTCGAGTTTGTCAATTTCGGCGTTGCCATCTTGGAATACGGCTGTCACCATGTTTTTTTTTGTTGCAACCAGTGAATTGAAGTTCACAATATTTGTAATGCGGAGGAGTTACGTAGGGACACCGTATACAACTCTGGCAGCAACCTGTCAATACGCTCGCCCTAAAGCATATTCTGCGAGGAGGCGTCGCCCCCTGCTGGTCAGTAGAGAGAAGGCAAGTTTTAAGACACTTCCGCATCGTCTTCACTCGGCGGAACCGGAGGTTGCCACCTGGTCTCAACAGTGTGCCAAAAAAAATGTCTTCGAAATATTTTCACTCTTATTCAGCGCGAAATGCTTGCACTGTGTGCTGCTGCACAGGGGAGCAAAGCTGCAACACCAGCAGGCTGAGGTCATTTGTGTCGCCATTAAATATACAAGAGAGCACTGAAGTAAATTTTTAAGCTGGAAATTGTCTCGCAAAGCATGTAAAAAAAAAAAAAAAAACATAAATCTAAAGAATTCGTGCATACTATGATTGACCCTTCACTTAGTCCCACAGACAAAAGCAGACAGGCCAATCATAGCGTAGCTTTGGCCAGCGCCGATTAGGGTCTTCAAAAGCACATTGTAGACCCTTCTGTCTGCTTCGCTTGGAAATCGCCTTTTCCAAGAATTTGATCATAATTCTTCAGGGAGAGCAGCTGGAGTGTGGCCTCCATGGTAAAGTAGCTCTGACTGCTCGACGCAGTACCAGTGGGTGGCGGAGCTTAGTGATGGGTTAATTGGTGAAAATATTGTTGATTTTTCAAACTCCCAATAGATTTGTGTCCGCATTAAAAATCCAGTATTGGTTGACCTATACTTCAAGCTGACCTTTGACGAATGTGTCCCACAATATCAAACTTTGGGCTCTACACACAAGCCAACCATATCTTATTGATAGCTGTGACATAAGTCGCACTTCCATTCGATTGTCACATGAGTTTTACGTAGACTTTTGAAATGTCACAAAAAAGAAACGCAAATTAGGCGCATTTTCACCAAACTACAGGGCAAATTTGGTCAAAAGCATTGTTTGGTCAAAAGTTGGCAAGTACAGCTTTATGCATGTCTGTAATCTGCCAACAAACAGAGTAGCAGAAGTAGAGGTCGCGAAACAGAAAAATGGAGAGGTCTTCAGGAATTTGTTCCAATTAGGAAAGTTTTAATTGTTCTTTCATGTCGGCTAGTATTGGCCATGTTTAACGCTGTCTTGACGCAGACAGCGGAAACAGCTGACCAGTCAAGCCAGTAAAACGTTTGCCACATCAGAACTTATTTGGCAAAGGAGTTTCAATAATACATTTAACGCATGAACTCTTTTCTTTTCTTGGCAAAGACCACCTCAAGCAAACGTAACAAACTTTTGCGCAATTGAGGAAGTTTTATTTAATTTTAAGGAAAACAGGAAATGGAAGCAGCAGAGTAAAGCCCTGTGAAAAAAACTGAATAAGGCCTCTCCTGGATCTCAGACGATGAGATACACATTATTGTGTTGCGTGTCAGGAGTTCACAAGTATACGGTTATTTATAAAAAAAAAAAAAAAAAAAAGGTACTAATAGCTACAGAACACTCTCTGAAGAGTCGTGACAGAAGTTGGCAATGCAGATACAAAACAATAATTTACTAAATTAGAAATTATAACTGATATGTGGTACCTGAAAGTAATGTTCATCTGCTTAAAGTAACAATGTGACCAAGTAGATTGGAGTCAGTAAACAAAGGTTTTATGACTAAATATGAATATAGATCAAAAAAAAAAAATCTTTACATCCAATCTTCTGCAGTTCTGACAACAGCTAAAAGTTTGGAGCAGACTTTCAACTGCTGAATGAGATAAAACAGTTAAACTTTTCTCACTCAAAAATTGTGAGAAAAGATAAACGTGTTTCTGCATACCTTTGGGTCAGGATTGCGTAAAAGTGCATTTGCAGCTGAAATTGACACTGAAAGACTCCCTCTCTGGTGTTTCCTCCCATCATGGAGGTTAAACTTGCATTATAATAAGCATACTGTTGTTGATGAAAAGGCCATTTCTCGGTATCGGGCTAAACTGTGCCAGCATGCACTTCCCAAAAGAGGAGGAAAGTTTTCTGAAAACCCTTCTGTCTGCCCAGAGAGGGACCCACCCTTTTCTCCTGAGTGTCGCGTGTAAAGAAGGAGCAGCTGGAACAAAACATCCCACATTGCAGGATTGGCGCAGGGAGGCGTGGGACTGGGAGGCCACACGGGAAGCAGATAGGGTGGCGGACACCGGGGCCCAGTTGGTGTCCGTCCGTATGCCGGCCTGCTCCAAATAAAGCAGAGGGCAGCACATGATAGCCCAAGGTGCATGCCTTTTTAAACATGAGGGCACACACGGGCGCACACGCACACACTGCAGCCGACGCAAATCACTGACAATGGTTCTGTGCTGTATTTACTGCGTGACCTCTGGCTCCACCTGAACAATAGTGCCGATCTCTCCCTGTTTTTACAGTGCATCTGGAGCCAGAGAGTAGTATAACACGTACGTCAATCACAGGCATTCTCACACACACGCATGCTGTATGCATTGACCTCAAAGAGACCCTTAAGACCATGACATTCCTGTCACTCCAACAGATGGTCTACAGCACTTAGTGATGGTACAGTACAAAACTGTGTAAACAACCTGTAACACCCACCTCATTTCAGATGTTTTGAATTTGAACAAAACTAACCCACCACACAGTATTGGAAAACATAGCTACTGTCATTGTGAATCATTGCCAAAGTGCCTCAGCTGCATTGGGCAGTAGTACGAAATCTACTGTGCTACTGCTCCGCAACAAGCCTCAGTAGTGTTTCTCAAGCCCCAAAGACAGCGCTTTGGCTGTCGCCATTTTGTTTTTTTGCGACCAGAAGTGACACAACAAGGTGTTGCTAAGTAGAACCGAACACGACATTTTTAGGCGACTTAAAACGTTCATGCACTGAAAACACACCGTGAAAAAGGACAACTCCCAGAACGGACAACGTCGTGGTAGCGACCTGTCAATCACCTTGCAGTCCCACCCTAAAGCATACCCTGCTTTATGGTCTGATTGACTCTACATGGATCATAATTTACGAAACGAACATCATGCTGTATTGAAGTAGACTTGAAACTAGAGATTGAGACCATAAACTCATGTTTAAATAAATCAAGAGAGAAGTAGAGTCATTTTCTCATAGACTTCTATACAACCAGATGAGTCGCCCCCTGATGGCCAGTAGAGAGAATGCAAGTTTAAGGAACTCCTGCATTGGCTTCAGTTTTCAGACCCAGAAGTTGTCCGCCTGGAACTGTAAAAGGAATAGATTAACAGTTGCTTCCCTAAATGTTGCCAACGTTTAAATCCGCCACCTTTGGGAGACCCTTATCCCTGTAGAACCTCGTTCATCTTTCACTGCCTGCTTAATCTCTCATAAATCCAAATGTAATCTCAGTCATCCTACGTACCAGAGGCGAGCATCATCTGTTGTACACTGAAAGCTCTTCATGTGATTTCATTATATATTCTTTACGTCTCTTGTTTGGACACTATGCTTACAGAGCATTCTTGTTCAAACACGTACATTCCTAGAATGTGTACAGTACACTTTATACATTTAGTCGTGTTCATACATTCATTTTTACTTCCTTCACACGGACAGAACAAGGAACAAGTACATCGCCTGGAAGGCTCTAACAGAAGGGAAACACACAGCCACTATTATTCAGACAACACTATCTCCTTTTCTATAATTTCCACTTCTTCCTCTTTACAGTCTGTTACTTAATCTCCTCCCCTACATGTGTTGTGCAACCTCAATGGCAAGAGTAACACAAGTTACAAGTTCAGCTCGACTTTCAAATATATTACTATTGATCGCATAACACTCAACCAACACCCCCCCCCACTTAAACAGAGCTTAATCTACAAAATGTGCGCTCTGTCAGGACCTACTTGTTGGCCAAATTAACGGAGCATTATGAAGGTAATGCATTTCTTTTTTTTAAAAAGACAGCACGTTGGTCCAATCTTCCTGTTCAGCTCCAGAAGACTTTCCTTGCTAAACCGGTATCTTGACAGACATTCAGCAGCATAACACTTTACTGGGCTGAGTCAGTTCTCTATGATTCTTCAACTTAACTTAATTATTCTGCTCAATCCATCTAAAAAAAAAAGCATTTAAACCATTTAAAAAAAAAAAAAAAAAACAATTAGACCTCCTCAAGTGTAAGTTTAAAGTGAATACTGGTTTAAAGTTTCGGAGCAACAGAATTAAATGTAGTTTAGATTGAGTAAAAAAACGAAAAATGACATTTAAAGACAGGTTTAAATTGAATAATTCTAAGATAGTTTTAAACTTTGCTGCAACGTTATTTTGAGTTAAACCATGATTTAATCAGGTTTTTAAATGAATCCACAACACAGCCCAAGAGTGAAGTGACTGAAGGAAAAAGCTTGACCGTCCATTATCTAAACATCGTCTATTTTCATTATCTGCCACGGTTATCAAATTCACCTCCAAGGAATCCAATTAAGCAGACGCATCCAGTAGATATCAGTAAATAGGTTATAGCTAAACAAGTCGCCTTCTATCAGTCATGTATTGATTGTAGTTCAATGAGTGCAGTGGAGGAAGGAACTGGGGGTAGTGAAAACGGGGCAAATAGCTCCCAAAACAAAGCGTCAACATTAAATAATGAGGTAGGAATAGCAGCCGTCTTCAACGGTCCAAAAAATAAATTCAATGTAGAGGACATTGCTGTCTTGGTTGGGTTGGGTCAAATGAAGAGGACAAATGTCCCCACAGGCTTGAATAACTTAAATCAACTGTGTCTATCTTTACTGGTTACACACACTCACACAATTGATAGAAACACCATCATTTTAATCATATGACAAAGCCACCACCCAGTTTTGTGTGTGTGTGTGTGTGTGTGTGTGTGTGTGTGTGTGTGTGTGTGTGTGTGTGTGTGTGTGTGTGTGTGTGTGTGTGTGTGTAAAGAGGGGACTTCTTCCGAGTCGAGTTAACAAATACTCTGGATATTATAACGTTTGCTGACGAAAAGCTCTCAAACACTCTGTCACTGTCTAGCTGAGAGACATGCGAGGCCCAGGGCCACGACGAGCCGGTCGCACTGCAGACGCAGGCCCACTACCGAGTGCACGGGTGCCCCGCTCACGCCCCGTCTTCTTTTTAGAAACTTAATCTGATTCAGTCGATGCTCGATAGCGGAATAGACAGGTGCCAACCTGTCCGTGTAGCATAGAGGAGGAACACTCTTCTTCTTCTTCTTCTTCTTCTTCTTCTTCGGCACTGATTCAATGCAACATTTCTACACTCTAAATCAAGCTACAGATGAGAACACACCCATTTTTCTACCCATGATTGATAAATTACTTTATATGAGAGCAGTGGCTGAATTATTTCCACAAGTCATTTTCTGAAACTCTCAGAAGTAGCCTACTTTACATGTCAAACATTCAGAAGCATTAAATTATAATCTTTATTTTGTCTAATGTCCTCAAATATTGTTCCGAGTCTACATAAAAGAAATGTGAAACAATAGTACTCATCTCATTTCGGGACTCTAAATCACTATCAACCGCTGTAGTTGGGCCAGGGACTGACGTGTTACCTCACACCCACCCCCCACAGCATCTTGTACTGGCCCTGGGCCCAGTGTCACATTTTTTTGTTGGACACACATCAACATCTTCTTTTGCCATGATTCATCAACGGTACAGTACAATCGCCAGAGTGATCTTTGCCTCATTTTTTCATCCATTTTTTTTTTTTTTATACGCTCAAAACCTCCTTTTGTCTTCCTTTGGGTTTTTTTCATCATTTTACTGTGAAGCATTAAAAAGCCTGTGTGAATTACAAAGTAAATGGAAAGCAAAGACCCGTGTTCATCAGAACTATATTCAAAAGGAACCACACCTTAAGAGGCCCATCTTAGCAGCTCTCCACAGTTGGACATGACAGCCGAGGCCTTAACTATTGACAACCAACACACAAGAGATTGTCCACACACACTTCAGCACACTGGAGGCCTACTGTAACTCAGCATGCCGGCTGGGCCCGTGTGCCAGGCAATTATTCCAGCACCTTCCAACCCTCAACCTGTTGCTATAGAAGCACCTTGTTTGTGAGCAACTGGTTGAACAGGGCTTCAGAAATAAGGCGAGAGACATTTTAAATATGATTAAGCAGCATCAGTGAACCTGCATTGGAATTAAAATAGATACAATGGGCTATGTCATGTCATATATTATAATTTCCTCTTAAAAAAACAAAAGCCCATAGTGGGGTACCACTTAGGATGACGAAGCAGGCCCGTCTCACTTTGGTACTTTTGTTGAGCCTACTTTTTTTTTTTTACACTATTTTAAATAAAAAAAAGGGAACAAGAAGTGACAAAACCCGAGTCATAGCAACAAGCCTTCTGTTCACTGAGTAACGCTAATACAGAGAGAACCAACGCTTTGCGACACACACCGCTCGTCCTTAAGGTGAGGCCAAAATCTGACGCCAATTTCAAATTTTCCGTTCTAAGCAAACCTTCCGCCGCCGTGTCTGTGACGTGCCAACGTTTTACGTGGACTGTTTGGTGACAAATTACATTTTCACAATAACTTAACCCGGAGACTGTTTAACGGCACTTTTAAAAAAGTTTTTAGTGATTCACATTAACGCGAGGTGTGTCTGTTTTCCCGCCGCTGGGGTTTTGGGGGTACTGACGCACACGTCATTAACGGACAACACGCCAGACAAGTGAAATGCGACAGCTAATCCTCCTCTGGTAGATAAATGAGATAAGAAGTGGGACACGGGAGTTTGTGAGCGGCAGCTGTCTTACCGTACTTGTTGGGCTCCCTGTTGTACGTCAGGATAGGCACCACCGCGTTGGGGTCCTCCTGCGCCTCGAACACGGAGTCCTCCCCCGCCTCTTTCTCCTCCACCGCGCCACTGCTGCTGCCGCCGGAGTCCGACGCCGGGTCAGCGACGACCGCGTCCGAGGGCTCCCCCACGCCGGCGACCCCAACTCCTCTGTCAACCGGGACCACCACAAATCTTTCGCCCATGTCCCTCCCCTCTTGTCAAACTTTAAATGGAGGGGGGAAAAAGCACGCCGTCCGGCTTCTTCTGCTGCGGTTTAAACTCGGTGAGGGCGAACACACGGGACGGCGCTCAACGGAACACACACGCTCACGGGCTGATCGGAGGATTGATTACAGTAGAGAAGTCCCCGCCCTAGGCCTTCGCTCATTGGTTGAGAGGGCCAAGGAGCGCTGTTAATCACCCTCAGCTAGCAAATCACAGTGCTTGTGTAAACTGTGGAATGAGCGATTTCTAAAATTTGCATCAATTTAATGATACCGTCCCCATAATTAATTTGTTTTCCTCCAAACATCACTTATTTTTTACTATTTCAGCTAAATATTTCCTCCAGTCATCAAATATTAACGAATACATTTTCTTAGTATGTTTTGGAGTTTGAACTCTAAACAAACTCTGAAGTACTTATAAAATATATAATTTTTTTATTAGGGCTTTAAAATTGTGCATGTGAGATGGTGCCCTGCTGTCACAATTGCGCACATGTGCAGGCATGTCACACTAAACTCATTACACGCTTCTTTAATGGTCTCAAAATGATGGCCTAATTAACACTCCCTCTGTATATCCTCCACTATCAATAGCCTGCCACGGAAACTTAATAAATAATTCCAATTTTAAAAGCAGTGATTGTTTAGTCATCTGCCAACACCTCGCCCATAACAACTTTGGTATATTACAGCTTAGAATAAATAGTTTGTCAATACCTCAGGATAGGATGACCTCTCATGTTTCCAGGCAGGTTTTGACACATACTGTAGTCCACAGTGACAGGCCTCAGAACTCCCTGTTCCCCAAAGAACACCCTTTTTCAGTTTGACATACTTAAAAGCACAGGGCACTCCTTCAAACAGTCCCCAAATTGTCAATATACACAACGGCATATCTTGTATCGCTTTTGAATTTGGGGGGGGCTTATCTTTCTCTTTTGGTCTCATGAAAAACAAAAAACATTTGATTAAATTTGATTGGTCCTGGAAATCCCAGATCAAGATCACCACCACAATTTATTTAATTGTTCTTTGGGAAAAGACCCATCTGTTTGACAAATTCAAGGGGAATCCGTTCACACGTCACTCTGATGAATAAAGTGAGAGGGTTGAACATTTTTGGGGTAATTACACAAGCAACTGCATTGTTAAATACAACAGGTTGTTGCACTAAACAACTGGAACACACCATAACAAAACAGTTCACGAAGCAGCCCTCGCAATGGTGTCATGGTAAATAGAAATATGGTTTAGCACAACGCCTAAAATTGTTTTTGATGTAATAAAACCGCCCAAAGTCATACACTGAAATTCTCCTCGACCTTGCCCATGAAGCTCCAAGATGGGACACTACTTATTGTTGTCAGAAGGGTGACCAGGGGTGGCACGGACTCCCTGGAATCTAAGACCTGGAAATAAAGAGACTTCAAATGACTATAAAGAGACTCAAAATGAAGAAGACGCAAAATGACTGCAAAACCACCCAAATTGAAGGAACGCAATATAACGACAAAGAGACACAAAATGACCAGAAAGAGACGTAAAATGACTTCAAAGAGATGCAAAATGACTAAAAGGTGACACAAAGAGACACACAATGACTTCAAAGAGATGCAAAATGACTACAAAGCGACACAAAGAGATACAAAATGCTTACAAAGAGATGAAAAATAACTAAAAGGCGACACAAAGAGACAAAAAATGACTACAAAGAGATGCAAAATGACGACAAAGTGACACAACGTAACTACCAAGTGACACAAAGAGATGCAAAATTACTGCGAAGAGACCCAAAATGTGCACAAGACACATAATGAAAGAGATACAAAGAGTACAAAAACACACAAAACGACTACAAAGAGACACATAATGACCACAAGGAGACAAAATGAACACAAAGAGACGCAAAAATGACTGCAAAACCACACAAAATGAAAGAGACGCAAAACAACCATAGACACGAAATTACCATAAAGAGACACAAAATGACTACAAAGAGACGTGAAATACCTACAAAAAAACGCAAACAATGTACAGTTTATTATTGCCAAAGACCACGGTTTTATACTTGACACGCATTTCTACTCCTTCTCCAAATGTGCCCTCCTTTCTTTAAAACGGTGTCTGAACCCACCCGATTGTTGTTTGTTTGCCTCGTCTATTATTAGCCTCTCGGCTCGCACATCAACCCTGTCAAATACTCTGCCATTTACTGTGGTTGAATTCCTGGAGACCACTCAGACAGTAATTGCTTGAAGGGTGTTACGTGGACATCTAAAATAGACAGCTGGCAGGGCAGTTGGATGGCCGAGGGGGTGGGAGGGTGAGTGGGGGTGTTGTGGGGTGGCTGTGTTGAGTAAAAGTCAATTCAGTTTAGCTCCTGATGAAAATTACCAGAGAGTCCCTGGAAAGTGCTTCAGCAGACAAAGTTCACTTCACAAATGTCATTACAAATGAGGGGCTGTGCCTTTGGTTTACATGACTGACAAAGTCACTTGTAATCCTCCATGTCCATGCTGTTTGACTTATCCACTCCTGAACTCATCACCTCAGGTCAGGGGGACTTGCAGACTGGATCAAATGAAATGCAGATTACTTTTCTTTCTTTCTTTTTTTTTTATTAAAGCTGGGTGAGAACAGATGTGGCCTTTACAGCACAACCACAGCTGGAAGTGTTGGGGTGACGAACGTCCGCCTCCCTCTCTGAGCCTCTCTCTCTGAGTCTCTCTCTCTGAGCCTCTCTCTCTGAGCCTCCCTCTCTGAGAGCCTCCCTCTCTGAGAGCCTCCCTCTCTGAGCCTCCCTCTCCGAGAGCCTCCCTCTCTGAGCCTCCCTCTCTGAGAGCCTCCCTCTCTGAGAGCCTCCCTCTCTGAGCCTCCCTCTCCGAGAGCCTCCCTCTCTGAGCCTCCCTCTCTGAGAGCCTCCCTCTCCGAGAGCCTCCCTCTCCGAGAGCCTCCCTCTCTGAGCCTCCCTCTCCGAGCCTCCCTCTCCGAGCCTCCCTCTCTGAGAGCCTCCCTCTCTGAGAGCCTCCCTCTCTCTGAGAGCCTCCCTCTCTGAGAGCCTCCCTCTCCGAGCCTCCCTCTCTGAGCCTTCCTCATCATTGCCTTCAGTAAAACAGATGATGGAGATCCAATTCTGAAGAGAAGAAAGAAAAATGTAACACATTTGTTCGGTCATTGAACATGATTCATTTATATATATATATATATATATATATATATTACGATCAACGTGTCAAGAGGAAAGGTAACTTTGAAAAATATACTAATGATTGAAATGACAAAAATATGTGAATTATACCGTAATATATTATATAGTTGAGTCAATTTTTCTGACTTATCTTACCAAAAATGTTACATGTCTCATCATTTTGATTTAGTTAATCAGACTTGATTTGTAATCTCAAAGAGCCTAATAAAGTAAAAACTCTTTGTTACAAGAGCATTTCTTTTGTTTGTTTCTTTATCTAAATAAAATGAATACTTTTGTACATCTGCTTGATATGGAATATTGAGTCCATACTGTAATTTAGAATAAAAAATAAATAAATAAAGTTTGATTATTATGTCATTTCACTTTCCCCCGACACGTGGAGCGTCAGAAAAGAACAGGTTTCGTGTTGTTGACTGTACTTCGCATGATTAGTCTTGGCTCATTAGAAGTATAGATCCACAGTCTACAAACAGTCTCCTCTCATCCGTCTCTGTTGTCATGGAGACCATCCTCTGGGAGGGAACTGAACTGGCTGCTGAGGTGAAGTTGTTGTCAGTGTGCTGCACTCAGATACATTTAGCCCTCTTGAACTGGCTTTTAATTATCCGTGTACGTTTCCTTTGCCAGTCGTACCATTCTAATCGTAAAAACATGTTTAAGCCGAGTCTCCTCTCAGCATAGCTCATAGTCCCTCTTTAAATATAGTCCCAGCACCGAGGCCAAGGTTTACTCAGACATTATAATGTCGTAAAAACCTGCCAGTGTTATTTTCCACATCCAGCGAGGGTATATAGGCTGATGAGGTCTTCTCCATGGGCCCAATGGCGGTGGTTTACGTGAGTCTGCTTCCGCTGTGTTTGGGTGATTACTGGAGCCAGCGATGCGTGCCCGGAGCTTCCCTGTATGTGGGTCAGTGCTATATGAAAGGGACGCCTTTATGGTGAAATGGGTGCCCCCCCACCCCGCCCCTCTGCTGTGTCATTGTGCTCCCCCTGTCACAACAGACAGCGGCGGGCCACGGGCGGCTCATCCCGGGCTCGGCGGTCTGAACATCGCCTCAGAGGGGACCGTGATGTAAGAGTGTGTGGAGACTCCGTGAGGAGCAGAGACCCCAGCTGCCTCACACACACGTGTTCGGGAAGGCTTCCTCCTGTTTGAGCGTTACAAAATCACATTTATATTAACACTGCACACACACTCTTTTTATTCATGAAATTAAGATTTCTTTTTGAGGTAATAACTCAAATTGAAGGGTTTCGGTGTGTTAATCTAGGAGAATAAAATGCTGATGTGTGATGAGGAGATTCTATGACTCTTTCATTTATTTATTATGAAGCCAGAAAATGCATTGACACAAAAACAGTCCCACCGTCTTTTATTTAAATTATATCAACAGTATATAACCAACGAATACACTGTTATTTGTGTCAGCATATATAAGAACATTATTAAGTTTTTGTCGACAACTAAAACTCCTCTTGTGATGCTTCTTTAACTAAACAGATAATAAACAGTAGTGATCATATACAATTGTGTATATATCTTTATTTATTGATACCTATTCCTCGTTCTTCATGAGCAGACTCCATTTGTTGATGAAGGCCAGGCGATGCAGCGCAAAACTCCTGCAGGAATCTAGTAAGTGGACACTGAGTTGAGAATTAGTCGGTGAATGATTTGTGCATATACGCGGCTGAACCGATTCGTTGGTCAGAGACAAACAATTAACTGTTTTGATAAGCGATTATTCGTTTCAGTCATTTTTCAAGCCAAACTAGAGGAATTCTTTTTTTTTCTGATTCCAGCTTTTTGAAATTTTCTTTGTCCTAAGCTGTACCTTCTATATTTAATGTCTTTTGGTGGAACAAAGCAAGACATTTGAAGTAGTCACCTTTTGCTCTCTGAGGGTTCTTTTGGATGCTTCTTAGACTAAACCAGTCCAGTCTAAGTCCCAAAGACTTGGTTGGGACCCACAGATTTAATCAGGGTCTCCAAATAAATGTGTAGAATTTCTTGAATAGTCTTTTATGTAGCAGTACACCTTTAAGCCGCATGAGGGAGCCTGAATGTATGAATTGTTCTGATAACTGTAGTCCACTTCATTCTGTTTGTTTCAAAGGGTGAGAGGAAATGAAAAGAATGAGATAGCCTGAAATTATTCGCACACTCATTCGACATGACACGTTTACCCTGAAGAAGACGGTCAGGTCGAAACGCTGGTAAATGATTAAATATTTCCGGTGTGTGTTTCCCTACTCTCTCATACTGAAAGTATATGTTTACAATAACATGACTAAAAGAAAGTTGTGTTGTATTAAATGTATGTATGTATATATATATATATATATATATATATATATATACACACATATATATACACACACACACACACACACACATATATATATATATATATATATACACATATATATATGTATATATACATCTTCGAAATGGCTGGTTTACCTGTTCCAGATGATATAAGGTGATGTGGAAATGATTATAAAAAAACGGTCAGTAGGTTTTACGCTTACAAACAAAATCCATTCTTCTCACGATTCATAGATAAGGCCCTCTGTGAATTGGGTCACAATAGTTTGTCTTTTTATTTTTTGTTTAATGGGTGCTCAGAAAAAACATTTGTGAGACACTGACTGAACTAAATGAATAACCAATAAAAAATAATTAAATAAAATGAAGTGTGATTGGGGGAGCCAATCCGACCTGTGGCCCCTTTTTCTGCATGTCGTCCCCTCCCTCTCTCACCTTTCCAATCTATCTGTCCCATCAATCTAATAAAGGCAAAAATGGCCAACAAAATAATTAACAAAAAGAATGAAACAAAGCTGTTTTCTTTGTTCATAAAGAAGTTGACATTTTGGAGAAACCTTTTACATCACCTTGAACTTTGAATTGCTGGATAAATCGATTTCTTTGAGTATGATTTTCTTGAATGTGTACAACAGCTACGATCGCAGAAAACCCAGGGGAGGGCACGCTGAAGCGGAGAGGTAGAGATTACAGAGGAGGCAGGAGACGTCAACGGGACTTGTTTTTGTCTGCCTGCAGATGGCATGCTGTTAGTAACGAGATCCCACGGGCTGCCCTATCCATAAGGGACGTGTGTGTGTGTGTGTGTGTGTGTGTGTGTGTGTGTGTGTGTGTGTGTGTGAGAGAGAGAGACAGTAACCGCGTGTACAATGTGTGCAGGTGAATCACAGCTGGGTGAGTCTGCAGTCAGCGACAGCCGGGCAGCTAAAACAGGAAAGATGACTGTTCTGCCATCATGCAGACAAAATGGTATAAATAGACGTAGAATTTTTTGATTTGATACTTTTACAGTTTTAATAATATTGGATTTATGAAATCCTAATCCTAATGTTGGAAAATACTGTCATTTTTGAGTCCAGTCCCAAACTTATTGTTTTTTTGGGGGGGCTTTTATCAGTATCCTTTTGTTAAATAATTCTTCAACAAAAATCTGTTTTTCAGGGGAGGTATGAGATTGTTCGACCTCGAAAGGCTGGTGTCATCCAGCATTTTAGCAACACCTGCGATATTTCACGAAATGTTTTCGGATGTTATCCACGAAATCTTGAACGAGGAAGTATAAAGCCTCAAAAGTACAGAAAAGAAATGACCCGGGTCAGAGGAGGGGAGGGGGTACTTGTTATAAATATAAGAGTGTTTTTGGTCAGTACTCGTCCAAATACTTTCTATGCGTTGCTTATAGCGAGCTGTATTTCCGGGTATCGGTCATATCGGCCTTCCCTGCAGAGCTTCCTTACTCTTGTACTTTGGTAACAAGCCACATGAAAGGGTTCTTTCTTTGTAAAGTGTCATTTTTGGAAAAGAAAAAGTTGTACATTTACAGTGCTAAAGTCAGTGGAAATCCAACAACAGGGGGCGCTGTAGTATGTTTTATGAAAGAATATATATTTTATTCATCAATACAAGTTCATCATATTTGCGAGGCCAGCCCAGTCTCACCAAATAGACAGGACAAATTGTAAGTCACTTAGCTTCAATAACAACAGCACTCTTGTTTTTTACGTGTCATTTCACTCCATATAGTCTGTACAGACTGCAATGTGTGTTTGGATGGGTCATGCAAACACAGGACTTTCACTGAGGAGAGCGGTGTTCGAGTCCCAAAGTGTTGAGTTATTTTGACGTGATGTTTTTGATGTGTTTTCCGTACTTACGCTGCGATGTTTACGCTTTACTTTAGTATACGTACTTGTTTTAAGCCAACCCAAACATTTTTTTCTAAACCTAAGTGGTTTTGTGAAACGTCTTTAAAATGTTGCGCTATATCTACATCACACCATGAGATCAGGTCGGCTATGCACATCCACCATGGGCTCCGGATCCAGCATGTCACGTGATCGATGTAAATCCGATTAAATAGGAGATATTCGACTGCGACATGGCCTTTGTGCTCTCTTAGCGCCCTCTGGGGGCTTGGCTGTGTTTGCAAAGATTTGTCCCCATTTATGAGGTCACTGCAGCAAAGTAGCTGAATAATTAACATATCAACATGGCAAAAAGAAAAATCTATATTAATTATTTTTTTGCGAATTTTCGGTATATGTGATAATTTGATTGATTATTCTTGTTTTGTTTTTTTATTATTTGTAACAAGTTCGAAATAAAATCTAACTAACTCAAGTAGGAATCAACACCGTTACATAATCCCCTGCATCTAGTATAAGGTGTCCATCTGCTGTACCTGTATGCTACAATATTTAAAATCTGAATTATTATCATATGGGAATTCTAAATTATTTGGAGACCATTAATGTATGCTGCTTTTGAGAAAGCCTCCTGCTGGATATCTGTGGTTAAGAAAGTCAAAAACACTCAGATTACAGTTAGATGAGGTCACATGACGGCGACTGTGTCTCAGTGGTAGAGCAGGGTCGTCCTTCAATCAGAGGATCGAAGGTTCGATCCCAGGCTCTGCTAGTCCATGTCGATGTGATGATGATGACGAAGTAGTATTAAAGCGCTTTGAGTGGTCAGAAGACTAGAAAAGTGCTACAATAGTACAAGTCCATTTACCATTTACATGACAGTTGCTATGAATGAATGACATGCTGAAATAATAATTCAACCATTTTAGTGAGAATTCTAAAGAAATTTCGTGTTACAAAAAGGATGTAATGGCAGTTTAACAAGGTTGTGAACACATGAGTACAAAGTTTGAACAAAGTTTTTAGTCCTGGTTGATTGGACAAGACCCATGGTTACCGTGGTAGCGACAAGAGCGGTTCAACGGTGCAGAAAACAGCCCTTGAGCAGCTACTTTCTAAGAAATACAACAATCTGTTTGTCTGGTGTCTGTCTGATGGATCTGTACAGCTCAATTCCTTTTTTGTTTTTAAATAAAAAATATTTTTAATAACTGCGACAGCATTCTGAGTTCATGCTGCGCAGAGTATGTTTCCACACAGTGAAGTTGGTGACCTTGCTGAGACATCTCCCAGACTTGATTGGCAATCCGAGTCCAGCACGGGAGTGGCGGACTCCACCACTATTCTCTGTGCCGGGATAAGAAACTAAATCCCTGCTACACGCCTCTAGTCAAACTCTCATCGTCTCCATCAACGCGACGATGTACCTTCAAGGACTTCGGCCAAGCAAATAACCTCTTGCATTGAGAACAGCAGTATGGTTTCTCTCCGCGTGGCAACGCAGGTGTTGATTGTAGCTGCTCAAATGAGAGTGTACCTGCTTCCACATTGCTCACATTGATACGGCTTCTCACCGGTGTGGGTACACAGGTGTCGGTTATAATCACCAGACCCGGTGAATCATTTTTGCCACAGCGGTCACACTGGTGTGGTTTCTCTCCAGTGTGGACTCGCAGGTGCCTGGTGAAATGACACAGGCAGCTGAAGCTCTTCTCCCATCAATGCGCAGGTGTGACTCCTCACAACGGTAATATCTTTAAATTCTCAAATAATGGCAGGAGACTTTGCATGTTTCCTGCTCCGCCTCTATTTTAATTTGCTGTTGATGCTGTTTATTATTAATGCATTTATTCCATCAGTACAATAGTGTCATGTCATACTCGCCATCCGTCCAGTTTCTTGACTCTAAAACCCTCTTCAAAGACATTGACAATAATGTTGGTTTCATCCATATGAAGCTATAGCGTAAGTTCAGTCAGAAGACCATACTCTTGCATGCCTAAGCCCGTAATTTATTTCTCATACATCTGTCATTCACTTCTCAGGCATGCTCACTCATCAATCATGACACCAGCTGTTTAGATCAGCTGGTCTCCTCTATCCAATAAGCACAACGAAACAATGACATGGTTAGCCTATCATCTTGCTGCTGTCTCTTTTTAAATATGACTGTCTCTCTACCTTCAGTGCGTTCATACTGCCGTTAGCTCCCCTCCACCTCCCCATCTCCGCCCAGTCTTTTCAGATCCACCACCAGGTCTGGACTCCACGGGGGGATCTATCTTGTTGCTGATCAGGGCAGACGGCCCTCAATTACAAATCTCACTGTAGAATCCAAGCGCCAAAGACTCTGTCAAGACTTTATCATCACATATCATCTGTTAATAATAGACAATTATATTTTCTTTATCTGACTGTTTATTTATTGAACTGTTAAAGTGATGGCTTTTTGTCATTCAGACATAGGCGACTTTTACATGAATGTTCCGTTTAAGGAGACTGCTCGGGATACGCCATGCGGTTTTTTGGCACCTGGTCTGCAAGACGGAGACGAGAGAGAGACAGAGAGACAAATAGACAAATAGACAGAGACAGAGAGACAGAGAGAGAAAGAGAGAAATTTGAGTAAAAAATTTTACGATAGAAAGGAACAAGAGGGTTTTCTGTTCTTTTACGAATTCTGTCAAGTTGTCGAACTATTAGAGAGTGAACTCTACTACCTGTTTCATGACACCTGACAGTGCTCAAGAACTGAATGACGTAACTTGTTTTATTTCTATGACCTCAGATGAAGCATTTTTTTGGATATTCAGTGATTCATCCATGCAGTTGGAATAAAGATTTAATACATGGAGAGAAACTGTGGGTCAGATTATTACTGTGGTTGTAAAAGCATAACCTGTTTCTCCCCAGTCACACAGCAAGAGAAATATATACAGTATACACTTATTTTTCTCTGATAAGAAAC
This sequence comes from Ophiodon elongatus, assembly GCA_016806645.1. Lineage (NCBI taxonomy): Eukaryota > Metazoa > Chordata > Actinopteri > Perciformes > Hexagrammidae > Ophiodon > Ophiodon elongatus. Next base: position 1,864,046 of record JACSYO010000396.1, on the reverse strand, counting down.
CCCTTATTGAGTAGCTTATTGATCTGATAACTTGTACTTTCTTTGTGCTTCAGAGATGAAGATGTAGACTCATTACAGTGAGGTAGGTTGAAGTCTCCCCACTTTATATTTATCCTGACTTCCCCATGGATGTCAGCAAGAAGGCAGGTAGAATTATATCCAAACTTTTAACATGGGTTAACATCTGAGAGAGTTACGTCACTACTTGACAACAAAGTCGTTGCTTGGGCAAGAGGGCACTGGCTAATTGCTGATAACTCCTGAGTTGCTGTTCAGGCGCTGATTAAATCCTTCAGCACATTCCAGTAGTGAACAGCACTGAGGACGCAACCAAAGGTGGATGGAGGTACCGAGGCCAACTGCTAACCCCAATGCTTCAGTTGTATGGGTTTAAAGAAGTGGTTTTGTTTTGTTTTGTTTACAAGGGAAAATACTTCATGAATGAAGAACAACTTTATGGTTTGAATGTATGTGTGGTTAACAGCCTGAACTCATTTGACATTGAACATTTGAGGGCTCCAGCTAACTCCTCCTATAGCATAAACACATCGGTGCTAAGCAAGATGTGGAATGTAAAAAACACACAACTCAAGAGCATTGGAACGAAACGTGTGCGTGAGACAGCTGACGCGCCGCTCGTAACGTGAACGCGCATACAGTCCAGCTCGTAACGTGAACGCGCACACAGCCCCTAATAAACGCTCAGCGCTGTCACACGAGGAGCTGTTCAAGCTAACACAAGATAAAAAACTAGCTTACTGCGTTCGTACAGTTGGACTGAGGCGCTGTGAAGCCGTCGAGCTATCGTGAAGTACGAGACACAGCAGCAGACATTACCTTCTTATTTATTTTAACCTTCTTTACTCTCCTCTACAAGGCCCAATCTCAATTTCCACCCTTATGGACTCACGGATTTTGAGGCGCGCTCCCGCGAAGTCCGTGAGGGTTTAGGGTCGTCCCATTGTCAAATCGTTGAGTGCTTGAGGGCTATTTGGCAGACATTTGAGCCCTTTATGAACCCTTCTTCTTCTTCTTCTTCTTCTTCTTTAAGTTTAAATGGCGGATCGCAACCAAATTGACTAGGTGCATACCGCCACCTACTGTACCGGAGTGTGCAGATTCAGGGTAAACTGTTCCAACTAATTAACACTAACAACTAAATCCTGCGGCCTAGTCCCGTTCCTTTATGAACCCTTACCGTAAATCAGCATGATATGCCGACTTTGCCCAAGGGAATTACCCACAATTCATAGCTAAACACGCCGTTACCAATGGAAGCATGGAGCCCTAAAAAAAAAGGTAAACAAAGAGGACGGCACGTGGGTGTTCAGCCCGATAAATTACATTTACAACAACATTAAGGATTAAAGATGGGACATGAAAACACATGAAATCAGAGGAATGCAAGCAGAGATTATATATATTAAAAATATTTATTCATCAAACATTTCGTTTTGTTATTGAAGCTGTTGAGCGAAGGACCGTTCTAGACTACAACCTAAAAATGGTCACGTGATAGACGGAAATAGCCGAAGCCTTTTTTGGCTTGTGGGGGGTGGGGGTAGCTGGGATTAGCTGGGGTTTGGAATTACGCAAACTTCCCAAATTCACTGGAGCCTGGCCCTCCCATTACCTCCTGTCCTCCCCTGTGCCCCCTACCCTTTCCCTCCACGCCAGCCACCAGCCTGAGATGACCGGATACATGTTACACAGTGATAGCTGATGACTCACCGGCACATTCATTTCACGCATGTTTCAGTGACACCACCCCAATCTGACTAAACTGAAATTATTTCATAATTCACATGTCCTCCTTAGAAATGGGCTGTGTTCTTTTTTATTTTTGATATGAGACCATGCTAACATCCTCTCCACGGGGATGTGTGAGGTGATTCTCTCTTTGCCTCCTCTATCTCTCCTTCTGGTTTGTGGGATCTGTCCGTCCGTCTGTCTGGGGTTTTGTCTCAGCTGCTGCTGGGGATGGTGGAGGTTATTTTGAGAGGGGGACAAAGAGGAATGGGATGGTTGGCATACCAGTGGGGACAGACATCGCCATGCACCCCCTCTACAGATGCATGCACACGCAGACACATGCACACACACAGGAACATGCACACACACAAGAACATGCACACACACAGGAACATACACATACTTGCTGGATGAGGGCGTTATTATTATTATGACATGTTTCTGTTTATCTCGCTCGCTGCTGGATGAAATGAATACAGTTAAGGGAGGGGACTGATGTGGACAGTGTACAAACTGTGCAACAGTGCTCCCTGTATAAAATGTTCTTTATATCTCGTGCAGTTCTCAGTACAGAATGTGCCTGAACTCCCTGGATCCAAAAAGGCATATGTCTGCACTGTTTTGTTACCCCTCTGGCTCTTGACTTTGACTGCAACAATAGAAAAGATGGAATTATCCTCATAACCGGCCCCAATCTGGCCACAGGTCTGAGACATTGTAGTTGAAACACTTGGAGGGCTCACAGACTGTTGGGCTTGTTGTAAGGTTGCTCCTGATATTGGATGGTAGGTCCAATTCCTTCAAATGCATAATTTGCTCTGTTAGATTTGAGCATCCTCAAAGAAAGAGGGAGAATGATTTTAATGCTTTAAGATCTTTACTTTTAACAGGCGTCCAGCAGAGAATCTTTTCCATATAGGCAGATGCAATTTCCCAAAGTGCTCTGCTAGAAGACTTTTGGCTCATTGGTATCTCTGCTCTGAAGGTAAGTGTTGACAACTACACACCAAGTCTCTTGGCTGTCCCCTTGTGTATTGTTCGAGAAAGTGTAAACAGCCACTCCAATTAGTTGTCTTCTGCTCCACTCCATTTTCAAAAGCTCTGATAAAAGACCTGTATTGAAGAGGGTCTTCATCAAACACAGGAATATTTCGTTTGGGAAGGACAGAGCACATATTTTGCTGAACCAGCAGAGCAGCGATGTCATTTTGTCTTTGCATAACGTTTACAATTCTGATAGCTCTCAGTCAGAGTTTGGGTTTGAGGTTGCACAACTCCTGCTTGATTTCCATTCACAGTTTGTGTGGCTGGAGCATCAGTCCGTAATAGCATTTCATCAATTTGTGTTTTTGACCTTTGTTTAGGCCTAGCAACTTGTGGTCGAGTTATAGGATCAGACACAGAAAAAACATGATCTCATTAATCCATGTTAACAGGTACAAAGGTGTAGGCATAGGGATTTAATTGACTTGCTTTTTGAGAATTGTTCCTTTCAAAATAAGAGTTCATGCCGTCCGAACATTTTGAACCACACTGTAATGAATTGATTTCCCATTGTGCTGACCACTTAAAACTGATTGACAGGAGTGAGTGGCTGCAGTCGAATAGTCCAAAAATGACCTCCTAACGTCTATTCTTAACCACTTTTCTTTGACCTCTGTGGAAAACGTCACGAGCTCAAGGAAAGATAGGGAAGGATAATTCATGAGGAGTTAGGAAAAGTTAGGAATCCGACTCCATTTTCTCTAAGCTACGTAGTTATGATGCGACGGCAGGCGCATGTTAGTGACATCAATCTGCAGCGGTGAAACTACAATGTTCTGAAGATGGACTACAAAGAAGTGCATCCTAGATACTTCATCCTTGTTCTTACAATGTTACATAATGCAGACGACATGAACAACCCGGTTCAAAGTATTACTTTATTAACAACATGAACAACCTGGTTCAAAGTATTACTTTATTAACAATATGAACAATCCGGTTCAAAGTATTACTTTATTAACAAGGTTGGAATAGAAATGAAAGAAGGAATATAAAAGTGAAACCAAGGGACTGTCACAGAGAATACAAAGCTACTAAACTGTATCATTCTTCTGTTTCTAACATGCTGAATTAAATACGTTCTCCCGCTAACAATGTCTCATATCCCTCTTTGTTGTTATAGTTTATATGCAGATTATAATCTGATCATAAGAATATGCAGACAATAGTTTATAAAACACCGCACAACTCAGTGTGACCTAGAAGTGTTGACTTGATAGTGTTTTCCTTTTTATCAAAGCTTCTGTAACTGTAGTAAAATGAAAGAATGAGGGCTGAGGCTGCAGTACAACACCAGAGTAAGCAGATCAAATACATCACTTTTATCAGTTTACAGCAAAAACAATGTAACGTTCATAGTTTGCCAGCAGGTTCAACAGATTATTGAAAGTTAATTTCCGAGTTATGACAATGGTTATTTACATGATCTGCGTTTGTCTTCAGGATCGTTTGTTCTCGTCAACGGCCGAATGGTGCGTCACTATAAATGTTGCTGGCGCAAGGAATTGTGAGGCGGAATTGTAGGTCAGAATGATCTCCTTTCCTTTGGTAAAGGAAGGTCCAGTGTTTCCTATGCTAAAGGAACTAATTAAGGAAGCATTGAAGCACCTTTCCTTAGCATTTAGAGAATTCGAACAGCTCTTATCATTGCGGCCACTTAGATACTTCCGGGTCATCTCACTCAGTTAGGAACCTTCCTAAGCAAAAAGGACAATTCGACCGCAGACCAAGTTGATGTGTCCTTGGGCAAGACACTTTACCCCAAATTCCTCCCGAAGGCTGTGCCATCGGTGCGTGATCGGGTGTGAATGATAGTTCTGATGGGCAGGTGGCACGTTGCATGGTAGCCTGTCATCAGTGTATGAATGGGTGAATGACATGCAGTATTAAAGCGCTTTGAGTAGTCGGAAGACTAGAGAGGTCCATTTACCATTCTAATATTTAGATAGATAGAGAGATAGATAGATAGATAGATACTTTATTAATCCGGCAAGGGAAAATGTTTTCACTACAACAGCATTTTTACATACAGGTAAGATAAGAACAATATATACAAAAAATAGAATAGAATAATAATAAGAAAATAAGAAAAATGCACAATAAATACAAAAAGAATATATAAAATAAACTTGAGTAGGAAGTGGGACAGCATAAAATAGTGTGCCAGTTAAGGACATTGCGCCAAACAACTTTCTAACATCAAAATATAGGTCAGAATGTATAAAAGTTAAGAAAATATGTATTTATGTATTGTTTATTTATTAACTTTTTTCCCTATTTCATTCTTTTTCATATTTTAAGGATCGTCAGAAATCATTACATTCATACATTCAATCATAAACAAAAACATTCAATCTGGTATCCTGGCAACGATGCTATAACAGAATCAATGTCATTTGGAACATCAAAGTCCAAATCCATGACGATATCACGGATTCTGTCAGGAGAATGTTTCAATACCAGGGAAATCGTTCTGTTCTGTACCCAAATTTCACTCAGACTCCTTTTTGGTTCAGAGACAAATTTGACTATATTGCAATGGCAGGCCCACAGCACAAGACAGAAGCAAGACAGAAGCAAGACAACCGCGAGGTCCAGCAGCAGGAGATAAAGCTGGAAAACATGGGATTCAAGTCCAAGGAGGTTGAACCTCCACCGAATTTTTATTTAAGTTCACTGGAGGAACAAGTTCGATGTGACTTGAAGGACAGCGAGGCGAGGATCACCCCAACTAAATCTGAGGGGAGAGTCCTAGAAATTGACGAGGACTCGCTGCAGCATTTCCTGGATCATCTCCAAGAGATGAATGAAGGAAATATGCATTAGGAGATTTGTGACCTTAAAGCCCAGCTGCATGAAGCTAAACAGGTCCAATCTCAATCCATTGATATAGAGTTTGTAAAATCTGAGCTTGAAAAGACCAACACCAAGCTGCAGATTGCTCAGAGTGACCTTGAGCAGCAAGTGTCTATTATCAATGAACAGCGCGTACAGTTGGAACAGATAATGGGAGAAAAAGAGGCCCTTCGAAATGAAGTTGAGGCGAAGATGATGGAGCTCCGGCGGATGATGGCAGTGTCTAAAACCAACGTGGAGTTGGAGTTAGAGAGCTATCTGGAAGTTGAGAGGACTCAAACAAAGACATTACACATTGAAAAAGAGGCCCTTCGAAAGGAAGGTGAGGCAAAGAAGATGGAGCTCCGGCGGATGATGGCAGTGGCAAACAAAAACCAACGTGGAGTTGGAGTTAGAGAGTGATCTGGAAGTTGAGAGGGCCAAAACAAAGTCATTACGCTTTGAATTGAGCAAAATGGCAGAAGCGCTCATAAGTCAAGAGGAGGCAGCCGAGCAGATAATGGAAAGATCAGCTCTGAAAGAAACCCAGGACCTGCTGCAGATTGAGCGTCACTCTCAGCAGACAACTACCACCCTGGATGAACAGAAAGACACCATTAGTAAGCTCAAGCCTCCTCTGGAAAAGGCAGAGCAGAAGCTGAAGAGTGGAACTCTGCAGTGGGATGATGATAAGTCCTCTCTCTTCCACAATAACAAAGACCAGTTGAAGATCATAGCTTCTCTTCAAACCCAGGAGGAGAAGGCAAAGCAGACACTGAAGATAATCCAGGCCGCCCATCAAAGCCAGCGGGAAGAACAACAAACAGAGACCAGCAAGATCTTGGAAGCTCTGAAAAATACGGAAGATCTGCTCGAACTTGAGCGTCTCTGTTGTGAGGAACTGTCATCCCTCACGACACAGTTGGAGACAGCCCACAGCAACTGTCTTGCCAGGCTGGAGATGCAGGACAGTGAGAGCAAGAACCTCATGGCTGCTCTTAAGAACACATTTGAAGATCAGCTAGAGAGTGAACATCTCCTATTGCAGCAGGAGAAAGATTCCTTTGGGGTTCAGCTTGGCCTTCACAAAGAGGAAACCAACGACCTCTTGGCTGCTGTGACGCAGGCTGAGCAGCTGTTGAAGCTTCGCAGCATCCAGTGACAGGAGGAAAAGACCTCCCTCCTTCAGGCCACAGAAGACATCCGACAGACTCTACACCAACAGCAAGAGGAGCGGCAGACCACCGAGAGCTCCTTGACGTCCCAGCTCGTAGATCTTCAGAGCCTGATCACCAACAAGCAGCAGAAGAAAAATAAGTGGTACAAACTCTTCTGCCCGGCTCCCGATTTCAACACTGAGGAACCGACAACACATTTGTTATTGTGTACTTGTGAGGATTAGTCCGTCTTAATCCCTAAACAGCACTGTCAAACAGCTGTTTGAGGGTTAAGACTTCATTCTACACTTGGAAAGTGAAGGGATTTCACTTTTCAGGTGTAAAACTGAAACTAGTCCTCATAAAAATACAATAACTAATGCAACCACACACACACAACCCACCAACCATCAAACCCACCCACCCCCTGTCCTAAAGTTCATGGGGAGTTTTTCCCTCGCCTTCATCGAGAGCTTTGGCTGGGCACCTGTTTCAGATCTGGGTCTATTAGGCCCACTGAAACACCTTCAGAAACACAACACAACAAAAATGAAAAAATAAAAATCACAAAAATTTCATCACGCTTGAAAGTCGTTTTTGTTGAAAATTCTAAGTTGTACTATGGTCATGTATAATATTTTAATGTGTAATAAAAAAAATATAATTATGAATTAAGGGACAATCACTGATGAGTTCTCATTTGCATCCTATAATCTAAAAATATACAATAAGTTGGCTCAACTGATTTGACATGTTGAAAATATAGTGTCGTTTGTCCAGAGTTACATGTTGGTCATCTAAAGAATATAAAAAAAAAAAAAACCTGAACATTTCTTTCTGCAACATTTTGAGTCTAATGGTCAAAAAGAAAAAAAAAAATTGCACATACTGGGTTTAGTGAAAGGCAGGAGATGAGTATTCCGTCAATCTAATAAGGTATGTAGTATTAAAAAAGGCTAGATACTCACGTTGTGGCCTGACACCTTGGGTAGCCCAGCGTGGGCTCGGGTGAAGCTGGGTCATCTGCCCAGCAGCTTGGTAGTAAGCAGCACGGTTCTGGGCCTGAGGTATGGCTGCCATGAAGTAAACAGAGGGCGGGGCTGGTTGGTAGGGATTGATGACTGGGTTTGGCACTGCACGCACACTGGCCATGCGCTGCATGTACTGGTTGGTTAGTTGGGCCTGATGCTCCTCTCTCCGCTGGGCCAGGGCCACATACACTGGCTCAGTCACTACGATGCGTCCATTCATTTCCGTCACCGCTTTCGTGGCCTCACCGGTAAATGAAAGCAGTTTCTAAGCCATCTATGAATTACAGAAGCCAAGAAAACAGCTGATGTCCCACCTTGGCACTGGTTATGGTGCCGAATGGCGTGAACTCCTTTCGCAGGCGTTCATCGTCAATCCCATCATCAAGGTTCTTCACGTACAAGTTGACGTTTTGTTAACTTGTTAACTTTTGTGATTTCTTTGAAAACGCTACATATTGAGTAAAATTATTCCAATGCTAAGGGACTGAAAAAAGTCCCTTTACTATTTATTTAATGTATTTGTCTGTAATACATATTTATCCTCAGAGATCATGGTGAAGAAATGTGGGGCCCATGAACTACAGAGTCACTGTTGCAGCCATTTTGGCCGGTGCAACCTATTAAGAAGGGAGCACCGAATTTGACAAAGCTGCACGCTTTCAACTTGCTTGACCCGACGGTATGATTGAAGGGATTGATTAAAAGCAACTATCGAACTAGGACGCTTTACTTTGGCGCAAGAAGTTACGTTGAATTTAAAAGAGGAGAGGGGACCTATACAATATTTTTATTTTTAGCTACTTCCAATTCTATATTGGGAAAATATACATTTTCTTTGAATCAAAAAAGAAATCCATGAACAGCCATCCATGTGAAAACACACTTTAATGTTTCAGTTACATACAACCTTGATCTATTATCAGCTTATAAAGTAAGTAAAGTAAATGTGAACTTGACTCATAACTATTTATATAAAACATTTGCTGTGTGTGATCTTTCCTCACAAAGCAACCAACTAACCAAGTCATTGCAACACACTGGAATATGTTTTACTCATATCGAACTTTAAGAAAGGGGAAGAACTGAATGTAAATGAAAACTTGAAAAATCCCATCCTATTTTCATTTTCTTATTTTTTTTTCGCACACATCCAACTTCATCTGATTTAGATTTTTGGATGCTAAATACTTGCGGTTACAAACTCAAAGATCTCCACTTTGTTCTTTTTGGCGGCACCTGTGGCGATAAGCAGTAACTGCAGGAGTGACTTGTTCTTGGATCTCACTTCCCAGAGATACAAACGGTGTATGCCGCCTGTGATTTTTACCCAGAAATGAAAGACTCCCAGCTCATAACACTGCAAATGCAGAATGCAGTAATCAGTGGGCCGTGGACTCAATCCCCATTTTTGATTTTGGGGTGAACTGTCCCTTTAATGCCCCAACCAATTTGATTCAGACGTGACATACACATATTTTACCTCTTTCTTTTTTTACTTGTTTAACCTTATGCAGACATGAGACCAGCATGTCCACTTGCAATTAGATTAACATGATGTCTGATAGGGGATTTTATATTCAATTTTGGTCTCCACCAACCTCAAGTAAAATGTCTGCTTATTTAGCCCAACTAAATTTCTTTACTACTTTCACCAATGTGTTCTTCGTCGGTCTGCTGTTTGCTGCTGGTGGTTTATTAAAGCATTTGTTGTGCTGTGACTGGAAATTGAAATTCGCAAATCCAAATAGTGTTGCTTCATGATGAATGCTCTGTGGAGCTGAGGGGAAGTGTAGAGTAGGGTGGTTTGTTACTGCATCAGGCTCCTTTCACATCTTTTGATGCATTATTAATATTAAACATATTGATTAGTGCGGCTCTGAAAAAATACCTCAATGATATACAATCAGGAATTATGCCAGAATAAAATTTTCTGGTTTTAGAGTCAAAATGATGCACAAAATCAACTCTATCTCTTTTTGAACATTTTCGTCACACGTGTGAAAACTCCTATGAAATAATAGGAGAAGGAATTTTGTATTATAATGAAGAGGGTGTGATTTGGAAGTCATAAAATAAAGGCCAGAGCTGTCCTCATCGGTCGGACATCTGGTCCAATAATACTCTCCCTAAGTACAAATGTGTTTACCGTCACATCTTTCTATTATACACTGGAAATATTCTGACGTTTTGCTGACGCATTATCACATGATATTCATAGCTGAAGATCTCAAACAGGATGTGGTGTTGAAATATCAGCTCATGCAGACATATGTGAAATTTCCATAGCCCAGTCGCACTGTGGGCTTCACACAAAGGCTTTAATGAATGGGGGGTGAGGGGGGGAGGAGGGGGAAGGAGGGGGAGGGTTAATCATCTATTGATGAAAGTGGGTGGATGATCAGAGCAAAGTCACACAACTGTAAATAGAGGGGAAAGATAAACTAAAGAAAGGAAGGCGGGAAGGAAGGTAGGAAGGATAAGAAAAACACTAATGTCAAGTATTAACAATTGCATGCTTTAAATTATTTAATTTACATCCATCCAGATGCAGTGCAACTTTTGAAAGATAATGTGTGTAACAGGTAGGTGCTACCCCGTGAGTTTTCCCCCCAGCACAGAAGACGCTTCAACGCTTGGTCTTGTCAGTAATAGTTTTTATTCAGAGCCTTTACGCGTCGTACCCCGTCCGTCTGACGCTCTGGCAGCTTGTGTACCTGCTCTCTCCCTTTCCCTCCGTCCCTACTGGGGTTTATATATGGGAGACAACACAATCCGCCAACCCAAACCAGCTGAGGCTAATTAAACCTCTTCCGGCCCCGTTCCCTGAACCACTCCCACACTCTGTCCCCTCTGCAGCTGAGCCCAACCACGCCCCCGCCACCACAATGTGACTTGATGCAATTTGATGGTGTTTCTTTTAATAATTGTGTTTTTGCCCTTTTGCTGTAAACCAAATTTCCCCTCAAGGCAGTGGGGTCAGGAAGTGAGGAGGGGCCCCGGTGCACACTATTGTTAAGGGCCCCTATGTTACTTACTGCTGCTTTTATGTTTGAAAGCAACACATTATACTAAATCGTATATCGTATCATCTCGTCACATGATCGAATAGAGATAATAAGAAATTATTAATTTAATTAAATTAAATTTAATAATTTTTTGTAGTTTATATACAGGTTTTGTTTAATAGTTTGTATAGAATAGGCATATTATTTTTTTATAGACTGCTGGCTATTTCATACCAACAAATGAAAAACAAGATGGAGCTGAGTTTGCCTTTTTAAGGGTATATATATATATATATATATATATATATATATATATATATATATATATATATATATATATATATATATATATATATATACGTATATACATATATACGTATATATATATGTATATACGTATATATGTGTATATATATATATGTATATAGCAAATGGCTTATTACCATTCTTTAAATGAGGTTTTCAGAGATTCAAATAAGCCAATTTGTCTCTTCAATAAATATATTGATTTAGAGACTGCTCTCTCTATGGCCCCCCCAGAGGCAATAAAGATGAACTGTAACTGGATGACACTGTTTCCATGATAAACTTACATACATAGTCTGTGAATAGACTAAACACTTTTTTAAAGAAACCACTAGGCGGCAACAAAGCACCATCTAAGTTCCCAGACTTCTTCATCCAGGCCTACTAAGAGTTTTTCATCTTCTACCGACTGCACTAGAAGTATTTGTTCTGAAGAAATCTGAAAATATTGTTTATCACAATGTTTGTCTTTGGTTGTGTTTGGTTATCTTTGTGTCTAGACCCCACTTTTGTTATCATGATCCCATAACCTGACTAAGATATGATGTATGTTGTGCCGTCTTGTAAAAAGTATTCATTTGAACATTATTGGCTGCTTACAACAATATGTTTTCATCACTTTCAGACTGCCCAAAAAAGTCACATAAAGATTACAGTGAACCAAGAGAATGATTTCAGGATACTGCAGCATGAGTACAAAAAAATCACACACAGTTATTTGGATGTTTTTGTAAACTGTGTTTTCACTGCTTTTCTATAGTTTGTCTGTTGTGACGTCAAGCCCATCATTGCCATGGGAATAGCTATAGGAATGCTTGTTACCCAATTCACATTGTTTTTTTTGGTCCTCTCCCCCAATGCTGTCCATTCACTCATGAGTGCGTAGCTCTCATGGGATCCCTCTTTTACCATGCACACTGTAAAACATGGGCACACATTTATAAAAAGGGTTTTCAGATTGTGAAAAACCTGACGACAGGATTCCTGGCTGGATTCCTTTTCCCCTACTCCAAAAAACGCTCATTATTTACCCTTCAAACAAAACGACTTTGCTACTGCAAAATCCACCTCCTTTTTTTTGGCAGTTATGTTTAGTTTGCGGTCTAACATAGACCTGTGTTTATTAATCATTGTTTATTATAGAATGGTTTCAATCAAAAACACACAATATGATGAAAACAGGTTGATTTATTCGATTAAATCTTTGGGTGGAGAAATGTAAAGTGGCATTGCGAAGTCAGGAATGCGTACATAAGGGACAAAGCAGGTACATGTGCTGTAATTAATTTTTTCTGTACATTGTGTCACATTGTATGTTGTTAAAGTTAGGTTTCCAGGGGAGACGGGGCAACCCGGTGGTATCCTGGACTGTTTGCAGGGAAGGATCCGGAACCAGGCTGTTTGCTCTGTCTTTCCATGGAAAACATTCCCACCGTGGGGGCAAGAGGAGCATGCTGAGGGAGCTGCAGTTTACCACAAGCAGGGCGGATACAGAGCAACCTGCATCCTGGATGCTCGCCGCTGCTAAACCTCAGCCATGGAAACCCAACATGGGATTAGAGGAGCCCCCCCACCCCACTTTCCCTGTGACACACTCCGCCTCCCCTTCCCCCTGTGTGTGGTACATTAATATCAACATTAAGATTCATTTGAAATGTATATGATGCGCAATGCATTTAAGCTATTTAAAATGTTAGCAGCGAAATAATTTAACATTCAAAAATTTGTTTTCGTTACAACAGACTCATTTATGAGTTTCCCCTTTTAAAATGACAGCTTTAGACTCCTGCATATGTGCCATTGTACAAGAATGGCTTGTCTGTCACACAGTGACCTACGACCTCAGGTGTCCATCTCTGGACCTTGGGCTTGCCGTCCTGTCCCGGCCGGACAATGACGGTGCTTCTTGATGCCACCGAAGGGTCTTCGTCGAAGAAGTTGAATGGCCGGAGGAAGAAGCCCACCGCGTTGCCGGGCGTTGCCGTGTTGGGGATGTCTTCTGAGTGAGGCACATGCAGAAAGCCCACCGTCACCCAGGCTACCAGGTCCTGCACACAGCAGAGCAAACATTACATTCGATTTTTTTTAACAATAGGACACATCACAGGGGGGTTTTATCTACTTAAAAGTGCAAACAGAAGAAAATGTCAGCATTGGTGAGTCACCATGATGGTTAGTGACCAGAACTGATGAGCTGATTATTTTAGGAAGAGTAAACTTAAACCAATGACGTAACTTCTCGGAAAAACACTTCCACCCCCGAAATGTAAACCACATTTCTAAGAGTCCGTTTGAAACAACACAAAGGACGCTGTCCATTAGTGAATTGTGACTTCTTGCACCAGTAACATTTTCAATTGTCAGTAACCCCCCAGATTTAAAAAAACATCAAAATAGAAATGGTAATTGAACCTTTACCATAGCTGGTGATCATACACAGCTTTCCTCGCTGATTGGTACTCGTTAACAGTGTTCATTGTGTTTGGAAAAAATCTGCGATTTATAGGATCTTATTGAAACAGTTTGCAATGAGTGTATTGGATTTCTCAGTGGAACACCTTTCATGTTAAAAGAATAGTTCAACATTTTGGAGAAGAAAAAAAAGGTTTGTTTACTCTTTTTTTGTGAATGCAAGAATATTGATTTCAATCTAATCCAAAAAGTCCAGACTTTCATGTGCATTGTGGACTCCACTTCTGTACCTGGTTGACTATGTCTTCATTGTTGCGGATGTAGTCCTCAAAAGACACAGCTGGTTCCCAGGGGTCATTCTGGGCGAAGATGCTGCTGCTGGTGGCTTCACTATCTTTATGACGGGTCACAGCCAGAGGATACCTGCGGAGGGACAGTTCCAATCAGTTTGATATAATAATGCTGACAGCTGACAGACAAAGTGGGCCTTTGCTGTTCTAATTTTGTCAAATAGAAGTTTCTTTTTTCCCGTTCAGTCTGCTTATTCTACCATTCAACATTGACCTCCCACTGGGTCCTCAGGATCATCAGAACATTGTCAGAACTTTCTTTTTGTACGTTTCAAAGAAACATAGTTTTGCTTTATAAAGTGCGAACACTTTACTTGGATAGCCCAACAGTGACAAAACATTATTAGATGACAAAAGTTCAACAAAGATATTCAATAAAGCGTTAAACAAACTGTTTGCTGCACCTGTATTTGGACTCCCAAACCATAAATCTACGTTGACCTGATTTCTGACTCCCAGTTCAGAAATTGACCTCTTCAGCCCCACTCCATTGGGTCAATCATTACAAAAAGAAGAATGTGTGCGAACTATCCTCAAAGGCACAGAACTTAAATTCTACTGTAGATTCCAATGTGGTCAAACATACCGAATATGACTGAACTTGGGGGAAATGTGTTTAAGATGACGGGCATCCAGAATGGTGACAACCATAAAAACAAGGCATATTAGGTTTTAATATTTTATCCTTCAACATATATGTTTTTCTAGCAACATAAGAATAAATATTTTATTACCTTGACCAACTGATGCCATTTTCCTCTCTCCAGCGTCTTGGAAGGACACTGTGGGCATGTGAGTTAAACTGAATACGATAACCCTTCTGGCTCCCCCATTTATTTTTCTCATTGGGGTTGTAAAAATGCACATAGCGGGGGAACTTTTTGCCGAAGGAGAAAGCGGCAGATCGCTCGGTCTTGCGCTCTGTCCGGTGGAGTTTGGACTGGACGACAAAATGATTCGGGCTCCAGGGATTTGTGAAGTTGACATACTTCAGATCCAACGTCTCAAAGCTGTTCTCTCGACCTGAATCACAGTGAAGGCAAAGATTTATCAGGAGAAGTTAGATATCAAGGTATGAGCAGTCTGTTGAGAGACTATACAGCACATTTGCTGTTGCATCAGATGTATTCCTTCATAAATTAAGTGATTGACTTATGTGTGGCATATAGCCCTGGTCACAGATAGCCACAATCACACATTTCAAGAGAAAAGTCACACAGGCTTGGTAGGTAGGGCATGACTGTCTCCTTTATCACAGGGTAAAGTCCAGAAAAATATTTCATCTGGACTTGCAACAATAAAAGACTAAGTTTCTGTCTGCTCATTTCACAGCCTTCAGGGTTTATGTATCTATTGTGATTGGTGTAAAGGGAATCACCACTTTTCTTTAAAGACCACAGTGGCAGGTATTCTTAGTTGTAACCCATTCATCCATCCATCTCATGTACATGATGGGTTTTCCCAATCCCATTGCCAAACAACAACGTCAATATTAGCGGATTCTACAAAATGGCGGATTAAGTTTGTCGCCAAAAGATTATGTATGATCAGTGGCAACACTTATAAAGTTCTCACTTTCTACAATATCTGCGCAGGGTAAATATGATATGGAAACATTTTTGGTTATAGCACATAAATCATGGTTACGGTATTTTAGGGTTTGGTAACTAAAACGATTGGGTAGAGAATGTGGTTACAGCTAATGTTAAAAGTAAATGGTAATTGTAGGGCATGGCAGGATGTGAACTCCAGTCTCTCCTATTTAAGTCTGACACATTATATACATAGATGGCATGCTATGCTTGACATAAATTGCGCAGAATCATCCAATATGGCCGTAATTCATCGGAAACTGGGCTGGGCTTTTCACTGATCTTGATTTTTCTAAAGTACAGATGATCAATAAAGAATTACTGCTTTAAAACAGATGTTGAAAACTAGGTAATTGTACCATAATACTCACCAGCAATATCCAGGTCCACTTTATAATGGATGAGGTGTGTGTGCAGGTTTCCCAGCACATAGTTGTACACCTTGGTACCATAGTGAAGTCCGTTAGGTGTGAAGAAAGTGGCATGGATGTATCCGGTAGCGCTGACCTTAACCTCCACCACCCCATTCTGGTAGAAGTGGAAGTCCCAGATGTAATCATAGTTGTAAACCGTCGAAGTTGTCCGCAGTACCAGCACAGTGTTTTCCAGCCCCCCGTAGAAGTTGTATCCTCCTTTGTAGTTGGAATTGAAATGCCTTCTCAAAGGCATAGCAGTGGTCATCTCAAAAATGCAGAGCGCATTTTTGTGGTGCACAGGTTTGTCCGTGTCAAAGTAGTGGTAAAGGTCAACAAAGGTGGCAATTTCTGGACAGTCGATTCCAGGCGCCAGCTCGTAGGATGAGCTTCCCATTGCCCAGCCAGCGTCAATGTACTTTGTTTGCATGGCAGCGGGGGTATCACCAGAATAGAAGGCAATGGCTTCTTGGAGGCTGATCTCATAGGCAATCCTTTCTCCATTAAAACGGAGGTCAAAGACTTGAAGCCCAGCTGATGAGCGGACTCTGTAGGCGAAAGACCATCCAGCATATTCAACAAAGTTGCGGTCAACAAAATAGCGATGCCCCTGAGGCTCAACGAGCTTTGGCCCGTGGATATTAGTGGGTGTACTGCTTTGACCCCGTGGGATGAAAGTGGAGTAGAGGTCATTATCGTCGTGATCGGGCAGTTTGACCTTCTCCACACCTCCTGATTCATACTTTTCTACCAGATCCTCAACACTGTCAAAGTACATGCTGTTGTACCAGACCTTCTCGACAGTCCACTTCTTTGGATCCAGGTCCCGGTGGTTGATCATTACCTCAAATCCAACTGGGTGGATGAAAAAACCCTCCACAAACTTCTGCAACATGATCCAGGTTCTTCTCTCACCTGGACCCAGCCCACGGGGGGCTATGTCTGAGAATGTCAGGCAGCGGTCAGAGCAGTTAGAGAAAGAAAACCCTCCCGTGGTCTCAAGCAGGAGCTTGTGAGCTATGTTTGTGATCTTCCTGAGGATGACAATTATATGTTCATACTCTACAGAGGTAATAGGCCTTGACTCAAAGTGAATAGGCCTATCCCCTTTGAACGTCTTGACTTCGTGGGAGTTTGGGGATGGCAGAGGGCTGACAATGTACTCGGTGATGTTGGGATTGGTCTGGTTCCCCAACTGGATGATCACACGGGCTTGACGTGGGGGTTTGGCCTGTCCACGGTCCAGAACTCTCAGGGCTTCATGCTTCCTCGGCAGATGGAGTTCCATCAGGAGGATGCTGTTCTTCATCAGAGTCTTGCTACGAGCATCAGCGAGCTCCAGCTCTGGGATACCATGCAGGTACGCCCGGACAGCTTTCATCTCGCGTACTGTGAGGTCGGCAAACATGGGGGCACCATGATGAGCCCAGTCTCTCATTTTGGAGCCACTACAACCAACCAAGCAGACCAGCTGCAGTAGACAGAGAAGTCTCATGGCTGTGATATAATAAGAAAAGAGTATCCAGCATTAATTAAATGGATATTTTGAATGAATTCACGCATCATTTTTCATCCTTGAAAAGGATCTTGTAATCAATCTTTTAGAATTAGGTAGTTTCAGAAGGAAGAACTGTTTCTTCTTCTACTTTTTTTCTACTACTCTTTTCTACTACTAAATTTCATTCCGACACTTTTTTACCCAAACTAATTAAAACGAATTAAAGCTAGCTAGAGTCAATCTCTCTCCTGCTGAATTCCAAGGAAACACTTGGCCCTTCTTTCTTCTCTTCCCAGCTGGATAAACAATTCTTTCTCTATTTGCTTTTATTATATCATTATCTCCTCTACTTCTCCACAGGAACACAAACAGTATGTATCAGCCTCTGCTATAAGACACTCAGAGCAGAGAGGACAATGTTGACCATTGCCCTTCTCTCTGCTCGATTTATTTTCTTGCTGCACACTTAAGAGATAGAGTGCATTCAGTTTAAAGTTATAAATGCAATTTGTCACATTCTGCAGAACTGATTTGATTTTGTGACATGCGTACACAAAAGCATTTTTGTAATTTTGTAATTGTAGTGCAGTGCATGTTGCGAACGGGCTGAAAGCTTGCCCTGTGGTGTTGCTGCAAACAACTGTACACTCTACACTGCACCTTTTCAGCAATACACCTGCCATGACATAATAGACTCACACACCCAAGTCCCAGCTACTCAGAAACAACAGTAGAATAGACTCCGGTTAAGGAAAAAAAAACAGGGGCAGACGTTACCGTTAGATGAGGTCGGCAACCTGGGCACGGGGCCCCAAACTAAAAGGGCACCACATTTTTTTATGATGTTTAGATATGAAAAAATATCGATCATGTAACTATTCTAACTTATTCTATTCCGAAATAATTACAAAAGGCACCCAAAGCACTTTTAAAATATGCAACTGAACTGTATACTAGTTACTGTATACTTCTTCTTCAGAGGAAAACATTGACATGTACACTCATATTCCACTATTATTCGGAATATGACAATAATTGATATGGCTCATGTAAACATCATATTCTGTTTGGATATACAAGACATGTGGAATATGCCGCTATTGTTCAGGTTTAGAAGGTTTAAAAGTGTTCTTTGGACGTATATTGTCTTTTTCGGAATAAGGGCAAAAAACAGAATATTTGTGCATATGATGGAGAAATATTATTGCATCATATTAAAAGCTCCACCTTTTACCTCTCCTTCACTTTAGTACAAATTTGAATGCAGAACTTTTACTGTGCGGTATTAATAGTTTTATTTCAGGCCTACTTGTACTACTCCCAATACCAACATTCCCAGTTAGAGAAAAATGCAATATGGAAATAAAGCACAATGAAAGTTTTCCTTTGAAGCAAATGACTGTATTTTACTCCGAAGAATGGATAAAGACTATCGTTACTCTGTGTAACAGGAAAATGAAAATATTTTTAGGCATGCAATAATAACATAACTTATTTTACAGTTATAGTACAACCATATTGTATAATTACACTTGGTCTCCAACTAATAATGTTTATAATCTCCTGTAATTTAACACATCCCTCTCGCCTCTTAAACCCAGAGATGCTCACAAGTCATGTTTTGCCAAGTCAGTCTTTGAAGGGTAAGTTCAGGTCAAGTCAAGTTTAAAATCACAGACAGACAGACAGACAGAGATTCCTTGCTTTATAGTTAGATGGTGTGATATATAATGTACTAACTTTGGAGTACCATGCTCCTTGAGAAAACCTTGCACTTCTAAATCAGGAAAAAAGAAAAAGACCTACTGTACCTGTATTTATCCTCCTGCCTCAAGCAATTTATAAAACAGGGTTGATCAGTCCAGTAAACCTGCTTTAACAATTAAAGAAAACTTCCTACGGAAACACGAGTCAATGGACCGTGGCTTATATTTAACCACCTACTTTGCAGCGACGGAAGCTGATTGGTCAACCGTGGGTTGTAAACATGATGAAATAACAGGCACATAAGGTCAGGCAGGGTTATTTGTATAGCACCTTTTAACAATGAGGCAATTCAAAGTACTTTACATAAGACAGAAAAGCCATGAAGAAAAGTAACACAAAGTGACATAGAAAAGATGTATGAATATGATTTTTTGAAAAGCAATATAAAATAGAATATAAAATTAAGTTGCAATAGAGTAAGACAGAGAATAAATTACAGTGTAGCTACAGTGCAGTGTCAAATATGAATAAATCATACACATTTAAATTTAACAAAAGGTAGTGGCAAACAAAACGTGTTTATAGCCCTGATTTAAATGAATGATATCTGCTGAGAGAGTCTGCCATATTGAACCATCGTGTTTCTACAGTGGCCCAGAACGGACAAACCAAGCACTGGCCAACTCTCAGCTCCATCTGCTGAGAGTTGGAGCAGATCTGAGATTGTATGGGAGTTTGCTCCAACTATGTGGTGCATGGTAAATTTAGTTTTCCTCTCCATGCAACTGAATATTCTTTTTATATAGTATATTAAGCCTGTTTGGTGTCAATGGATTACCATGAATTTTGGTGAAATTTAAGAGCATGACTCACTGATTTCACTTCAGATTTTGTAATGCTTTCCCTCAAAAAGTACTAATTAGCAAATGTTCAACTATGATGGTGAACATGGAAAACATTATACCTGCTGAGTATTAGCATTGTCACTGTGAGCATATGAGCAAATGCTAATGTTAGCATTAGCACAAAGCACCACTGTGCCTCTATCAAAGCTGTTGACTCTAAATCTTCTTTATTGTCGTCTGAATGTAAAAGTATTAGTAACCTGCTCCTCCAGTCTTTCTCCATCTACACTCCTCTCACCGGTGTTGCCAGATGGGAAATGTTAAACTATCATACAAAACCACGTATATATAAATTACTTTTTGACATGCTTACAAATCTATACCCACATTGTTTTTTGTTGTTTGTGTTTTTAAAGCAAGCTAACGTAGCTATGATGTGTGGGGTATGTGTCCATAAGTTCATCAGTCTGACAGTTTACAAAATTTTATTACAAGACAGAACGGGTCAAGTCCATAAACTAAGCTAGTTTAATAAATAACTGGGTTCTCTCTCATGAGTCACGTTCATTAACACCATACCCCACGCTGGGCATCATTGGCATGGGCTATGATGTTTGATTTTTAATAAACCAAATCCAGCTACAAATTATAAGCTTCACAATATGGTCAAACTATCATACAGCATGGCACTTTTGGCATTATTGATCGTTCAGAGGGCAAAATTATCGTACAAATAGGGTAATTATCCTACATCTGGCAACGGTGCCTCTCACCCTTCTTCCCACAAGTGATGACAAAGCAGTGAACCAGCAAAGTGACACAGCTCATTGCTATCTCTGTCAAGAAACGTAATGTATCCAAGGCTGCGAAGAAGAGTTTCCTGGGAAGTCAATTACCACACGCTGTTTTGCTTATACCGTTAAAGCCAACCCTTGTGACACCAGTAGCTTAGGTATACTGTGGTGACAGCTGTGTTTGAGCCTCCCCGCTACAGGGTCAGGAGGTCAGACTCGGGATATTGGTGAGTCTAAAAGCCTTCATTCCCCATGTCTGTTGACACGCTTCATTGAATAAATGCCCCCATCATCCTTCCCGAAACGCTCTCTTTACAGGATTAGGCTCTGACAAACATCTCTTTATTCTGTGGCCGAGGCTCCACCGCCCCTGGCCGTCACCTACAGCGTCTTGTAATGTTGGACGGGGGCGAGGTCAGTGGACGTGTCCGTCAAACGTCCATTGGCCAATGCCTGCCCTCCCAGCTGTGACCTTGCCACTTATATCCAATGGCAGCAGGTTCAGATGCCACTGTACATCCCCCGAGTCACCCCCCGCATTTAAAAGCCTGCATCTGGGGCTGCGCTCCCCCCATAAGGCAAACTATCACTGAGGAGTGTATGACATACTGTTGGACAGAACAACACAGAAAGATAATGACAGAAAGAAAGGGCGTATAAATATTGAGTCACAAGCTAAGGACTTTTTAGGGCAAAGATGTCCCAAAAGCACTTCAAAGGTAAGTGCACCGTTTGTAGCTGGACGATGGGATTGTAAAAATGTTTCTTGATTTGATCACTCACAATGACACCCGACAACACATTCAATTCAATCATCACATTGATGGTTCGAGTCCACTCATTGGGCTGTGGTCCTGCCTGCCTGACTTTTATCGTAAAATGTCAGGAAGAATTCCTTCTGCTGCCAAATAAGTTGATTTTATTTTGACAATTAAAAAATGGTATTATGTTTTTAATAAAAAATTCTGATTATATAAAAAAAAAATGCACATAAACGTTTTTGCAGGAACTTTAAGCACAAACATTCAGCAGAGGACCATGGGGACCCTACTACTGAGTCTGCTTGGACTGCAGACAGTGATGGGAATGGGGTGAGCATGTTTCAGACCAGTCAAAGCTGGATTAATTTTGTAGACAGTGTAATAGGGTATAGAGACTTAGTGTTATTAGAGTTATGAACAAGATTTACCTGTCTGAATGCATACTGTACAAATCACAGTGTAAACCACTGAAACAACACAATAACCCTGGTTAAGCCATAGTAAATTCATATTTAAAAAAACGCTTCTCCAAGAGGCCTAACCCTCTGACCTACTCCCTTTCATTAGAAATACTCGTCACAGTAGATATTTAAAACTCACATCAGAATCTAGATTGAAGGTAAAGTTGTCAAGGTTCTAATAGTGCTCGTCGGTCAGTGCTCTTCTGTATGAATTCAAGTAAATGAATGAATGTGTCTTCATGGACTGGTGTGCATGCAAGTAATAAGCAAGTTGCAGAAAATGAGACAATATTGTTGTGCTAACTTGATTTTAATTTGCATTATTCTACCAAAAACACATTATAGAAAAGAGGAATTAGATTTATAGGCTTTCACTTCAATAGATTTCTGTGTATCAGTGCAGAACTTATATGTTGCATACCATGACATTACATAAGAACACGCTTACTGGGGATATATTAATACTAATGCCAATATCTTTTTTTTGATAAAGGAATCTAATTACAGGCCCTTTTTTAATAAACTGTTTATAACTATTTGCGATTGAACTATCAATCAACACATTGCGTACTAACTTTGTCTGTTGCTCTCTTGGTATGTGTTTTTATAATGAGGATCTTTATGTTAGTAGAGGTCAGAATCCTTCTTGACCCCAGATTTCCGTCCCTTGAGTTAAGCATCATGCCACCACCTTTAGTCACAACAGCACACTTGAAAAGGAGGTATTTAAGATCTATGTATCACACTCCAGACACTGGTGTGAACACACGGTGGAGGAGAGAGTGCAGCGAGTCCTGTCCCCGCGCCTGCAGCTGGAAGTGAGCTGCTCTGAGGTGTATCAGTACAACACCCAGGCCTGGAGGCTCGATGTGGACCGGATGCGCGCCAAGCACGGGGGCGACGACGGCATCGCACTGTACTACAAACAACAGGGTCCGAAGGCCTCCTGTTTCTTGTTCAAGTAAGTGAAACGTTGAGTGACTGTCAGTCTCTTGGCCCGCGTCTTCCTCTCTAAATGTTTGAAAAGTAAACTGGATCACTCAGGGTGTTCTCAGCTCGTTAAAAAGGTTTTTTCTTAAGGTCAAAGGTATTATGGCAGTTTTGCTGGTGTTGATCAGATGAAAATTAAAATCTTAACATATTTGCAAAGATCACATTCATGTCGCTCCAACCGTGACTCCTGTTGGTGGTGGTGGTGGGTGTGATTGAGGGGGAACATAAGGAACATTTCAATGTTATACCCTCCTGAGGAAAAAAATAATCCAGTGCAGGAGCTGTTGCCTTTTTATAAAAGGGAGACATTTCTCAAAACAATGCCTAATGTGACTTGTTTTCTTCAAAGTACATGTTGTACTTTTGAAGGTACAACCGTATCCAATTAACTTGCTTTAAAGCACAGGTCTCAAACCTTATTTCCTTTGAGAGCTCATTTGACAAAATGAAAGTTGCACAGAGCTACTCATAGCACCAAGCGGTACATCGCTAACAGACATAATATGTCTTATTTTTATGGTCCTTAAATAACATTTTCAGCCACTGCAATCGTCGCCTCTGTTAAATACCTCTGTTGCTACGTTGGCCTTCTCCGTCGGTTTGGTGAACGGAGACTGTTGACTTTTAAACGATGTTTTCAGCTCCTTCACCTTCTCTCTTCATGGTCTGGTACCAGTCATGAAACGCTGCTGTGGACTTCTGGAGAAGCAATTAACGTTATATCTTTTACCGACTGACTCGCTGCACCGCAAATGAGGCACACACATTTGTCATTCACGTTCATGAAAAAAAAAACTCTGTCACCCATTCCTTATGAAAATAGTATTGCCCTTTATTGGCCTGGCTATTTTCATTTCATTGCTAATCTGCTGACATCGCCGAATGTTACAGTGTCACTCATGTAACCAAACTTGAAAAAGCAGCATAATTCCTTAAATTGACAGCTTATTGTGTCAGAGGGGGAGAGATGTCTGTGAATTTATTATAAATAGAAATATTAACAGGTTTACAAAGTGACTTTTTGCTACTGAATTTAGGTACAAATTCACTGAACCTTTAGCGAGCCATTTAGAAACAGGAACTTGTTGACCCCTGCTTTAAGGGGTAACATGATGGATGTATGGGGTGCTGGACCACAGTCACGCTTTTGTGCTACAACAGCTGGAGAATGTGGAGCAAATGCCCTTAGTTCACAGGGACGCAGTATTGTGCATATATTGACATTTCCAACCTGATGTGTCTTCAGACCCCCAGAGATGGAGAACCAGATGGTGAACAAGACAGTGAGGGCGTGCTGTGAGGGCTGGGGCGGACCCCGCTGCTCTGAGGGTGAGGACAAGAAAGAGACAAATCAGTTACATGTAGCGTATGCATGCACCATGCTTGTTTTACATGTGAAATTAAACAATGCATCATGGTCACCACAAAACACATTTGGTGATAAGTTGGAAATATATGTAAATGTACTGTACTGTAACAAAATATGAAATCATTACTTACAAATCATTGAAAATAACCAATCTGGACTGAGGCAGACTTGTAACATCGTCATTCCAGATTCTCAACTTTTTCAAACAGCTACAAACCCACCTCTCATTATGTCTCATTTATTTAAAATATGTAAAGACAGTGACCCTACCAGGACCACTCTCCTTCTTTCTAACCCTTTTCCCTCTCCGTGTACTTCTCCTCTCTGTCCTCTTCCTCCCAGGGGTGGGCGTGCGTGGCCAGTGTTACTCTACGTGGAGTTGTGAGGAGTTCCCTGGAGTTCATAACTCCTCTCTCATGCCCGTGGAGCAGTGCTGCAGCAGCCTGTGGGGGCTGAGCTGGAGGAACGCCTCCGACCAGGCCTGCTTGTCCTGCTCCTACACTCTTCTTCCTGGTCAGAGAGCACCCATGCACATACTGGACCTAACCTACCATGCTTATGAAGCATTCACTTGTGACGTGCACTGTATTTCTCTTTTAATAAAATGTGTTGCTAGCAGCTGCTCACTGCTTGTATTTCATACAACAACATCACATAAATAACACACACTATACCTCTCCCCTACAGACTCCCAGTCCTCCCCTCAGGTGCGCGGTGGTCTACTGGGTAGCGTCAGGGCGCCTCAGAGCTCGGCCACCTGCATGTCCTGGGGTGGAGCCCACTACCGCACTTTTGACAGGAAGCACTTCCACTTCCAGGGCAGCTGCACTTACCTGCTGGCCTCATCCACTGATGGCACCTGGGCAGTCTACATCAGTACGGTCTGTGACGGGAGAGGAGACTGCAGCAAGGTGTGAAATACTTGATGAAGCGGTATAATCAGTGACATGCTCTGGGAGGGACATCGGGGAGCTTTGCTGGGTGCCAGTGAAAAACATGTCTGGCCTGGGGTTTGTTGGAAAGCAGCAACGGAAATGTCTGCTTTTAACAGTTTTTTCTAATGCCGCCCTCTGCTTTCAGGCTTTGAGGATGATGCTGGGTCTTGATTTGGTTTCAATTCAACACAAGAACTTAACGCTGAACAACCTCCCCGTTCCAAATGGACAACCACTCTTCCAAAATGGTAAAGTATTTAAGTTAGTAAAGCTCTCCCGTTGTTCCATTTCTAGTCTGATATTGACCTGCACTAAACCAAGTGTACCTAAATCCCAAAATATATATTTGAAAAAATAAATTGTGGTATAAATTGATGTTTAAATGTATATACGTGTCTTATTGCGTTATTTAGTCAGTTTCTGTAAAACAATTTTTTATATAAGACATATTATTGGAGGTAGGCTGTGTGTTGCCTCTCCTGGGCCTTCAGTACAAAACGTCATGTAAATATCGAACAAATAACAAAAGTTCCTCATCTATTCAAGAGTAAATGTAAAATATTGTATGTTTTTATATGAAACTTAAATCCCTGTTTGTTTCCAATTATGTACATTGTTGGGGGTACATGTATTCGCAGTGGTGGAAGAAGTTCTCCAATTATTTTTTTCAGTCAAAGTAGTAATACCACAGAGTAGAAATTAAGACTTAATTTAACTTAAGTAAAAATACAAGAAACTCTTGTTGCTTATCACTGGAAGCTACCAATTTTGTCATATGTCCTCAATGACAATAAAGTGACTTGAATCTTGAATATAGCACCAAACACAGAAGTGCTCATTATGCAGAATGGCCCTTTTCAGAATCATTCTTTGTGTTATATTATTGTAATATAATTAGTGATGCATTAACGTCACTTCAATGTCGCAGCTAGTAAAGGGGGAGCTAGTTTTAACTGTTTACTGCTGGGTAGTTTAATCTATAACAACACATCATCATTTATAAGTACCTGTAAAGTAACTCAAGTTATCATATGAATGTAGACACATGGAATCGGATTATTTAAGTAAGTAAGTACCTCAAAATTGTACTTAAGTACAGTACTTGAGTAAATGTACTTAGTTACTTTCCACCACTGTGTATTTGCAATAACTAGCTGCATTTTTACAATTTCTCCTTATTCATTTTGACTTCTTGTTCATTAACTAAGTAATAGGATGATAAACGTATTATGTAATATGTATGTACATATTGGGAGATGGCTTCCTTCACCTCCACTAGAAATATTCACTAGCCTTACAAAAATGGGAATGCTGTAAATATTCTCATTTCACATTTAACTTCTCACAGGAGTGAGTGTTCATTGGCTGGGGGACTTTGTGTTTGTGGAGAGCGGCCTGGGAGTGAGAGTGAAGTTCGACCTGACCAACACCGTCTACCTGACGGTGACCGCCGACCACCTGGCAGCCACTAGGGGGCTCTGTGGAGTCTACGACAACAACGATGATGGTGCGGAAAGTGCGACGGATGCAAGCACACACACCTCCATACAAACAGCACACACGTTTTCCTCTCGATTCGACTGAGCTAACTCTTTAACGGTTTAATGTTGTTAACGCGTCTATTCGCGTCCTGCCGCAGATGACTTCACCACAATGGGCGGAGCTGTGTCTATGTACGCCGCCAGCTTCGGCAACTCGTGGAAGGTCCCCGACCAGCACAACGAAGTACTGCACTGAATGCGTTGAATGAGTATTTCACTTTTTCTTGCAACATTATCAATCTTCATGAGCCACCAGTATGAGACATTTGTGCTCGCTAAACACACGTGATATTTCTGCTGTGTTCAAAATAAAAGCAAAGTACTTTCCTGAGAAGCACCCTCTCTAATTGATTCCTCTCTCTTCAGGAGTGCAGCGACGCGGCCGAGCTCGGCCACAGCTGTGACGTCTCAGGAGACCCTGCCGTACGCGGGCAGGCGGAGTCAGTGTGTCACCGACTGATGGAAGACCCCTTCACACACTGCCACCTCCGGGTCAGACACACCTGATACCTATACACACACTCACCTGGCATGACCAGTGTTTGCTAACTCTTTGTTTTTCCACCTCGTGGTTGTCTTTTTGGTTATTATGAGTCTAATTTTAGTCTCATTTCTTTTGAAAGACAAGCCTGTGATGAGCTGTAAATCAAAACGCTCATGGAGGCAAATGATTTACCAGGCGTCAGTTGTTAGACCAGTTCCAAGAAATGGGTGAGATTGGTGCGAGCCATTTGTCTTCAAGACGATCTGACTGTTATGACTATATGAGCGCCAACAGCTGAGTGTCAGTTGCCCAATCGGCTTACCACAAGCATTTCCTAGAAGTCCTTCTTTCTCTTTAAAACTCTGAAATGAAAAGGATATGGCCTTCTCTTTATAGACTACCTCTCTCGGGCTTTACTTGCAACCAATTATTGGTGCACTTGTTATTTATATGATGACACATGGGAGTGCATAATATGCATGTTTGCAAATCCTGTTCAAGTATTTTCTAAATATTTCCAGTAATATCTGTTCCTTTTATGTTCATCATTGCACAGAAAAAGTCACTTTTCTGCACACTATTTGACACAGGTTGCACTGTTGAAAGACCCACATGTGACGACTTTGTGTCTTTGTGTCTTTCAGTTGGACCCAGTGGCGTACATGGACACCTGTCTCTACCTGTACTGTAGCCTGCCGCCCAAGGACAGGGATGCAGCGGTGTGTGACACCCTGGCGAGTTACGCCCGAGAGTGTGCTCAGCAACATGTCAGCATGGTGTGGAGGACAGACACCCTGTGTGGTAATGAAATAGAACAGTTCGTAACATACCGACATGCAAAAGCACCGGTGTGGCCCTTTATCTCTCCTTTAACACTCCTCCTTTTCTCTGTCCTCCCAGGCCACGTCTGTCCCAGAGGTCAGGTGTTCTCAGACTGTGTGTCCTCCTGTCCCCCCAGCTGCGCGTCTCCCCAGCCCCCCGGGCCTGCTGTGGCCATGGGCCAGTGCAGGGAGGAGTGTGTGGGCGGCTGCGAGTGTCCGCTGGGCCTCTACCTCCACCAGGGGCTGTGTCTGACAAGAGACGACTGTCCCTGTTTCCATCGCAGACGCACCTACCAGTCAGGGGACAGGATACAGCAGAGATGCAACACCTGGTTAGCGGAATATATATAAATATATATGTCTCTTCCTCTCTTTCTGACGATCCATCCTCCCGTTTACTTTTTGTTTTTACCCATAATACTCCCAGTGTGTGCAGAGCAGGCCAGTGGCAGTGTACTGGGGAGAGGTGCGCAGCCCAGTGCAGCCTGATGGGGGCGCTACAGGTAACCACCTTTGACAAAAAGAGGTACTCACTACAGGGAGGAGACTGTTCCTACACTGCTGTGGAGGTGAGATGCATAAGATGCGACGACGCACACGATTACACACACTATGATACTATGAGATGTGTGTGTGTGTGTGTGTGTGTGTGTGTGTGTGTGTGTGTGTGGCAGCCACCTGTCGTTAGAGCTTACGTTCTGTGTGCGTTTAGGACTTTGTTGACAGGAAGCTGGTGGTGAGCGTGCGCTGCGGCGAGTGTACAGCGGGAGGAGGAGGAGGAGGTGGAGGAGGCCTGGGTTGTCTGAGGGAGATGTCTGTCACAGCACTCCGCACCACAGTCACCATCACAGACACCGGTGAGTTAGTTATAAGCTGCAAGCTGACTACTTATGCTTGTCAGTATTTTCTAATTCAACACATGCAGACTTGAACCTTTTCTGAAAAAAAAGACCCTTTTAATTTAATTAAATTTAATAAAAGTCACTGGCTAGGTCTTTGTAAGAATTCTGTATTTTGATTGCGTTCACTGCCTCCTGATTGCTTGCAGTTGTTGTTCCCTCCAGGTACAGTGACACTGAATGGCCTGAGGGAGCCGCTGCCTGTGGTGACGGGGGACCTGGTTGTGCGTAGGGCTTCCTCCTCATTTGTCCTCATCCAGGCTTTTGGAGCCCAGCTGCTGTGGCACCTAGATGGACCTTTGGCCTTCATCACCCTGCAACCCGGCTTCGCAAATAAGGTGACCGTCGCAACCGGTCCCAACCCCAAATTTTGACGACAGACACTTGCACTTTTGATTTGATTATTTATTTATTTTTAAATGCTGGATTCAAGGTGCGCGGCCTTTGTGGAACGCTGACCTGGAACCAGCACGATGACTTCACCACCCCGGAAGGAGACGTGGAGAACAGCGTGTCGTTGTTCGCAAGCAAATTCACGACAGAGCACTGTGCTCTACCTAGAGGGGCTCCACCTGACCCCTGCACCACGTACGACCAGAGGAGGCAGTATGCGGAGACGGTGTGCTCCGTCATACACAGCCCCGTCTTTCAGGTGTGGTTGGCACGTTAAATCTCCTACTATCTCAGGGATGAGTTCATCT
The DNA here is from genome assembly GCA_016806645.1 of Ophiodon elongatus. NCBI lineage: Eukaryota > Metazoa > Chordata > Actinopteri > Perciformes > Hexagrammidae > Ophiodon > Ophiodon elongatus. Next base: position 1,834,340 of record JACSYO010000396.1, on the reverse strand, counting down.
CTGTCTCCCTCTCTTTTATTCACACATGGATCCCTTCTGATTTTGCAGGCGTGTCATGACGTGGTGGAGAGGGAGCCCCTTTTCCGTCTCTGTCTGTCAGAGGTTTGCGGCTGCGCTCCGCAGAGGGCCTGTCACTGCACCATCCTCACTGCCTACGCCCGTCACTGCGCTCAAGAGGGCGTCGCCGTCCACTGGCGCAATCGCACCTTCTGCGGTTGGTTTAAGGGTTTTCTTTCAGGATTTCCATTACTGGTTAACAATAAGGAGTTGGTAGAAATGTCCAAAGTAATTAAAAAATCTTTCCTCCTCTCCCCGTCTCCCCAGCGGTCCAGTGTTCGGGGGGTCAGGTGTATCAGGAATGTGGTCGCGCCTGCGGCGGCTCCTGTTCCGACTCAAGGAGCTGCGATACCGCTGGCGGTGGGACGGGTCTCAGGATGTGTGTTCCGGGTTGCCAGTGCCCACTGGGGCTAGTGCAGGACCACCAGGGCCAGTGTGTGCACATCACTATGTGCCCCTGTGTCCAACGAGACAAAACGTACCAGTCTGGGGCCGTGATTCAGAACAACTGCAACACCTGGTATGTGCAGTGCAGGGAGCAACTTGTGGCTGGGGTTTCACTCATTTTGTTCAAATCACAGAACTCCCTGGCTAAAATATTCAACGTCTTATTGTGTTCTCTTTTCGAACATTTTGACAGGAAACTGCATGCGTTAGGTTTAAAATAATTGTTGAATCAGGTTTTGCTGGAAATATCATCCGACTTACTTGGTACAATCAGAAAATGAAAAGGCCACGCTGAAAAAACAAGTATAACCAAACAGAACCTTCTTTGACTCTTATTGGCAAAACGTTAAATATTAACATTGCTGCACAGATGTAGTATTGCAACGAATAAGGCCAGCAGATATAAACCTGTCAGAAGGAAACATCATGGTAGACGACACTGACCCAATGCATAGATTACACTTTTACAGCGCCTCATAAAAACAGACGTTTCTCTTTTATGTCTATCGGCGTGCTGGTTTTATCGAGTGGTATACTGCAATAAAGAATCAGGGAGTGTAAGCATGTTTTTTTCCATTGTTAGTGGAGCTGCAGCTACAATATAATATTGGCACAGTTTTAATGAGAATGGTTCTAGTAGCCTACTTTAGAATGAGCTTTGATCCCATGGGGTGACTAGATCTACTCAGATCAAGTGGTACTAAAGTCTTAAATCTCTGATATAGACAGTTTTATTGAAGATCTAGTAATGTCTGCTAAGCATTAACAAATCTGTCTATGTTTGTCTTTGAGGGCAATGTGGAAGGTCAGGGGTCATTGTGGCATTAAAACATGGATTTGATTACCCTGTTAGTATAATAATCTAGGTGTTTTCCACCTATATCTGCTATGATCACATAAATGGTCTACACTTCTTTGCTTGAAGCTGAACTTTCACTTCAATAAGTCCCTGCCTTGCAATGACCGTGATATGTGTTTGAATGACTGAAGCTGCTATATAGGTGACAACGCAATCCCACAGTGAGTCCCTGGTGGTGCAAGAGCTCTGATGAAATCGCTCTATGTTCCTGCTCCCTGATACAGGATAGGTTGATTTCATCACGTCTCTTCACTACACAACCACAGTGATCATCACGCTATTGGTCATAAAGTCATCTCTTAATGACTGGAATGCCACTGCTCGTCGCGTAGTGTCTCGTTTTCCTGGTGTTGAAACTGCTAAGATGTGTCCCCAGCCCTGCACTGACCACTGACCTGATATCTGATTATACTGCCTCAACTCTCTTGAGGCAGCAGACATTCAGTATCGTGCTGAAGGGCGTGCTGGGCCAACTTGCCACCTCTTGACTGCTGTTATTCCATGTTATGTCCTGTATTCACTGCTTATAATCAATACAAACTTTTTGCCACAACAAAGTCATTAATTACATACTTTGATTATTAACAGAGAGGCGAAGTCACGCAGCTTCCGGCGTCCCCCATAGGATTTTATTTTGGAAAAATTATGTCCAGAAAGTTAACGGCGCAACAATTATTCTTTTCATCCTTTTTTAAATGTGCCATGAATTACACATATGATGTTTGTCTATTTAAAAGATAATTTTCAGTCAAGAAAATTGGTGTTTGTCATCGATTTGTCAAAATATAATTTAGTTTTGTGTGAAACCGCTCAGGGATCTCTCGTCTCGCACAATGTACGCCACCAATTCGGCTGTTACCTTGGCTTCTAGCTAGCTGGCTAACTTAGCTATATCCTCCCATTTTGAAGAGTGAAACCAATGCGGAAGGGTCTTAAAACTTGTGTTCTCTCTACTGACCAGCAGGGGCGACTCCTCCGGTTGCAAAAAGAAGTCTGATTGTATAGAAGTCTATAGAAAATGACTCTACTTCTCTCTTGATTTATTCCCTCAGTAAACATTGTAAGCACATTGTAATGGTCTCAGTTTCAAGTCTCCTTCAATACAGCATGATGTTCCTTTAGTAAATTATGGTCCATTTACAGTCAAATAGACCTTAAAGCATAATATGCTTTCGGGCTGGGCTACTGTGATTGACATGTCGTTCTAGGCCATATTCCAAGATGGTGACGGCGAAATTGCAAAGGTTCTATAATGGCAGTCCACAAACCAATGGGTGACGTCAAAATGACTTTGTCCATTTCGTAAATACAGGCTATGGTTTTTTCCAGCGACTTTCTATCAGCCGGGGAATTGAATGCTTCAGCGAGAGACATCTTTTACGCAACTTTTGGGTAGTGTAGTCTTTCTAATTACGTCTTACACGTCAACAGTTTTAAGACAAAAATGCAAATATCTTGCAAAATGATCTTTTAAATTGACAAACATCATGCCACAATTCAAGCTGGATCAAATAATTATTTGTCTCTCGCCTTTGACTACCATATATTTGTTTTCAGGAATAAGGTTACCATGGACTTCGCCTCTCTAAAGCCCCTCACACCCACCTGATATTTTAAGGATAGAATAAAATTCCTTTTAGCCAATGTCAGTTCTGATTCTAATCTCTCTCTCCTCTCCCTCCACAGTGTGTGTGAGCGAGGGCTGTTTAACTGCACTCAGGAGCGCTGTGAGGAGGTGAACCAGTGTCCGGGCTCTCTGGTCTTCTCTCCACGCTCCTGCCTCCTCACCTGCTCCAGCCTGGACGCCCCTGGCCAACAGCAGGGGTCCAGTGTGGCACATCCGAGCTGCAGAGAGCCCCTGTCGGGCTGCGTCTGTGCCCAGGGAACTGTGCTACTAGTGGGTGAAAACTCAAAATTTGGTATTCTGAGTGGATATAGAATAAATAACCTTTGTGGCTCAGTGGTAGAGTAGGGTCATCCTTCAATCAGAGGATCGGTGGTCCGATTCCCGGTTCCGCTAGTCCATGTGGATGTGTCCTTGGGCAAGACACTTAACCCCAAATTGTTCCCGTAGCTGTGCCTACGGTGTGTGAACGTTGTATGAATGTTATATAGTGCTGATGGGCAGGTGGCACCTTGCATGGTAGCTCTTGCCATCAGTGTATGAATGGGTGTAAATGGGTGAATGATGACAAGTAGTACCATTAGTAGTAACCATTTTAACAATGTGTTTTGACAACAGACCTTTTTCACAGCAGACATGTTGACTTGTCATAGCAGGCAAAACACAGGTGTAGTTAATATAATGAACGATAGCTCTGTTCAATTGCAGTGTTCTAGTACTCCTTAATGAGCCAGTATATGCACAATACCTGGCCCTTGCAATTGGTAAAGCTAAAGCTAAATTACTTGCTAAGAAATTCCTAGGTATTGCTCAAACCTGCATTATTATTGTTCGGGCCACTTGGGGGCAGAAGAGAAACTGCTCATTTAAGGTTGCACATCCAACAGACATCGAGCAACCTTAGCATTCATTTAAGGCGGTGTTCTTCCCACCTGGCTAATGTAAATTCACTATTTACTTTCCTTATAACTCAGTTTTGGTCTCCACAACTCCAGAGGGGGAAATATCTGTCTTTTTAATGCTAGCTGCTAAACGCTCCACCATGCTGTTCACCATCTAGCTAGTCAACGTTAGCTGCTAACTTTGTCTGTTGATGTTTTGGCGTTAGACCGGTAAGTTAATTGAAATTTAATTTGTTTGAGCGTTTTCGCTGAATACAGCTGCCTTATGCATCTGGAAATGTGGTTGAAGAGCAGTGAGACTAAACCAAGTTGTGGGTGTGAAAAAGATTGATGAGCTAACGGTAAAAGATACTTAAACCGAGGCGCTAGACACTAACGTTAGCTTGTGTTGGTGACAGCTAGCTTAATTCTCTGCAGTTCATTTTATTTACAAGCAACGACTTCCACATTTCATAACCATTTAATCCTCTGTTATGATCTTAATTATTGGTGTTAGCATGCTAATATTAATAATAGGGGGGAATAAGTGGCAGGTGTACTTTGGATATTTGTTTTCTTTTCCTTTCAATGGAGCTGGGCTAGCATGTGCTAAAGATGTAACATGGCCCGGAACTTTCCTCCTACTGAATTCACAGGCTGTTCCATCACTGTGTCACATACTGAGTTGGGGAGTAACAAGATACATATATCAGTGTTACATAATTAATTGTGAAATAAATTTATTTTTAATCATTTACAGTTGCTGAGAAAAAGTATGCAATTGAATTACAGTTACTAATCAAAATGTTGGTGACTACAAAGGGGCTTACATCCCATTATATTCTTTCCAGTAAAAAGCTGAAATGTAGAATATAACATTAATTCTGTTGCTCTGTTCCAATTTTAATTCAAGTTCATGTAAAAAAAAAGTAATCAGTGTTGAGTACTGTTTTGAGGTTTACATTGCCTGTTTTAATGACTTTAAAGATTGCCCATTTTACTTTTCTTATATAGAAAAGGATTCCACAGTAATCAAATGTAAAAGGTTACATTACTTTGATGAAATAGTTAAAATAGTTATATTAGCTATTACATTTTTAACAGTGTAACTAGTAATCTTTAACCTATTAAATTTCAAAAGTGCCCTTCCCAACATTGGTTACATATTATTTTCAAACAAAATACTGGCATTGTGCCTTAAGTATGAGTGATATGATTTGATATTCATAACATGTGACATTAAATCCTACATTTAATGTTATAAGGAGTACCGTTCCAGCCAAACAGACTGTTAACTGATTAATTAAGTGGAAACACAGATGATATGCCTGATATCATGACTAATGTTACTGTCCGTTATGTCTTCTCCGGTTTACCTCAGGGGGATCGCTGTGTTCTGCCAGAGGAGTGCCCCTGTCACCATAACGGTCGACTTTACAACAGCAACGACACCATCACCAAAGACTGCAACACATGGTAACGCATGCAGTTGTCTCATTGCCTATCCTATCCTCTTGACATGAAATCATCTCAACTAACCATCCTTCCTTTCTGCAGTGTGTGTAAGGAGCGCCGCTGGCACTGCGGCCAGTCCGCCTGCACCGGTGTGTGCGTGGCGACAGGTGACCCGCACTATGTGACGTTCGACGGCCGCTGTTACTCTTTCCTGGGCGACTGCCAGTACGTGCTGGCGAGGGAGACCAGCGGTTTGTTCAGTGTGATTGCAGAGAACGTGCCATGCGGGAGCACCGGGGTCACCTGCACAAAGTCGGTGACCCTCAGCCTGGGAAATACCATCATACATCTGCTGAGAGGTAGGAGGGATGGTGTCATAAGGGACGGGTGTCATAGGAGGCTGATAATATGATAGGCAGGCACCACAGCCTATGTTTTAGGAGATGGCTGCTTGAGGTAAGCTTGTCTCGTCTCTCTCTCCTTTAGGTAAAGCCGTGACAGTAAATGGGATGCCAGTTAGTCTACCCAAGTCCTACAGTGGCAGTGGTCTGACTTTGGAAAGAGTTGGCCTGTTTGTCTCCCTTTCCTCCCGACTGGGGGTCACTCTGCTATGGGATGGAGGTAGGACTCACACACATCAAACTTCTGCACCCTTGAAGGAAAACCTCTTCCCCAAAATGCTATTCGTCTATCAATCACTCACCCCGTGGTACCTAAAATTTGTGAAGAAAGTTTCATTTTTCAAGAATCCAAAAGCGGAGGATATTCTTAATGAATTTAAAGTAAATGGGGCATACTGTATATTTTTGCTTACTACCTAACCCTAAACATTTCTGGATAAACGGTCTCAGGCTTGTAAAGACGCGCCTACTTTTTGTTTTGACAAAGTATTTTTAATAGTAAGGCTTTCACAAAGATGCATGTGTTTGGGAAGTATCGAGCATACGCCTGGAGAAAAGATATACTTGGGTTATACTGCAAGGGTTGCATGGGAGTTTGTAAACGGATGTTTTGATACATCCATTTCTTGATTCTTCGTTTACCATGGAGGCATGTGAAGAGTTCAAGGTAACACGGGTTGAGTCATTGATATGCAATTCGTCATTTTGTGGGGTAAGTATTTCTTTACATAATCTTTCACTCAACCCTTTCATGCTCAGGGTCAGGTTTGATATTTGATTGTAGATGTTGTTGTTGTTTTTTAATTATTGACCGATCCCAATGACAAGAATTTTTTTTTTTATTGTTGCCAAAAATATATATTTCTTTATAGATTTTAGCTTTTTCAATCTGAACTTAATCCACTGTTATTGCAGAAATGTACTGTAGAGGCAAACAGCTCTTCAAGCATTGCCTATGTCTGCGGCTGTAGATGCAGGTCAATGAACAAATCAGTGGTCATGCTGTTGCCATTCCACTTGTTGTCCCCAGGTATGCGAGTGTACGTGCGTCTGGCGGCCCACCTGCGAGGTCGGGTCGGGGGCCTGTGTGGTAACTTTGACGGGGACACAGAGAACGACTTCACCACGCGGCAGGGCATCGTGGAGACGACAGCCGAGCTGTTTGGCAACTCCTGGAAGGTCAGCCCCTCCTGCCCCGATGTGGCAGACCAGGACCTCCGAGACCCTTGTGCTGTGAGTTCAATACACGCACGCACGCATGCACGCACACACACGCACAGACACGCACACACACACACACACACATTGATTTTTCACATGTGAGTAAATCCAAGTCTAATCCAAGTCTAATGTCAGTGTGTGATGGCTTTATTGGGGTGAATGATCAATAAGATTAGGGCATCTGTGTAATATTTTTGTGTGTATGTTCTGGGCCAATGGATCTGTGTGTGTCACTGAATGGTAATTGTAGTTTAACTGTACCTGTATACAGATAAATTGTATGTATATTGAGCGGCTATGTGCTGCTATGTTACATGTGTTCTCTCCAATGCCCAAGACAAATCAAGACATTAAAGGCGGATCTAATCTCATTGATTTGGACATAGTTGGAGATCCCATCTTTCTCATACGTACATGTGCAAAAGCAGAGATAACTTCTCCCTCTTTGTCTTGCTCAGATTAACGCCTACAGGGTGACCTGGGCCAGGAAAAGATGTGCGGTCCTGACTCAGGAGCTCTTCTCTCAGTGCCACCCCGAGGTGCCCTTCCAGCAGTATTATGACTGGTGTGTCTTCGATGCTTGTGGGTGAGTGGCAGCGCTGAGCATCTTGAAATTATCTTTTAGAATACGTAATCTACTATGGACTACCTATGCATTAAGATGCCTGATGCATGGAAATAAATTTGTCTTGCTCTCTCAGCATTTCTTGGCCTCTGCACTGACTGTACAGATATTCTTCATAACTTCCAGGACGTTGTCAAAATGGGTTTCCATATATGGGTTTAAACACTGTCTGCTGTCGGCTGATGGACAATATTTTGCTGCAATCTCATTACGAAACCTATACATATACTGTACATTTAGCCTGTCTCATCAAAATAAGCTGTTTCTATTCTTAATATCCTTAAAAAACATGTTGAATATATTCCCTACCTCAGAAAACATTTGCAAAAGCCTTTTTTAGGTTTTGAAACATGTATTGTTACGACTCAAGCTGGGATTCCTCTTCTTCTTTTCTTTTTTGGAATCTTGTTACCATTTGTGGTCGATAACGGCCACCAACTGGGACTATGCATTGCTTCCCTTCAGTCAGCAGAGATGTGTATTTCTCTGTCCTCGTGCATTAAGTCATGCATGTGGCTTCTTCGTAAGCGTGCTGGTACACAAACCGTAAAAAAAAAACTGTACAGAGTGCTCTTGAATAGAAAAGATACCATATTCATGTTGTTATTCATTTTATTGCTTTGTGTGTGTGTGTGTGTGTGTGTGTTTCAGCTGTGACTCAGGTGGGGACTGTGAGTGTCTCTGTACAGCCATCGCTGCCTATGCTGAAGAGTGTAACCGCAGAGGCGTCTACATCCGCTGGAGGTCCCAAGAGCTCTGTCGTATGTCAAAGACACATGACGCACAGTTCACGCTCACACTGTCAAATCTTTTGCACTCGCAGCTTCACTCCTGTCTTACTGTAGCCTTTGTTTTCTGACCTGGTTCAGTCATTTTTTTTATTCAATCTGTTTCCCTCTTTCCTGCAGCTATGCAGTGTGAGAACGGGCTGGTGTATGAGCCCTGTGGTCCAGCTTGCTCTCCCTCGTGTCCCAGTGTTCAGCAGAGTCCACACTCCCAGTGTGGCGCTCTCTCCTGTGTGGAGGGCTGCTTCTGCCCTGTTGGCACCGTCCGGCACGGTAAACCAGATCTACCAAACGAATCCTGAGCCACCCGAGGCGGATGTGCGCTTTGGAGGAACATATTTATGTACTTATGAGCACATTTGTGTTTATCATAGTTAGTCAAATTCTCTTCGATAACTCTTTCTAATAACAAAGCAAGCGATGATCAGATTGACCAATAGGCCAGATTTTTTCGAATTTACAGACCACTTTCATGCTTCCTAGTATATGAATCCTGTCTATTTTGGACACATCATGAACTTTGCCGCCATCCTACTCTCAGGACAATGTCAAATATCCAAGCATGATGGCCCTAGAAGAAAGACTTGAATTTTTAATGAGCCCATGTTCTTTCGTCTTGGGCCACCCTCAGGACAAACTTGGCTAAGCGTTAAGAATAGCAGAATTGTCAGTATATTTTCTGCTTCTCTAGGGGACAGCTGTGTAGTTCCCACTCGGTGTCCATGTGAGTGGGAGGGCTCCATGTTTCCACCTGGAACTACCATCACTCAACACTGCCAGAACTGGTCAGGAAATCTAAGTGCCTCCTAAAGTATATTCCACTCTTTTATCCCTATGATAATCAAAAATGTAAGTTAGAGGGGTTTTTCTTTGCCTTTTGTTTGTCCAGTTCCTGTGAGGACGGCGTGTGGCGGTGTGAGGGTGTGGCTTGCCCACCTGCCCCCCCACCCTGTCTGGAATCAGAGTATACCTGTGCTGGGGGGCGCTGCATCCCCTCCCAGTGGGTGTGTGACAACGAGGACGACTGTGGCGATGGTTCAGACGAGATCTGCCCGTCCACCTGCTCCCCGGACCAGTTCCGCTGTACCGGCATGCCAAGGTGAGTCCAAAATCTCTTTAGTTTATCAACCAGCACAGTGTATACGTGGCGATAAGGAAGATTAATGATTAAGGTACTAACATCAAGCCTTTATCAGTGAACAGAGACATATCATAAAGAAGTGGCATTGAGGATGGCAGTTTGTTTCTCTCTAAAAAAAACGTTGTCGAAATTACAGTGTGCCTGCAAGAATACTGATTGAAATAATGCAACCACGTGCTTAGAATATTACAGTGAGATGCTCAATGTTGCTAACAGCTAATGTGCTAACATGTGTATAGCTAGCATGTTAAAGCAGCAGTTTGTTGACAGTTTGTTTAAAATGTACCCTAAAGCATAATGTTGTCTGTATGTGGAGATGCCTTCTTAAAGGCTTCACCCAGACATATTGAACAAAGTTTAGCTCATCATCCAACAACACGTTAACCTCCAACAGTGTGCCAGATGTGTTTTTTTTCAGTCTTTGCTACCAGAAAACACTTCCTGTATTGAATAAAGTGAATTGACCCTACCCCCTGCAGTGGACCATGTTTGAACCTGGCTCTGCGTTGTGACGGCCACCCAGACTGTGCTGACCAATCGGACGAGGAGTTCTGTGGACCTGCCACCCCCATTCCCCTGTGCCCGCTGGGGGAGTTTCAGTGTGTCAACGGAAAGTGCCTGCCAGCCAGCCGTGTGTGTGACGGACGTCTGGACTGTGGTTTCGCTGACGGGTCTGACGAGCAAGGTAATCTATCCAGAGTATATATACACCGCATACAAACTACAGCTACAACTGTCAAACTAAGTTCTTGGTCAGCGTTACTTTATCAAGACTGGTGCTTTGTCTAAAACCCTATTGAGACAGATGCTGTTCTTCACAGACTTTATCATGCAAGGTACTCTTTTAGCTTCAAGCACAGCGTTCTTTTAACAACTCGGGGTCTTGTTTTCTGTGTTTTCACATGTGGCCATACTTGCATGATTACTTTTCCTCACGGTGTGATTGTGACTATGTGATGAACTGTGCTTTTTTTGGTCCAGACTGCGGTGTGGTGTGTGATGACGGGGAATTCCTGTGCGCTGGAGGACGTTGCATTCTCTACCTCCACCACTGCGACGGACATGACGACTGCGGGGACCTCAGTGACGAGAGGGGGTGGGTTTTCAGCTCTGCCGAACTTTGGTATCTGGGATCGTCAGTGGTTACATGGACTGGCATTAAAATGCTCTGCAGAGTTTCTTTGCTAAAGATGCGATGCTTTCAAGGCATCAAAAAACCTTGGCTATGTCCTCATCATGTCCAGCTGACATCAGCTGAATGCCACCAATATCACAGACCCTTGACAGTATTTCATTTAATTTAAAAAAAATGTTTTACCTTTATTAAACCAGGATAAGGCCAGACCACGGAATAAATGTTTCACATAAGACAGTTAATTAAGTTCCATCAAATAATGACAATTATTAGCAAATCCTCTTCAGCCCACGTCTGTTCACAACATACAGACTGTACTTTCTTTTTGTTTTGTTTCTGAGCAGCACTCGTCCAGTTACTGATGGATTGCACCACATCATGTCATGTCATCATAATCTGAATATTTTTTTCTGGTTCTAGGTGTGTGTGTGCACCAGGGGAGTTTCAGTGCCCGGGGGACCAGTGTGTCCCTGCAGACAGAGTGTGTGACGGACACAGAGACTGCCCCTCCGGAACAGACGAAGCGGTCTGTCCAAGAAGAGGTACAAATACTAATACAGCGTTTATTTGTGTCAGCTACAAGTTCAATACATTTTTGCCCAAAGCCCTCCTGCGTGGGTTGAATCAGTGATCCTCTTTGTGCGTGGCAGTGACCTGCGCCCCTGACCAGTTTGCCTGTAGTGACGGTACGTGTGTCGCTACCGCTAAATTGTGTGACGGAACGACAGACTGTCGAGGTGGAGAGGATGAGAACAGAACCAACTGCGACACTGTTGTCACAACGCCGTCGCCCTCAGCCGTCACCCGGACTACGCCCACTTCAGGTAATGACGGTCATGATTCAACGATACAGGAGGATATAGTTTTTTCAGTATTCAGTGTTTCTCTTAAACACCCCTGTTTCTCCAGCTTGTAGGTCGTACGAGTTCAGCTGTGCCACCGGTGGGCAGTGTGTGCCTCAGGCCTGGCGTTGTGATGGGGAAACGGACTGCATGGACAGCAGCGATGAGCAGCAATGCACCGCCCTCTGTGGCCCCGGGCAGGTGCCCTGTCTCAGCGGGGACCAGTGTGTGGACTACCAGCAGCTCTGTGACGGGATCCCACACTGCAGGGATGCCTCAGACGAGAGTATCGACAACTGTGGTAAGCTCCTGTAAATACGAAATGGGATAATTATGGGATTTGAGCATGAAGAAAACCCCCAGAGTTGATATCATCAGGCCACAGAAACAGTCTTTGACAATAACTGTGTCCGTCCGCTAGGCTCTACACGGATACCGCCTTGCCCAGGCAGCTTCCTGTGCGACAACCGCACCTGTGTGAACATGTCGCAAGTGTGCAACGGCGTTCCAGACTGTCCTCGGGGCGACGATGAGTTGGTGTGTGGTGAGTTTTCATGAGATAAGAAGAAGGGAGGGGTGAGAATGGAATCAATGGACCTCAGAAGACCTGACGAAATGTCCATCGTTGTGTTCAAAGAACTGATGATAGGGAATAAAAAGGGAGGCAAAGAAGAATTCATGAAAGGACAATTCCCATTCTCGCATATTCACAAAATTCTATGGTGATGGTTGTTTGGTTTGTTTAATAACACTTTTGAAATCTTGCTCTGTCCAGATAAAACTGTCTCACCAGAACCCCCTGGCAGTAGGAACACCACTCTCACCTGCCCTGAATTTACCTGTATGGACGGATCCTGTGTCCCCTTTAATATGGTACGCCTGAGACTGAGAGTATATTCACCTTCAGCAAGACAAATATGATGTGTTTAGTTGGTAGTGGGTGATTGAATAATAAAGAAAAATTATAGAATTCTCTTTTGCACCATGAAGTTAGAAGACGTTTTAGTTGTCTAATCTTCCACTTGCTCTTTTGTAATCGGAGGATTTGGACAGGATTCCCTGACATGCCGTGAAGGCTTAGAAATAATTTGGCAGTTTTAAATAGTTTAGAAAGTTTATAGAATTATTGCATATTGGTATTATTAATGTTCTTTTCTTTAAATTAAAATGATTACCTTTAAAAATAAACAAAACATGATTTAGATGTGGCGATACGGTCTAGTTAACAGTCACCTTGGTTAGCCATCATCAGCATGCATCATATGAAATGTCTGTTTTTCATGTCTGGAAAAATGTAAGAAATGTTGGCATTTCCTCACATTGAAAATCCATGAAAGCATCAAAAGTGTGCTCCCCCCTCACGTACGTTCCTGTTACTCAGGTGTGTAATGGTGTGGTAGACTGCCCACACTCCTCACTAGCACCACTTGGAGGCCCCACTGATGAGCAGGGCTGTAGAAGTTGGAGCTCCTGGGGTCCGTGGAGCCCCTGCAGCACCTCCTGTGGTACCGGCTCCACAAGCCGGCAGAGAACCTGTCCGACAGGAGATCCACTGCGTCACTGTCGGGGACAGGACTCCCAGAGGCAGCAGTGCTTCAACACCACCTGTCCTGGTAAGAAGGTGGACATGAACGACAAATGAAATATGTTTCAGAATAAAGGTTATCAAAGTTTGAATACATAGTAAAAATAAAGAAATGTTCAGTATTTGTTACTATAAAGTGACGCTCTCTCCTCCCCTCTCCAGTGGACGGTCAGTGGCTGCCGTGGGTGAGCTGGTCCAACTGTTCCAGTGGTTGTGGTGGCGTGCAGGTCAGACACAGAGGCTGCACCCCCCCTCACTACGGAGGCCGAGACTGTTCCCAGCTCCCTGGACCATCCAACCTACCCATGGAGATCAGTAAGAGCTGTTTGTAAACGAAGGTTGAACTGAAAATAAATGATAATGAAGGTGATGTTGGCTTAAAATCATTAGTCATAATGGCCAGAAATGTCTGATTGTCGTACAATACTTGTGGAGGAAAGTGTTCAGTTAAAAAAATCCACAAAAAGTCACAACACGCTGTTTTGTTGTTAACAACTAGTTCAAATGAAGAGTAAATGTTTTTTCAAATTAGTCTGCGTCCAATTTGCTGAATAAAGAAAGCAATATTAAATGGAACTCTTAATATAAATTGTTGTTTAAAATGTTGCTTCAAAGCTCATCTGATAATGGTGTTTTAAAAAGAAAAAAAAAGAAAAATCCAGGCCAATTGCACAAAAAAGTCTGACCAAAATAGAAAAAAATGCTAAGAAGTATCTCCTTTTCTTCCCTGTCCCACTCCAGAGCCTTGTCCTGACGATGGATGTTTCAACACCAGCTGTCCCACTGGGCTGGTGAGACACAGCTGTGCTCCCTGCCCAGTGTCCTGTGCTCACATCAGCAGTGGGACGACCTGTGATCCTAAGGCTCCCTGCTACTCAGGTCAGTCAGCAGGAATCTGGAAGGAAATCTAAAATGGAAATTGCCAAGTTTATTTTTACATTTCTCTCTCAGGCTTTTTTTCTTCTTCTCATAATCCACTTGTCTCTGACTTCAGGTTGCTGGTGTCCGGAGGGCCTGGTGATGAGCCATACGCAGCAGTGTGTGTCACCAGAGGAGTGTGTGTGTGAGGCGGCAGGCATGCGCTACTGGCCGGGCCAGCAGATGAAGGTGGGCTGTGAGATTTGTGTCTGTGAGAGGGGAAGGACGCAGAGATGCCGGCCAAACCCAGACTGTTCAGGTGAGTCCGTCAAACACACAGGCTCATTAAATCCGCTGTGAACTCTTATCCGCGTGCCGGTTATCGTCCTCGCCTTAAAGTCTGAGCGATCCTACACAGTCCGTTTTGTACTGCCGCAGTGCACTGTGGCTGGTCGTCGTGGACCGAGTGGGGAGAGTGTTTGGGGCCCTGTGGTGTTCAGAGTGTCCAGTGGTCGTTCCGGAGCCCAAACAACCCAATCAAGCATGGAGACGGGAGAACGTGCAGAGGAATATACAGGAAAGCCCGCCGGTATGTAGCCCTGTCCTAACTACTGTTACTGTTTCTACTACCAGACCTCTACACTACTACACTAATGCTCTTGGATATTCATGGCCCCTACAGGATTACTCCTTAAAAACTTCTCCAACAGTTTTCTTTAAAAGTCATCACCAAATTTCCAATCTGCTGTGGATATTTATGGTCCTCAGAGGATGAATGCTGATGTTTTTGGTGGTTTTATTTCTAACCCTAACCCAACCTCTTTGTCACAGCGCCACCATCACAACAATTTTTTATTGGAATAAAAATAGAATTGTCATGTAAATTTATTCTGCACCTTCATTCTACTCATTAGACCGGCCCCCTGCCCTTCCCAACATTAACCAAAATGCTTTGCTGTCTACACACCATATTAAGATACAATTTTGAATGAAGTTTGGTGTGGGTATTTGTTGTCCACAGAGGTTGAACCCTTCTGGTTTTGATAACCCCTTGACCTTTTGCCTATTACCACCGCAAGGCAAAAATGTTCCTCTTATACATAACATTTAAAAATGAGCAGTTTAAATGAGAATAGGTCATGCTCTCCACATGAGATCTTAACAGTTTGGTGCACATTTTACTTACTGCAATATTTACTGTCTATTTTCATGATCCCTCAAAAAACTATTGAAGTTGACAAACTGTATCCTTGGCCATCATCTAAGTTTTACACCACTGTGAGGTTCCCTTAGTTTTTATTTTATTGGCTAACACCATGCACTTGTGAGCAAACACACAAGCATTCCATGACTCCAGCATGCATTTTCCATGTCTCTGTGTGTGTGTGTGTGTGTGTGTGTGTGTGTGTGTGTGTGTGTGTGTGTGTGTGTGTGTGTGTGTGGGCAGGTGCCAGACAAACCCCTGTGATGAGTGTAAGTACCAGGGTCAGTCCCATGCTGTGGGAGACAGATGGAGGTCAGACCACTGCCAGTTATGTCACTGTCTGCCCAACCTGACAGTGCAGTGTTCCCCCTACTGTCCATACGCTGTCAGTGGATGTCCACAGGTATGAGTATAACTCTGTGTGTGTGTGTGTGTGTGTGTGTGTGTGTGTGTGTGTGTGTGTGTGTGTGTGTGTGTGTGTGTGTGTCATGACTATTTACACATCTGAAAAATCTGCACTTACTGTATTTGCTGCTTTGAGTATGTACCCATGTTTTATGGAAATATGACGCAGTAAAGCGGTACATTTGCACATCTAATTGAGCATGTGACTGTGCTTAAATACATCTGCGTTGCAATCTTATCTCGTGTAAACTCTCCCTGTCATAATCCACAGCTCTGCTTCCTCTGCACCCTTTGCTTTTCCTCTACATAGTTGTGTCACACAGCAACACTACCACATGTGTGACAGAGGCAAATGTTGAATGTTGGTTTGTTTGTGCAGGGCCAAAGTCTGGTGCTTGGGGAGGGAGACAGGTGTTGCTACTGCCAAGGTAAAATCAGAGCTGTTGGTAAAGATGCATACAGATGCATACAGAGCTTTTGAAGATGAAGTAAATGAGATGAGAAGTCAAATCAAATCGATATAAAGATTGCAGCACTCCAGATATGAAGTCAAGTTCATTGTTGCAAACATTGCGATAATAAAGTGAATGTTCTCCGACATGAATCTTTCTGTTCTACAACACCTCTGCAGGAGGAAATGGCACCATTCCTGTGACAATTAGCCCCGTCACTGTGACACCACTTCCTGCTGGAGGTTAGTGTATTTCTCATATGATCAGTTGGCCAAGTAGTCTAGGTAGAACATTTTAGCTTTTTTAGCATCTATGATTAATATCAAAGGGTCTATCTAGTAAATGGACTTGTACTTGTAAAGCGCTTTTCTAGTCTTCTGACCACTCAAAGCACTTTAACACTACATGACATCATTCACCCATTCACACACTGATGGCAGTGGCTAAGGAGCCACCTGCCCATCAGGATTAGCTAACATCCATACAACGTCGGCACAGCTACGGGAGACATTTGGGGTTAAGTGTCTTGCCCAAGGACACATCGACATCGAACTGCCGATCCTCTGATTGAAGGACGACCCTGCTCACCACTGAGCCACAGTAGTTTTCATGGAATCTCACCTTCCCTTCTCTGTTCAGGTGAGTGTTGGTCTCCTCTGGGTGTTCAGACTCTGCCAGCCTCCAGTTTCAGTGCCTCGTCACAGCAGACTGGTCATCCCCCTGAGGCAGGTCGCCTGCATTGGTGGGACCCCCAAAGAGACCTCCAGGTACGTCAAGACGATAGATTTATACAATAAGACCTGACTTTTCATCCTGGTGAAACATCCTTGAGCATGTTGCTGAATCCCCACTAGCGCTAAAAATAATCAAATGAATGAGTGGTAGGGCAATTTATATTATTATTATCGCAGACATTCAAGGTCTCCTGGTGATGAATATCTCAGGTGATCCTCTGACATTACTTTTCGTGTCACAAGCAACTTTTGCCTGCAAAACCAATGCTGATATTAGACTTAATGTAAGTTTACAACAAAATAAAAGCTCTGATATATATAAATTGGCATCTGCTTATACAAAAATGCTTGAAAAACAAACAATTGTTCAATGTAATTAAACCCAAGTTGAATGGATATGGTGCTATATTGTCAGAGATATTCACATTTGCAACTCTGTATTTATATGATGTTCATGTTTTCAAGTTTTTAAAATCGTTCATGCTGCAACAACACGAACGTGACGTGTAATCTGTTTATCTGCAGGGTTGGAGTCCAGAACCTGGTGAGTATAAGGACCTCCCACGGCGGAGCCCTGAGGGACATACTAGCAACACACAAAGCCCATACCTACAGACGGACCTGCTGAAACAATACAACATCACAGGTAAACATTCATGCAGCAAGTATAGATTGAAATGCTGCTTTACTAAACACAAATTCCTACGTGAGATTATGTCGTAGTAGAATAAGTAAAAGGCTCTCTATCCCTCCTGTAGGTGTGCTCACCCAGGGAGGTGGTGGGTTTGGCACCTTCGTGTCCAGCTTCTACCTCCAGTTCAGCCAGGATGGCAGACTGTGGTACACTTACAAAGAGCTCGTTACTGACGCCCGGCCCAGAGCCAAGGTTAGACATCACACCCACCAAGTCCATGCAAAGGCCACTTGTCATTGCTTTTTTTCAGATTTTGTAATTGATGTAGTGCCATTCTATTTCCAGGTTTTTCATGGTAACCATGATGACCGAGGGGTGGCCGAGATCCGACTGGACAGGATGGTGTTGGCTCAATTTGTCCGCCTGCTGCCACACGACTTCCAGAATGGCATCTACCTTCGACTTGAGATCATGGGCTGTGGAGATGGTCAGTAGATAGTTCAGTGCTACTCTGCTGGTGTAATGTGTATAAATGGGATTGGAAAAGGGTCTCCTCTCCTCTCCTCTCCTCTGCTCTCCTCTCCTCTCCTCTCCTCTCTTCTCCTCTTCTCCAGGTTACCACTGGTGCTGTTTAGTTTCCTTACACAGGATTTATAAGTCACACATAGCAAAGCTGAACATAGAAATCCTTTTTACTAATTCTGACTATTCCCCACATGCAGCTACGCAGCCATCCACTACAGCCATCAGTCCACGCAGCTGCCCTGCTGGTCAGTTCTCCTGCCCCCCACCAGGGGGCTGCATAGAGGCAGTGCTGCGCTGTGACGGGACCCCCCACTGTCCAAAAGGAGAGGATGAAACTGGCTGCCATTCCCACGACATCACCACCCAGTCAGACAGGTAGAGGGCATTATTATAATAGTAGTTGAAGTGATTGTGATAATTGATAAATCATGTTGTTAATCCACTCCTGTATTCTGCCCCTCACTTTTTTATCGCATCTCTGTTCATCCAGTTCCTCTTTCGTTCTCTCTTGGTATTGTCAAGTATTCAAGAAGGGTTTTAGGTACTTTCTCCTCTTCATTGTTGTGTGCTTATTTACAGATCATACACACCCACCCCTGCTCCTCTCAGGACTCCACCCAAGACTGCTGTCACTCATCCTTCAGTAACATCAACGGTGAGACAACACTCCAAATGCTTCATGACTGTCCCCGATCTTCATGTCTCCATACGTCCTTATATACACCTCTTTTCTTTCTAATGTAATCCAAACGAAAGAGAAATGGACTAGCAAAGGTTTTGCCAGATATGATGCATATAAGCCAAACTGGATTCATTAAAAGTAGATGCATACAAATACAAGAACATGCTCCAGCATCATACAACACAGATAGATTTATCAGAGATGACTAAGGATGCTGAAAAAGTATGTGATCACCGTGAATTTGTTTAGAGTATTAGAACATTTTTATTTTCCAGTCAAGATGATACATTTTATAAAAAGAAATTGTAAATACTCTCCAGATAAAATTTCCACTATTAATTTATAGTCAGAATTTATTTTGGAAAGGGATACAATACAGGGCTGGCCTCTTTTCCCACCACTCTTTGCTCTCGTAATAGAACTGCTTGCAGAGAGAATTAGAATACCCAAAGATTTCAGATGTAAACATAGGCACATATACTGTAAGTATATACCTAATTTATTTTCTAATGTTTTTACAGTATGGTGGCCCAGGATATCGTGGTGAGTGTTAAATGCAATTTAGACTTTTTATGTTTTGAGAGTCGCAGCCTCTGTTAATGTCTTCTAAAACATATTCAAATATGCCTGCAGACCAAATGCTTTAATGTGTCGTGTGTGAAGTGTTCAGGTTGCCAAACTGGCTCTGTTGCACGGTGCTAACATTTGTATGATATTCTGCAGCCATCTGCTCCTCTCCCCTTGGACTGGAGGACGGGAAGATTCGATACGGTCAGCTGACGTCGTCCTCGCACCGCGAGAACAACCCTGCTGATGCTGGACGACTGAACATCGTCCCCAACGTGTGAGTGATCTGATCTTTGATTGGTGCTCGCCCCTAAAGCAAACTAGCATGAACATTTGATGTGTGTTTTTTTGTATACACTTAAAATCCTTTTAAATTATAATATAAATAAAATATAAAGCAGAGAAAAATCACAATCCAAATCATCTTCTGTGCAGTCAGGTTATGGAGCCTGGATGGAGCCCCTTGCCTGCAGATCCCCAGCCCTTTTTCCAGGTGGACTTCCTGGAGCCCACGTGGGTATCAGGGGTGGTGAGCCAGGGCAGTGAACGCATGTGGGGCTACCTCACTAAATACCGCCTGGCCTTCGCGCTGCACAGCAGCCTCTTCACAGACTACACTGAGGACGGGAAGCCTGGCGGCCCTGCTAAGGTATTTGTACTAATGTGGACATTCAGCATCTTATTCAACATCAAATGTTTTCTGTATTCATGTAGATCCTCATATGAATGTGTTCATACATGGAGGCAAAAAATAAATAAATCTGATGCATTATTCTAAACATTAGATGTGCTCATGTGGAATTGCCCTCTCGGTTGCGGTGTAGGTGTTTGAGGTGCGGATGTCGGGCAGGACCCCAGTGACCCGCTGGCTGGGTCGGCTGGTCAGAGCTCGCTACCTGCGCATCATCCCTGTGGAGTTCAGGCACACCTTCTACCTGCGTGTGGAGATCCTCGGCTGCAGAGGAGGTGAGGAATTCAGCAGAACGCAGCACAAAATCATAATTCTCAGGCACCCAATTCCCCTCGTATCCCAGCTCATCTTTGCTTGACAGAACTAGTGAGTCGACTTCACAATAGTGTTATTATTGAAGCAACCTTTCCTCCTGCTCTCGCAGATGAGCTGGTGACCCCCAGCAGTGTGACCACATCTCCCTCTGGTGGTGGGAAAGTGACCGTGCAGCGCTGTGAGCCTGGCCTGTTTGCGTGTCAGCACAGTGACGAGTGCGTCCCCGTCTCCGTGCTTTGTGACGGTCGAGCGGACTGCGAGGACCACTCTGACGAGATCAACTGTGGTGAGGGCTGAGCCATATTCGGTCATGTTTTATATTACATTTATATTTCTTTATCTTCTTTTGAGTCCTGCCACAACACCAATTTTAGTCTCCTTACATTATTAAGTGATTCAAAACTATTTACATTTGACAGTTTATTTGACAATTGAGTCAAGAAATATACAGCACCTTCCTGATCTTCCTTGAGTTCCACTTTCTTTCATCCATGTCTGTCTTTCTTTCTGTCTCTTTCTCCTCATCTTCTTCTTCAGGTACGGCTCCAACCGGAGGCTCTCCAGGGCTGCAGAACCAGACAAGGTCCACGGGGGCACCAGGTTTTCATGGTGACAGTACCACAGGCGCCCCAGGCCTCCACACCACTAGGTCCCATGGTGGCCTTCCTGGCGTGGCTAGCCCAGAGGTCACAGGTCAAACTGGACTTCAGAAGACGACAACCTCAAGTACAGGTAGAATGTGCTCTTGATCAAATCTATTTTCCGCTGATTGTTGTTGGGTTTTTACCAACGTTTTCCCTCTTTTTTGGGTGTGTCTGTTTGCAAGTCACTTTTA
The DNA here is from genome assembly GCA_016806645.1 of Ophiodon elongatus. NCBI lineage: Eukaryota > Metazoa > Chordata > Actinopteri > Perciformes > Hexagrammidae > Ophiodon > Ophiodon elongatus. The sequence goes on along the minus strand of JACSYO010000396.1, from coordinate 1,813,380 downwards.
ATAATTTCCAACCATCCATCCATCTACCCAGGGGTTACCACAGGTCATCCTGGTCTGCATCTCTCCACAACCCAGCATTCTGGAAAACCTGGTTTGCAAACCACAAAAGGCGAGAGACACAACAGCCGTGCTGGTTTTCCTACAACACTTTATACAGAATAGACATATATCGTAACCACGGTTTTATTTTTCATTTACAGCCCCGTGGGCTGCTACAACTCCGTACGATGGCGGCCTACCCAGAGTGCTTTGCGTGGAGGGCCAGTTTGTGTGCCGGTCTTTTGGCTGTGTCGACTTGGCACAGGTGTGTGACGGCAGACGGGACTGTTTGGACGGGTCGGATGAGGAACGCTGTGGTATGCATTGACAACCTGTCAGGGGGCAGACCAGAAATATAATTACTTCACTTTGACTCACATTCAAATGTAGAAACGGTGATATTGATGATGTTGGTACCTTATTGGTTTCATGATGGTTCACATGCATGCGAAATAGGCTGTGAAATGAAAGAAAACACTTTGAAATAAAGGAAGGTGTAATTCCTGGAAAGAAACTCAAATTGATCTGTTATCGTATCCCCATGTGTTATCAGGCACCACAGCCAGACCAGCGGTGACCACACGAGGTCCCCATGTGCCCAGCCCCTGCTCTCCCAAGCAGTTCTCTTGTGTAAGTGGGGAGTGTGTTCACCTGGACCGCAGATGTGACCTGCAGAGGGACTGTGTGGACGGATCGGACGAGAGAAACTGTGGTAAAATACAAGCCCGCCTCAAAAGTGGTAATAAGACAGAACAAAAAAATGCAACATCCTTTTTCCTCTCTTATCCTCTAGTGGACTGCATCATGTCCCCGTGGACAGCGTGGAGCGTGTGCAGTGTGTCCTGTGGTCTGGGCTCCTTGTTCCGGCAGAGGGACATACTGAGGGAAGCTCTGCCCGGAGGGACATGTGGTGGAGCTCAGTTTGACAGTCGATCCTGTTTCCCTCGAGCATGTCCAGGTCCGTTCTCTGAACCGATGTCAAACAGGACACGTTTTTCATAAGCACCCGGTCTCCGATTTAATAATCATCATAATCTCATTCCCTCCCGTCCCCTCTTGTAGTCAACGGTCACTGGTCAGAGTGGACAGAGTGGTTGGCGTGTGACGCTCAGTGTGGAGGTGGTGTCAGACGGAGGAACAGAACCTGCTCGGCTCCTCCTCCCAAGAACGGTGGGCGGGACTGTGAGGGCATGACCCTGCAGAGCCAGAGCTGCAACAGCCAGCCCTGCACCAAAGACATCAGCACGCAGACAGGTGGCCCACACTCTGTCAAACACTAAATTATGTTGGTGGTGTTTAAAGTCTCGTCTAATTCTAATTCCGTCCGCTCCCTGATTGGTTGTTCAGGCTGCGTCAACAGCATGGTGCTGGTGACGGAGGCGGACTGCCAGGCCGGCAGGATAGAGCCCTGTCCTCCTACCTGCTCACATCTCAGCATGACCACCAACTGCACTGCAGCATGTATACCGGGTAGGACACACAGGAAGTGATGGGGTGTCAAGCGATGTCATTGGTTGCTTTGTAACATCATGTAGACATGAGAGTAACTTTGGGTACGTTTGTGAGGCCCAGTGTCACGTGGAATGAATAGTTTAGAGTATTTGGATTTTTACATTGTTCTGTTTGTACGGCTAAATTCAAAACACTCGATATGTTGCATTTGAGGAGGCGGTGCCATGCAAAACATGTTAAAGGTGTCCGACCTTGAGACAAGGTTGTGCCCATTCAGTGTCCATAATACTGCCTCTTTTATATGCTTCAAATGTGCGTGTGGAGAAATTGGGGATCGTCATTGTTATCAAGATAAACAAATTCCTATTTTAGACAGTTCTCTTGTTGTTCAAGCTACATTCAATTTAATATATTCAAGCACTAAATAATTTACTGGAAATTTCCAATTGGACTAAATATAATGTTGTGTTGTCTGATTTTGATTCAGTGGGTTGGCAATTTCATACTCTCTATTAAATTATTCAGACTACAAAGCAAAAAACAATTTCAAAGCCACAAACCTCTAGTGAAGCATTGCCTACATTTCCTCTGAAACATTTCCTCTGAAACATCATCCACTGGTGGCTGAAATGCTGATGAAGACATACATTCTGTCTCCCTCAGGGTGTCGCTGTGCCGATGGTCTGTACCTTCAGGAGGGACGCTGTGTGAATGCCAGCCAATGCGTCTGTCTCTGGGACGGTCAAACACTGCAGCCAGGACAGACGCTCAGCAGGGACCAGTGTACCACATGGTGAAAGACACTATCACATTCATTTTTCTATTTTTACCCTTTGAAAGCGAGCCTGGTTTTCACACTGTACTAAAATGCTAAATAACAATCTTTTTGCTTTCTAAAAAACACTACATTTATTTTTCATGTCATAAAGCTGCTTTCTCTGAGGAAGTCATATTTTGTAGTTGTTGGAAAGTTCCATTTTAAATTACACGAGTTCTTCCCAGCAACGTCTTGGGTCACAGGGCTGCTGCCTCATTGTTAAAAGAAGCTCATATAAATGCATGTTTTTTTGTTTTTTTTTATCATCAGCATGTGCATAGATGGACAGGTAACCTGTGACACCTCCCTTTGTGTGGCCACCTGTCATTGGTCAGCCTGGTCGTCATGGTCACCATGTGATGTAACCTGTGGTCTGGGGCTCCAGCAACGCTACAGGTGAGCCTGTTCAGTCCAACAGAGGAAGCATCGTACTCTTTATAACTCCCTATCAAAGGCTTTTCTTCACCTAATTCCACTCTTAGGACAGAACAGAAGTGTGATTATATAGAATTTTTATATACTGATACTAATAATTCTGTACTTAATCAATTTTCTCTGTTTGCTGTCTTTTGCACACTGAATTAGATGTACAGTTTTCAAATTATTTGGTTGCATAAGTTTATATAATCTTAATGCGCTATTTTCTCACTGCTGCATAATTTACTGTTTGCTGCTGCAGGCGTCGTTACTGTAAGTTAATTGGCATTTCATTTGATAATGTACTTGTTATGGACTTATGCTTTTTACTGGTCACACATGAACCACCCATTAAATTTGGACTTGACTTTATGTCCTGACTGTGTCTCCTCAGGTCTCCAGTGAACCCAGCTGGAGCCGTCAGAATCCAGCCCTGTCCCGGAGACTCCTCGGAGCCCCGCCACTGCTCCGGCTCCTGTCTCCCTGGTATACCAGTAGTTTTAATTTGTAACAGTTATAGTGAAGCCTTTCTTCAAACTCTTAAATGCAAGTCTCAGGCCAGAATGCTAGTCTTGCACTTGCATACTTAATGACTTGTGTCCTCCTCTTGTGCAGTGCTACCTGACGGAGTCTGGGGCAAATGGACCAGCTGGTCAGAGTGCAGTAAGACGTGTTTCAACCACGTAGACGATGTCGGAATCCGGCGACGATTCCGCAGCTGCAACCACACGCTCACCCCCTTCAACGACTCGGCCTGCGATGGAGACGGCGAGGAGCAAGAGCCTTGTAACACTGTCCACTGTATAGGTATCGCAGCTGTAGACAAACACACAGAAACCACAACTTCTCTGTTCTCTCCACCAAAAAATCGATGTGTCAGGAAGAAGGCTGAGAGCTGATTTTTAGGTGTGTATTTGCAGTGAATGGTGGCTGGTCAGCGTGGTCAGCGTGGTCTCAGTGTTCATCAGAGTGCGACTCCGGCGTCCAAACGAGAGAGCGATTCTGCAGTTCACCCTCACCACAGCACGGGGGCAGCAGCTGCCCCGGGCCACTCATACAGACAGGAGACTGCAACTCCCACCCCTGTTCAGGTGTAATATGTGTGAATAGCATTAACTCCATAGAATTGTGTTTGTGACTCTTTTTTTCTATTAAATTGTCTCTTGCTTTTTGTTTGCTCCTGTTATTTCATCCACCTCGTTGAATAAATGCCTGCGCGCACGTGCGACATTCCTCTCCGCACAGGCGTGTGTCCAGAGGGCATGGCGCACATGACCTCAGCAGAGTGCGAGGCTCAAGGCGGTGCATGTCCGCGGGTGTGTCTGGACATGACCTCCACAGAGGTGCAGTGTGTCACCGCCTGTTACAACGGCTGCTACTGCGCCCAGGGCTTCTACCTGCTCAACGGCAGCTGCGTGCCCCTGGCTCAGTGCCCGTGTTACCAACAGGGGGAACTGTACCCAGCCGGTGCAACCCTGCCTGTGGATGCTTGCAATAACTGGTACTGTCGGCCTGTGTCCGAGATTTATTTTATTGTGAAGTAGACAAAATGTCACCTCTGTCTTTATATATATATATATATAAATATATATATATATACAGTATATATATTATTTTGGCCGTCACTTGATCTTGCATTGTGTGTCTCAAACAGTACCTGCACTAACGGAGAAATGGAGTGCGGGGCAGCTCCCTGCTCTGGTGAGTGATTTTACATTAATTGCTGTCTCTAAGTCTTTTCTTCTCACCTCATTTGTCACCTCATTCTCTATGACTTTCTCTGCCTTTTCATCTTGCATCACGTGCGTGTGTGCGTGTGTGTGCGTGTGTGTGTGTGTGTGTGTGTGTTTCTCAGTGGACTGTGGCTGGAGCAGCTGGACCCAGTGGAGCGCTTGCAGTCGAACATGTGACGTTGGTGTGAGAAGACGCTATCGCTCGGGAACCAATCCTCCTCCAGCTTTCGGCGGTCGTCCCTGCAAAGGAGACCGAGTTGGGATCGACACCTGCAGCATTGAACCCTGCTTTGGTGAGGAGAAGCACTTGGTTGCTAATGTTAATGTGTACAAAATCCAAAGACGAGTTGAAATCCAAAACAAAACACAGATAAATATTGTTTATTATATATTGTAGATATAAAGTTGTGATGTGTCTGAAGGTGTCAGGGAGCCATGGGGTGTGTGGTCGGAGTGCTCTGTGACGTGTGGAGGAGGTTACAGGACCCGAACCCGTGGACCCATCCGAATCCACGGCACCGCTCAGCAGTTCAGCGCCTGTAACCTGCAGCAGTGTGGTACAGCAAGACTCAATCTCTCATCTGACAATATTGTCATGTTTAATGTCAGAATTGTATAAGTGGGTACTTTTCAAGAACGTATTATACAACATCTGTCACATATTTATTGCATTAAATCATGTTTTTGCAGAAGAAAACCACAAAAAGAAGCCAGTTAGGAAAACACTGTCTTGAAAGTGCTCAAACAGAGTTACAGAAAATCATTGCCCGTTCACTGACGTTGCATTTCAATGTTGCCATAGGAAACTACAAAAAACAAACCCTAACCGTAACCCTACTCTGTGTACAGCATGTCCTCAAACAACGGTTCGTGTGATGTCTCACAAAAAAGTGTTTTTTGTCCAGCAACACGAGTGCGCCCCTTCAGTGCAGAAGCTGTTTAGCCTACAAAACTACTTGGTTAGGTTTAGGAAAAGATCCTGGTTTGGGTTGTAGTGTATTTTGCTCTCATAACGCAGGGTTATAATAAGTTTGTTAAGTGGCCTGGCTTCCTTGGCAGCCCTTCACGTCCTAGCTCATAATTACTTGGTTGTATATGAATAACATTGTACTTTTTAACACGAGAAAAACGCTCAAACAAGGAACGGAAAAAAGAGGGCACACAGCATGTCTGCATTATTTGTAGGCCTGTCCCCTCTTCGTCGACTAGTCTTTCATTTTAGTCTAGGTCCACTCAGATTTCTATATTAGTATTTTCACGCTGAATGACTTATTTCCAAGAAACTCATGAACACATCTCTGGTACACATTTAAAGTGGAAGCTCAGTTTTACAGATCTGTTGGCTACAACCAACTAATTCATCAGTCAGAAAAATGGTATGCGTGTTAGCCAACCAAGAATTTCTTCGGTCAAGTTTATATCAACACCAGTATTTAAAGATTGACTTCATTGTCAGATTGACAACTGTTTTAGATTCAATCACTTGCCAAAATACGTATTATTCCAGTGCATCATGGAGCTGTTGTTATATTGGACAACATTGGGTGTTCACTTTTTAATAAAAATCAGATAAAAATACATTTGTCCACATGTTATGCACTCAGAGTTTTGTTTTTGATGACACAGAGAAGGTTTTCATGGATCTCTGCTTGGGCTCTGTGTTGCTGTGTCAGGAGACGGCAGGGTGTGTCCTCCAGGCCAGCAGTGGAAGCCGTGTGTGAGGGGAGCAGTGTCATGTGAAGACCTCACAATGGACCTCAGCAGGAACTGCACGCCAGGCTGCCAGTGTCCACACGGGACGATCCAACAGGTGGGTGTGGGGCCGGCTAAACACAAACCAGGATACCGTAATCATGGACATTTTGCTGATGGTTTCTTCATATCTCCAGAATGGTGTGTGTGTGCGAGAGTCTGACTGTCGCTGTGACCTGGATGGAGAGCAGTACAAACCAGGAGATGTGGTCCCCACAGACTGCAACAACTGGCAAGAGAAACTGACTTTGTTTTAAATTGCTCCGTGAGCCATAACGAGTTCAACTCCACCAGCATGTGCTTCCATTCATCTTCTTGTGTGGGTTTATGTTTCAGCACATGTGAAGCAGGGAGGCTGGTAAACTGCTCTCAAGTCAGCTGCAACGGTAGGCCAAACAGTCACTGGGTTTACTTTTTCCTGTGCTATTTCATTTTTTTCATATCGTTGTTTAACTAAGTTGTTTTTTCTGCAACAGTTATAAAGGTTTGCATGCCCATAATGCCTCATACAAATCCTGTCTAAACTAATTAATGTAAGACTTAACTGACTGACTGAAACTGAAGATGCAAAGTAACATGAAAAAAAAGAAAAAGGAACAAGATGGAATTTTTCTTACTGCTCTCTTTCAACTCATTGTTCCACTCTGTATCTTTCTTGTTTTGTTCCTCCACACACACACACACACACACACACACACACACACACACACACACACACACACACACACACACACACACTCTCTCCAGTCGAGGGCCAGTGGTCAGTGTGGACTCCCTGGAGTCAGTGTTCGGTATCGTGTGGAGCGGGTCTCCAGTCTCGGTACAGGTTCTGTTCCAGCCCCCTGCCATGTCTGGGCCCTCACAGAGAGGACCAAGTCTGCCTCACTGCTTCATGTGACCGTGAGTTTGTTTTCTGGTCACTTGTGTTGACAGACATGCTGTTTTATATTTAAATGGTTTGGCATCCTCATCTCTTTACGTTGCCTGTATGCACATTTTGACTGGACTGCATCCAGACAACTTTTAGTGCAGTCAGACCACAAGATCTGAAAGCAGTGTGAGCACACTGAGTTTGTTCTGGCTGGCATGACATTCTTAATTGTAGTATTCATAATAACAAACACACAGCATGGAGCTAAAACGTATCGCTGCTTTTATAGTTTATTCCAAGAAATAAAAGCCCATGTGATCTTGCTGAGTCCACAAGGAGACATTTCATATTTGGCTTACATCAAAGCACTAGAACTTCTTTAAGTTTTTGATTGTTCTTTCGAGGAAAATACATCTTTCAATATTGAGACAGACATACACTAATATAAATGAAGACATTTAACTCTTGTTTTACAGTGTAAACTAAATTATGACTTGTTGGAGACATTTGTTTTTGTCCACACTTCAATGTAAACACTTGCCAGTCTTTGCGTGTGTATTTCAGGCAGATCACTAATCTCTATTTACTGTGAAGTATTATTTCATCATGATGCGTTGGCTCTTTCCAGGTGACGGGGGCTGGGGTCAGTGGAGCAACTGGACGGAGTGTACCAAGTCATGCGGCGGGGGGGTTCGAAGGCGAAGGAGAGAGTGTGACAGTCCCAGTCCGCACGGGGAGGGGAACTACTGCGAGGGGCTGGGAACTGCATTCATAGCCTGTAACACTGACCACTGTCCAGGTACGCTCACAGAGAATGTGTTTGGTCCACATGTTTGAGTTTTGGTCACAAAACAGCCAGTGCAGCGTGTCGTTATGTGTGTGTTGTCAGTGGCACCATGCTCGCTGGTGCCAGGCACAGTGTTCAGCAGCTGTGGTCCGTCCTGCCCGCGCTCCTGTGACGACCTGGCTGTGAGTATCTCCTGTTTCCACCTGTTACTCCTGGTTTAACATTAAGAATTCTGGTGGTGATTTTCTTCCCGTCCCTCAGCACTGCGAGTGGCAATGTGAGCCTGGATGCTACTGCACGGGGGGCAAGGTCCTGTCTGACAACGGGACAGCCTGTGTAGAGAGAGAAGACTGTCCCTGCATAGACCTCAGCACCGGACACAGGCTGCAGCTGGGGGAGACCACCGCAGCCCCTGATGGATGTAACAACTGGTCAGAATGATGGAGCACACGCTACACATACATGTACAACACAGTTATATTTAACAGAGAAACAGCCAGAAAGAAGGGACAGAGGCATAATTATGTTGGTGTTTCCTCTTTGTTTCAGCACTTGTGAGGGTGGGAGGCTCAACTGCACCAGATACCCTTGTCCAGGTGAGTAAGACCAGCTGTAAGTCTCCCTATGTGTTCAAAAAGTGGAACTCATGCATGATCGAATACATCGATACAACACATAAAACTGACTTTTTAACTGGCTTTCTTTCTTTGACTGAAGCTGAAACTCACCAACCACAAGAACAATATAAATAGGAACTTGAAGGCCATGAATGTAGATTTTTCATCCTCCTGTGTGTTTCCAGTGTCCGGCGGCTGGTGTGACTGGTCAGAGTGGACTCCGTGCTCCAGGACCTGTGGGGCCGAGTCGGTGTCCCGCTACAGGAGCTGTGGCTGTCCTGAGCCCAAGGCCGGAGGAGCGGCTTGCCCCGGAGAACAGGAAACACACAATGGGGTCGGAGTTCAAATCCAGAGACAGCCCTGCCCTGTCATCACCTTCTGTCCAGGTATCACTAGTTCCTCAGCTAAGCTAATTGATCAAACATGAAGATGGAGAAATTTATATTTTATGTCACTGGAGAACAAAAGCAGGTTCCAGATGCCTTAGTCAGTCATTTCTGAAGATAAGGTTTTTCTCCTTGGTGACTTGACAAAGTGGCTTTTTAATATCCTTCACTCCCGTTTTGGTCTCCATTTACTCATCATATTCATATCTCCTCCATGTTATCCTCTCTTGCTTCAATTCTTTGAATCTTTTTAACTTCTTCTGATGTCCTTCTCTACAGGTAGCCAAGTATATCAATACAACACATCCTCAGTTTCGTTCATCGCTCTCTGTGTTTCCTCTCCTCACTCCCCCTCTAGTCCACGGTTCGTGGAGTCCGTGGTCAGCGTGGTCGGAGTGTGACGGGTGCGCCGGGTCGTCCACTCGCACCAGGGAATGTAACAGTCCTCCCGCCAGGTTCGGCGGGCTGCCCTGTCTCGGAGAGAGCAGACAGAGCCGCGGTTGCCATGACAACATCACCGTCTGCTCAGGTCAGCAGCATTTAGGGATTGTATATTGATTATGTATTAATTTTTATTGGGAGGTTGCTGGATGAAAATGGAGAAGGAAAGCAAGAGAGGCCTTACAAGAATGTTCATATGTCTTCTCCTTGAGTTGAATGAGAAAACGTCAATGCTGGCTTGTTTCAAGTTTGCTTTTATATTGCCACAAACTGTGTGGAAACATACGAGACCATGAAACTCATCACTTCCCTCTATGTGTTAATTCTCTTCAAACCGTACTCCCCCTGCGTTCTGCAGACTGTGGTGGAGGCCAGGAAGAATGGCCTTGTGGGAAGCCCTGTCCCCGCTCCTGTTCGGATCTCCATGGTGACACAGAGTGCGTGGACTCCCCTGGGTGCAGACGGACCTGCGGTTGCCCGGGTGACATGGTTCTGCAGGATGGAGTGTGTGTGGCCCGGGAGGAGTGTCGCTGCAAATACCACAACAGCTCTGCTACTGGTCAGATCCATTTGTGTAAAAATTGCTAATGGCAGTGTTTATATTGTTTTGGTAAACTGTGTTGGACTAGGCAGAGATTAGTCTAATCAGTAGATGTTTGTCTCTGATATAGTAATGACAGTCAGCGGTCTAGATTCCAGTAATGCAGCATGGGTATGGCCCGGTGGATCTGATTGGCAGTTTGCAAATCCAGGAGACAGCATCATCAGTGACTGTAGAAACTGGTACAGTACAACCGAATAGCTCTACAACATTTAGATTGTTAATAACGTAAAATCTGTCTATATAATATAGAATTGAATTTCAGTGTCTTCATTTGAGTTTTGCCGTCTCTCTCACTTTATCTCAGTTCATGCGAGGCTGGGGTCCTGCAGTGTCAATCGGTCCCCGGTTGCTATGTTGACGGTGGCTGGAGCCAATGGGGGACCTGGACTGAGTGCTCGCTCTCTTGCGGAGGAGGAGTCAAGTTGAGGAGACGCCAGTGTGATAACCCGTCCCCCCAGAGCAGTGGGAGGGGCTGCCTGGGAGTCGCTGAACAGCAGAAAGACTGCAACATCCATCTGTGCACAGGTAGCCATGTCTGGACAAAGCAACTTAGACTTTGAGTTTTTAGACTGAGACACAACTTTCAGCTTCACTGAAATCTAAAAGAGGAGCTGATTTCTTCCATTACCTTTGAAAACAAAGTTGCTTTCTTTGAACTTTGAACAACAAAGTCCTTAGCGACTGTACATTTACAGTATGTAGCAGTATGGACTATAATGCAAAATGAGATATCATTTATAAACAATCTTGCCATTTTTACATTGGAAATACTGATAAAAGAATGTGTTGTTTTATGAGTTGTGTCATATCTCAGTGTGTTTTTTGCTTCCAGACTCGGTGGGCCCGTGGCTCCCCTGGTCTCAGTGGTCTGAGTGTTCGGTCAGCTGTGGTGGAGGACAGCAGTCCCGCTCTCGTCTCTGCAGCTCTCCACCCTGCAGCGGCCCCAGCCGCCAGAGCAAGACCTGCAACACCCAGGTCTGCCTCGGTGAGTCCTGGTTCCCTGTAGCTATGATACCTATAAGATCCAGGGTATCTCTGTAAAAAATCGTCAATCTGCAGCTCTGTGCTGACGTCTCGTCATTGTGCAGAAGTGGGCTGCCCTCCTGGCAGGCTGTACAGGGAGTGTGAACGAGGCGAAGGCTGTCCATTCAGCTGCGCTCAGGTCAGCGGCAGAGAGGGCTGCTACTCCGATGGCTGCGAGGAAGGCTGCCACTGCCCCCCGAACACCTACCAGCACCACGGTGTCTGTCTGCAGGTGGGTTCCCTCAGTTCCCTCAGCATTCTGACTAATGACTCATGATGTCATGCATCTGAACAAATGCTAATATTAAACCTCGCAACACAAAGGGGCAAAAAAGGTTGATGGTTAGCATATTTCCAGAAAATGTAAAGTTAGCATTACTGATTTTGAGTCCAGAGGTACTCCCAACAGAATTACAGTGATGAAATTAATATACCATAGAAACAATTTTTTTTTTTAAAACATGGTTCTCATATGTGTGTTTCAGGACTGTCCTTGTCTGGTGGACAAAGAGTTTATGGCCTCTCTGCAGAGTGTTTCTGTCATGCCGGTCGCGTCTCTGCTCCTCCATAACATCTCTGAGGGAATGGAGCTTCAGTCTGGAGACACACTGCTCCACGACTGCAGCGCCTGGTGAGCAGAAAATCTTCCAGTCACGCAGTCCCACATACGGTCCCTCATACGGTCCCACATACGGTCCCACATACGGTCCCTCATACGGTCCCTCATACGGTCCCACATACGGTCCCACATACGGTCCCTCATACGGTCCCACATACGGTCCCACATACGGTCCCTCATACGGTCCCACATACAGTCCCACATACAGTCCCACATACTCCTCAGACCACCCGTCCCTGGCTCACTGCCCCCCCTTGTCTTCTATAGCGGCTGCGAGCTTGGCAGGTGGAACTGTTCCTTGGAGTATTGCCCAGTCAACGGCGGTCTGTCACCCTGGGGCTCCTGGAGCCCCTGCTCGCTGTCCTGTGGAGGTCTGGGACTGAAGACTCGCTCCAAGAGCTGCACACAGCCGGCCCCGGCCCACGGAGGGAGAAACTGCCAGGGGCCACGCCAGGAAACCACCTACTGCCAGGCCCCTGACTGCCCAGGTACAGGAGCTAGTTTAGGTAGAGTAGATAGTACTGTATGTAATGGGTGTGTATAGAGACGGAGTAAGAAAATTATGTTTTGTTGCACCAATCAACTTGCAGGTGAGGGAGATTATTTGTGCTGTGAGACTAAGTGTCTCTACATTGAATGTAATTATCATTTAATTATAAAGGGCTATTGTGTATCCTTCATTTGTATCCATTATATATAACAGACAGTATTTACTGCCAACTGCTTGTATGTGCACAATACTAAATGGTGGATATTGTACTGATAATGAATTGTTGCTTGGTGTTGGCAGTGATTGTTGGTCCGACAGAAGAACCAGTTTTACCAGGTAAAGTTTCCCTTCAAACAAAGTTTAATGCCAGTTAGACTCTTTTCTGTTGTTCATTTACAGTTTTTACTGAAGTACTTTTTCACTTACTGGTCTTTGCAATGTATTTGTCTGTATGGCCCATAGTATGCTTTATTTTAAACCCATCTTTTTTTTTCGTCCTCGTCCTTCTTAGATGAGGATGCTGGCTTCTCTCCGTGGTCATCATGGAGTCCCTGCACTAAGCCCTGCACGGATGCCCTCAGCCCGGCCACGAAGTCCCGTCATCGACAGTGTGTGAGACCCCCCTGCTCTGGAAGCTCTCACCAGGAGAAGGCCTGCAACCTGCCCCAGTGTCCAGGTCCGACTTATATCAGACAACAGGTTGAATTATTCAGATATTAGGAGCCTGTGTTTGAGAGAGCACTTGATGAAAGTAATGTTCAGCAATCCCTCAGTCAAAATATCTCCACAAACAGTTTCACAACATCTGTTCGGGACTGTTTGTGTTGTGGCTTGCTTTGTAATTTTTCCCCATGCTTATCTCAGAGACGACAGAACAGATTTTTTCCGTTGACTTATTGTTTTATCTACATTCAGCATGACATCAGAAGAGATTAGTACAGGCCGGCTGTATTATTTAACAACTTTGTTTGAGGATAATGGGAAGTTTTATTTGTACACAAGCTCTGATTCATCAAATCTACCCAGGAAGTAGGCAGCTGAAGTGTTGACTAGTTTTTCTTTCAACAGAGGGGGTAAACAAACAAATGGGAATACCATTTACCCCAAAAAAATATTATTCCCTGTTTGAACGTGTGTTTGTGTGAATTCTGTGTCTGTTCGGAGATGATATAGGTTATGAATAAAATTCTCATGGTTCAGCCATTATTCTGGCTTCAACTAAAAGTATGCCTTAACTCAATAAACTATTCATTAAAGTGAAAATGGAACCCAGAGCTCCTTTTAAAACGTAGTCGCATTAATGAGCAAATATTGTGACATTAGTGTGAATTTCGCCAACAAATGGTTTACCTTAATTACAATGAACTGAACAAGATGAGATACAAGCAATTAAGTCACAATTAATTAGCTCTGTGGATATTCAACTACTATATAAAGCGGTCTTGTATCTTTTGTAATATGTTCCCAGATGGAGACGAGGTGTGTGTGGGGGCAGAATGCGCGAGGAGGAACTGCTCGTGGACGGAGTGGGGGGAGTGGAGCTCCTGCTCGCGGTCCTGCGGAGTGGGTCAGCAACAGAGGATCCGCACCTTCCTCAGACCCCGGACCAACGGCTCGTGGTGCGAGGACATCTTGGGAGGAAACCTGGAGCCTCGCTTCTGTAACATCAAGCCCTGCCGAGGTCAGCCTCCCGTTGATCCTGTAGTGTCAATCTGCACACCGTTCACAGACGATCATGTCTGCGACTGCGCGTCTCGTCTTGAGCAGAAACAGTCAGTTTAGGGATCGTCCATCGTCACCGTTTCACGTCTGTGATAATTGTTGTCAGATTGACTTTATTGTTGCGTGGACTTTTAAAATCAGTCTGCACCTACAACTGCTTTGCCACAAAATAACAACTGTTTGACAACAATATAAGCAGACATGATGTTTGTATTTACGTTGAATGAATATGACAGGGCGGATTAAGCCACCGCTATGGGCCCATAGTGACCGCTCAGCCTCAAATGCCTCCCACACACTGTGCATTGTTTTTGTATAAGTTGGTATCAGTTAGTCATAAACTCATTAAGCACACATCTATGGAATAAAGAGTTCCATGTACACACTATTAATAATAAAGGCCTTACAACTAGATTTCAACAAGATTGGCCGCCAAGATTCTGTAATAACGTGTGTGTTACTGTCTGAGAAGCCTTGTTGCCTCAAAGTTTGGATTAAAAAATGGGTTCAAAGGTCTACTGTTTTCACGACCCAAGTCCTTCTTTTGTTTTGGTCATTATTCCAATCTGTAATAATATCCAATGGCAACCATCAAGTCGATTGCTGCAATTGCTTTGTTGAGTACATTGTTATCAAAGCCAACAGAAATGATGGCGAATGTGAACATAACTGGAATGATCATTGAGTGTGAAACGTGCAAAGACACTGCTGTTCTTTCTGCTCGTGTTCATGTTTGTCTGTGTGTGGACCACGTAGTGGATGGAGGTTGGTCTCGCTGGAGTCCCTGGTCTCGCTGTGATAAGCGCTGTGGCGGCGGGCGCTCCATACGCACTCGCTCCTGCTCCAGCCCTCCGCCCAAGAACGGAGGGAAGAAGTGTGAAGGAGAGAAGAACCAGGTCAAACCCTGCAACACTAAACCCTGCGGTGAGACAGAGCCAACGTGTTCACACACACACACACACACACACACACACACACACACACACACACACACACACACACACATACACACACACACGCTTGTTGAGTTTAGATGGCTATGAATCCCAATGACAGGTCATCCTGTGCAAAGACCAATGCTCATTAATTCAGCGTGTTGATATTTTTCTCGGTGAGGCTTTGTGTTGACAAAGTGAGCACAGCCTCTGCTCAGCGTTCTCGGTGAGGCACGTTACGCGAAAGGAAATGCCTGCAGTATTTTCACATGAAAATTCATGACCTTCTGTTTGTGTGTTATCAGATGAGAGAGGGTGCCCGCCAGGCCAGGAGTTCGTGTCGTGTGCCAACCAGTGTCCACAGCGCTGCTCAGACCTCCAGCAGGGCATAGAGTGCCAGGGCAACACCGAATGTCAGCCCGGCTGTCGCTGCCCTAAAGGCACTGAAGCTGCTCTAATTTTATTAACAGATAAGCCTGTGTGTGTGCTTTTGTGTGTGTGCGTGTGGGTGTGCGTGTGTGTGTGCGTGTGTGTGTGCGTGTGTGTGTGTGTGTGTGTGTGTCTGTGTCTGTGTCTGTGTGCACAAGCTGTATCTGAATGAGCCTGGGTGATGTTAAGTTAAGATCAAATAAACCTGGTAAAGGTTCACTTCACCTGTATTACAAAACTATATAGAATGGTATCTAACTATGCATGTGGTTTAGGTAAATTAGAGAGTTTTGTTTCTGCTCAAGTTTGCATTTGTGAGACGTTATGACCAGCACTCAAAACAAACAATTTGCTTTGCCAAATGTGTCTAGATACAGGTAGAGGTAGAGGTAGGCGACAAAATATGTATTTTATAATTTTTCTAGCTGCTGCAATGGGGCCAAATAGAACCCCTATGTCTGTTCGTTACCATAGTACACGTTTGAAATAACTGATGTGTGTGCTCAGGCCAGTTGCAGCAGGACGGGGTGTGTGTGCAGCTGTGGCAGTGTGACTGCGTGGACTCACTGGGACATGTTTGGGCGGCCGGCAGTTCTCATCAGGCGGACTGTAACAACTGCAGCTGCTCGGACGGACATCTCCTCTGCACCAATCACAGCTGCCAGGCCACCTGCATCTGGAGCTCCTGGTCCAGCTGGGCGCTGTGCAGCGTCTCCTGTGGGCAGGGCCAGAGAACCAGATACAGGTGAGGGGAAAGGAAATGCCTGTTTGTTCATTAAATTTCCCACCCTCTCTCAGGGAAATGTAATTATTTGTAATAACAAATAAGCAGCAGAGTAAACCAGAAGCACATTGTTGTGTGTCAGGTCTCTGGTCCCGGAGACCGAAGGAGCCGACTGCCAGTTTGAGGAAGTCCAGCACAAATCCTGCGACCCAGGATCCTGCCCACCTCTCTGTCTCCATGACGACCGGGAGCTCGGAGTGGGTGACACCTGGTTGCAGGGCGAGTGTAAACAATGGTGGGATGGATGCCCACGTTTTGCTGATAAAAGGGTTTGCAGTGTAAAGAAAAAAAGTTAGAATTGAAAGGCTTCTGCTTTGTGTTTTTTTCCTAGCACATGCACCCCAGAGGGAGATTACTGCCAAGACATTGACTGCAGAGGTGGGTCACTGCAAAGACTAAGAGTAAATGTGGTTGAGTAGACTATATACTCAGCTTACGTCTAATGAAAGAGAATACAAACATTTCTATTTGACCTGTGAAAGGGACCAAAAACGTTGACCTACATGCCGCCTGTAAAGATGTCGAATGACCAAATCTTGTGTGTTGTGTCCAGTGGATGGTGGTTGGACCCCTTGGTCAGTGTGGTCCGACTGCTCAGTGACCTGTGGACGGGGTACACAGGTTCGAACCCGCGCCTGCATCAACCCCCCTCCACGTAACAACGGGTCTCACTGCAGCGGGCCGGACCGAGAGACGCAGGACTGTGTCACTCCTCCCTGTCTGGGTTTGTTCCATCGATTCATACAGTCATTCACAGCCACATACATGATGATAGCGTAGGTAAATGCTCTTCACGTTAGCCCCGATCATATTGACTCTCTTGTCAACAGATGACCTTTGCCCCTGGTTGCCATGGTCACCGTGTTCCCGAAGCTGCGGTGCAGGTTCTGCGTCGCGGCGCAGGGTGTGTGTGTGTGAGGAGGGGGGAGACGCAGCGTGTCCCGCTGAGATGGAGGCTGAGAGGAACAGAGAGGAGACCCAGCTGTGTTACGAGCAGCCCTGTCCAGGTACAGACAAAACTCAACATACTCTGGGTCGAGGTCAGCTCGGTACACTGACCGAGGCCCTGTGGGTGCTGTCCAGTGAAACGTCTTTTATTCTGAGGTCCTGTTTGTGGTATGTCTCTCGGATTATATTAATTATTTCTGTGTATGAGAAACCATAATAATTAGGGGGATTTTAACAGATTCCTGTTGGTAAATTGAGTTGCGGCCACAGTTAACAATTGGAAATAGTTACAGTATTTTATTGGTGAGCATAGTGGGTCACTTCAAGGATTTATTAAGCAAAGTTTCTCTATTGTGTTGGCCAGGTGTGAATCCCAGGCTGACCGTCACTTACATCAATATGCACACATCAAATGATTTAGAATATTTACAACAGGAAACGGAGATATCAATTCCACATCTATGACTGAGGAGCAATCAAATGCTTAACTCCCTGAGAGAAAGATAATCTGAATATAGTGATTGTAAATGTCACTGATATAGTAGGCTACATCATACTAAGATCATTCTGAAAACATATAGTATTATAGGCATAAACCTCTTCAAAGAGAGGAACCCTCCCTGTTCTAGAAAGTTAACGACGAAATAAAAGACATGACCAAACACAAGTTACTCAATGTACTAGATGATGATCAATAATGTCAAAATCTTTGTTCCGTCTATAAGGATATATAGTATTTAAGGTATTTATATCCAATAAGTTTGCTTTCACAAAGTCCTCCTCTAGAGGAAGTGGCAACTGTCTGAATGTCTAAATGTCTCGTAGAACTGATGTCATGTCCTGCCTCTGTGAAGTGGTTCACATCTGAGTTTTGTGTTAAATATTGTCAATAATTTGATGAGTGCATGTTGACATAAGTGATCTCGGCCTGGTTTGATCCACACCCGGGAATGGACCCTCTTGGTCACATTGGTTCTGTAGAATAGTCATAATTCTGCGGCAGTACAATGAGACAGTCATTAAACGTCAGCCAACTATCATGAATTATTATTGTATTTAAATGTTGATGTATTTATTTTTAAGGCTGGAAAATATCGAATAAAATCTTTATCTCAATATATTCTCTTATTTACCTTTTATAAGAGTATAAATAAAATTAAAATGGTCCTGATTAATCACTGAAAGCTTAGTTTATGTTGTGGTAAGATGTAAAAGGATGTTGTAACTGTTCTTAGTCAATTTAAAAGAGCTAGATATCACATATATATTGAAGATACGTGAGTAAATCTATTTTAGTTTAATATCTATTCAATAAATATATATATGTTTCAACCCTGGCCTTAGCTTAATTGCATAGCAATTGATTGATGCAATAAATGATTTGATATTATTGAACCATCTGTTGTTGTTAGTGTCAGATCATAGTGGTTGCTCATTGGCTTTTAGATGTACTTAAGTAGTTGATGCCAGTGAGACAGCTTTATGCTGATTGTAAAAGAGGAGGGCCTTATGTTTGCTGTATAAATAGATCTGGTATACGCTGATTAACTTAGCAGTAGACTCACACGGACCAACTGTGGGTCACATGAGCACAAGTCCAAGTGCTGCTTCACAGAATCTTAAGAGCATCACAAATAACATGAAGTGCTTGTTAGAACCAGCGTGTACCCAGCACCCAATTGGTTGATTGTGTTTTCCTCTGCAGGCTGCCCCATGTCGGAGTGGAGCGTCTGGTCTAGTTGCTCCTGTGCGTCTCAGAGGCAGCTGCGCTACCGTGTGGCTCTCTCCCCAGCCACCAGGGGGCAACAGTGCACTCCTGTTGAAACACAGAGCGGGACATGTAGTCTCAGTCAATGTGATGGTGAGGTAACACCAAAGTAAAAAACAATAAGTATGTGTGTGTCTGAATCTGTATAAAAAGGAAGCCTGTTTGTGCTCATTTCAATGGTCTTATGCTCAAAGTGCACATGTCTTTTCATACAGATTGGCATACAAAATGATTTTAGTCCTGAGAGGCAAGTGGGAGGAAAAATTCACTTAAGAACAGGTGCCTCCCAGGGCTTCTGTACAAAATGGACACACAGGAAATATAGCAACAGCTTTTTCAAATTCAGAACCTGTTTGATCAAGGCATATGATTGTGTGCATGTTTGATTTTGTGCATATTTATAATGTATGCAATCTACTTCATGTTTTTTTATTTTGTAGATTGCAAAGCCCCATTTGTGTACTCGGCATGCGGCACGCCCTGTGAGAAGCAGTGTGCACTGCAGGGCGATGGAGCTCTGTGTGTGGGTGTCCAGGAGTGTACACCTGGCTGTTATTGCCCACAGGTGATCATTTTGTTCGCCGCTCCGTTCAAACCAACATTCACACTCACACCGTTGAACTCACAATAAAAGCAAACCTGAACTGGTTCATCCTAATTATGTCAAATGGTGAAGAATTGTCCTCGGTGTTGAAGTTTCTGAAAATGAGCACGGTAGGTGAGACTCATCCTGATACTGTGGAGGGAAAGACATTCTTGATTGCTGGTCAATGAGAAGAAGAGAGTCACAAATATTCCTTCTCCTTATTGCAAACTCTACATGTGCAATGTAGAGCAAGTGACAAACATTTCAAACCTGCATGTAAACATATTTGTGTACTGCTGGACTGTCTGTGTGTGTCTGTATGAGACCACAGCAGAGATATATTGGCACAAGTTTGGAAAGTGAAATATGCTGTGCTACATAATCGTTGTTAATGCATCACCTTGATATGAGTTATGATGACAATTCTTCTAATGTTATTCGAGCCCAGTTTGGGAGCTTCCAGCTTTGATTTATTGCAAAAAAATCCTCTCTGATAGACTGATGATATGCACAAAAAGCC
This sequence comes from Ophiodon elongatus, assembly GCA_016806645.1. NCBI lineage: Eukaryota > Metazoa > Chordata > Actinopteri > Perciformes > Hexagrammidae > Ophiodon > Ophiodon elongatus. The sequence goes on along the minus strand of JACSYO010000396.1, from coordinate 1,793,640 downwards.
GCAGTGAGGGGAGATAATGAAATATGGAACAGAAAGCAGATCACCAGAGGTGTGGAACACGCCGGTTACCATAAGTCATTTCACAACCGTGGATTAAGTTTACAGTGTACCGCCATTGAGAATACTTAGGCCTGCAATAACACATTTGTCTTCGCAGTGAAAACAAGTTATGGCCACACATGGTTGACATGGCAAACATTTATTATTTACACATCCAGCAATAACATTTTCATTTGGAGATGTGTTTATTTCCACCTGAAGAATTGTATATATATATAACTGTAAAAAAAACCTCACTGCATCAGCTCCTGTTTTCAATCCTGTGTTTTCCCTTGCAGGGCCTGCTGCAGCAGAACGGGAGCTGTGTTCCTGCAGAGCAGTGTGGCTGCATCCACCTGCAGCAGCAAGCTTCAGGCCAACCTCCCACACCTGTCACTGTCCCTCAGGGGGGCACAGTCACCATAGGCTGCAGTACCTGGTTAGACCCTGGCTGTTACAAACATATGGAGCTAGCAGAGGGATTAATGTTTTCTGTGTCAGTCCCCCTGTGACACCAAAGTCGTTTTCCACTCTAAGACGGAACGATTGAGAAACACTGTCAGTCTGTCCAGGATCTATGACTCAGTTTGACATATTGTGATTCTAATCTGTTTGTTGGCTGTTCTCTCCTCCAGCCTTTGCCATGAGGGAACTTTGCAGTGTGACATGAGAGAGTGTGAAGGTAAGAAAGCAGGGCTATGACAGTAATGTATATAAACTCCAGGTTGAATGATGCCATGATGCCTGTTAACCTGCTTTTGCTTTCCTTCTTTCAGTCATCCTCAGCGAGTGGTCGGAGTGGACCCCCTGTTCTCCCTGTGTACCCTCTTCCTCCCTGCAGCCCAGCAACTCCCAAGCAGGAGTCATCAGTGTCAGTAAGATGGTCTCAATCCAGAGGCGTTTCCGGGCCTGTTTGGACCTGGATTCGGGTCTCCCGGTCTCTAAAGAGGAGGAGGAGAGCCAATGTCCAGGACCTCTGGTGGAGGAAAGGCTCTGTCCAGATGCCAACATCTGCAGAGGTAACGGTGTTCGTCCAAAAGGACAAAAAGAGGTTCCCTGAGGAACCGAGTGGGTCCTTTTTCTCAGTCCAGAATTGCAGTCAGTTCCTCAGTCTGCCTTCGTCAAACTCCAGTTGCTCCTTTAATGGGACGGTGTTGCTCCAACCGAGTTCCCCTCAGCATATGGCAGCAGTTTGATACTTTGCTCCCATCAAAAGATTGTATGCAGCCAACGCAAGGACCAAGTCGGAGCTACACAAGCATCACACCAGAGAAAGAAAATCACAAATTGGGTCATAGAGTGTGATTTCTCTTGGCAGGAGAGGGAAATACTTTCATGCCAAAATACTGCATGAATGGAATACAATGCAATGCAAATTATTGTTTGATCAGCAACATGGAAATTCAAAGTGCTTTACATAAGACATAAAAGGGCGTCAAGACAAGTTTTATGGGAGACACTATAAAAAGATTTTGAAAATACAATAGAAGTTAATATTTTATTAAAGAGACCAAGCAGAAGAAAAAACATTACATCACTGTATTCACAAACTCAGAGATTCAATTAGAGAGAGACGTGAGAGAAAGACACAATTACGGTAATTTAAACTTTTAAAGATAACATGTTCAGGTATGTCCATTTTTGTTCACTCAGATGGGGAATTACAGATAGATACAAAGTAGTCTCCATCCTGCCAGTAAGATTCCTACCAGATTAGGAAAGTGACAGAAACACCCAGTTTGCAATATATGGTTTGTGGAGCATTTAAACATTTTGAATCTCTAGAAACAAATCAAAAGTGTGGGGACAGGTTTTCATTGTTCTTCCTGTCACTTAAGAATAATAGTCCCCATCAGTAGATAGTTTTACAGCTTGCGATTGGTATCCACAGTGAAAAATGACAATGTGCATCCTCGCCTCTCTATTTTCATTATTTCCCAGAGGAGTGAAAACAGAAAAGGGACTTGAAGGAAAGGAAGAGTTTAATGTCACAGTCTCTGTGGGGACACGCACTGTAAGGTTGATTGGATTTGGTATAGTGTGTGTGTGTGTGTGTCTGTGCGTGTGCGTGCGTGCGTGCGTGCGTGCGTGCGCGCGCGCGTGTGTGTGTGTGTGCAAAGAGTGAGTCAACTCTACTATCCCTCCATTCTTCTCCGGCCCCTCCCCTTTGGATATGAATGGAACTGTCTCTGCACCATGCCCAGTGAACCTTAGGTTTGATTTGCATGTCAAACATATGAAATCTTACACTTCATCATAGTTCGTCCAGATCTCTTAAACTGCTCAGGGAGGTTTCATTTACTATGAATGAAAAGAACAAACACATAAATTAGACATCTCATCGGCTCAAGTGTGCTTGTACATAAGTCCATGAACAGTAAGCGCGTTTTTGTTATCGCAGATGATGATTACATCAATTAGCAATTACGGCTATTGCAGCAGCCGACGTGATGATTACAGTCATTTTAATTAGGATGAGAACAGAGTTGCCGGTGGTTGATGATAATCAGTCTACCCCTTCCAGATCTGTGTCAGTGGAGTGTCTGGAGCGCCTGGACAGCCTGCGCGGAGCCTTGCAGCGGTGGAGTCAGGCAGCGCTACAGACGGCCCCTGGCCTCTCCTCCAGGACCCCGCTGTAAGAGCCAACAGACACAGAGCCAGAGCTGCAACACGGGACTCTGCCCAGGTACGGCTGCTCCAACTCGCCACACTTAGATATATATTTACATATCATCACAAATGGGGTCAAAAAAAGAAGGTTGTGGGTTCAGATCCTTTATTGCAAAGACTTTAGTTGCATGCCAATCGAATCTTTCCAATCCCTCTCTAACAATGACAAAAAGTGCAGAAGATGTCACTTTCTCACATGGAGTGAGCTTCGCTTCTCTATTTATTGATGAAGAGCGGGAAAGGTTGATTTTCGGTTTCTCGCAGGTGAGCGCTGTGAGGATAGGGGGCGGACTTACCAAGAAAGCTGTGCCAATCAATGTCCTCGCAGCTGCACTGACTTATGGGAGCATGTGCAGTGTCTCCAGGGAGCATGTCACCCAGGTAATCTTTGACTCCGAGCATTAACAGTAGCTTAGTAGTGTTAGAGTGAATATTTTGCTGGCTGGTTCAGCAAGCAAAATGTCTTTCTCTATTTTCACATTTCCTTTCTCAGGTTGTCGGTGTCCGAGGGGACAGATGCTGCAGGACGGCCACTGTGTGCCAGTGACAGAGTGTCGCTGCGGTATCCCATCAGGCAACGGGACGCTGGAGTTCACCCCTAAAGAGGAGCTTTCCGTGGACTGTAACACCTGGTGGGAACAGCTTTGGGTCCATTTTATTTTTAGATATGAAAAGTCACATTTACATATGAGCATGTAGAAGAGTGTGTCCAAATTGGTCTGTAATATTAGGAGAGGATGTCTCAGATCAAGAGCAGACTTTCAGACTTAAAAGCCGTTCATGGTCTGGTATATTTGTCTCCAGAGTACAGATATTTCTAGCAGGAGATACAGCTTTTATGTCCCCTCTCCAAACACCCCTTCATCTGCAGTGTGTGTGAGAACGGCACTCTGGTGTGCAGCAAGCTTCAGTGCCCGGTTTATGAGCCCTGGAGCCCATGGAGCTCCTGCTCAGCCTCCTGTGGACGTGGCCATATGACAAGGACGCGCCTTTGCCAGGACACAGAAGGCGGCCCTTCCTGTGCTGACACCACGCAGACGGAGAGCTGCGATCTGCCATCATGTCCAGGTTTGACATGAGCAAGAGCCCACACTAATTCAACTTGGTGTTAAAAAAGGCACATTTAACTTCCTGAAAGCTTTCTGTGTAATCACCTGTCACTTCTCCATCTGTGTCCTCCCTCTCTCTCTCTCTCTCTCTCTCTCTCTCTCTCTCTCTCCAGCGGGATGTTTGTTGAGCGAGTGGTCACCCTGGACTGAGTGCAGCGCCACGTGTGGCGGCGGGTTGACGGTGCGGAACAAGACGGTCCTCAGAGAGCCAGAGCCTGGGGGGACAGCCTGTGTTGGACCACTTGAACAGCACACTGTCTGTAACACCAACAGCTGCCTGCCTGGTAAACACACACACACACACACACACACACACATATGGCTGAATATATTTCTACCAAGCAATATAATTCCAGAATTCTCTTAAGTTGAGTAGTTGCCAAGCAACTCATAAGAACTCTAATGAGTGGTTATTTTAAGTTGATTTATTCCTAATGTTATGCAGTCAAAGGTGTGACCTCAAATGTGGCTGAGACAGCCTGTTATCAAGACATAGACTGTAGCGTGTGCATCGAGAAAAATCACACACACGTCTGCGTATTTAAATATATTTGAGGCAGGGTGTAATTCAGTGTGTGTTTATTTGTCTGTGTGTCGCAGAGTGTCCTAGCGGGCAGGTGTTTAGTGACTGTTCAGGTTCCTGTCCATATACCTGTGAGGACCTGTGGCCACACACTCAGTGTTTACCAGGACCCTGCACCTCTGGGTGCAGCTGCTCTCCTGGACAGGTCTGAACATCCGTGTGTGTGTGCGTGCGTGTGTGTGTGTGTGTGTGTGTGTGCACGTGGAGTGTGATAGCTGTGATATGTGATGGAATTTGATTTGACCTCCGATAAGATGTGATCTGTCCTCGTCTCGCCGTGTCCCTCATACTGTAGGTGTTGCATGAAGGCTCCTGTGTGTCCCTCGCCGACTGTCCCTGTTCTCCGCTGTCCCTGCCGACCGGTCACCAACGCTGGAATGTCAGCGCCGAGGAGGTCGCAGGATCTCGGCTGCCACCTGGAACGGCCATCCAGCACCTCTGCAACACATGGTAATACACCACACACGGCTTCATCCACTCGTTCACTGATTTAACCATTTTATAAGTAAGCAGGTTCGTAGTCATGACGTAGCTCTGAGTGTCCTAGTTCAGAGGCTGGACCCTCTGAATGATATGAAGGAGGGTCCTGAAGGGACTTAAATGCCAGGCTGAACCTGTACCTCCTATCTGAATTAGAATAAAAAAGCTTATGACCATGTTTAATTTAATAATTAATAATTTAATGGCATACACATTGTAAAAAAAGAAATCTACTTGAGCAGGTTCCATCATAACCCATTTTCATTGAAACACATGTTCAACATCTGGTTGATATTAAATGCATAAAAATTACAATCAAGCAGTAGTTTTGCAGTTTCTGCAAGTAGTAATGCATGTTTTGTCTAAAAAATGCTTCACCTCGGCTGCAAATGGTGGCTAAAGGGCAAAAACAGAAGATTGTTGTGGGGAAGAGAAACTGATAATAAACTCCACTCCATAAATATCTTAATGGCTGCAGAGAGAGGTGAGCACAACATTAAAAAGTGTGTGTTTTCCAGCACCAAACTGAGTGGATGCTGAGTTATGGCTGTGTGCGTTCAGTGAACTTGAACTTGACTTCCATGAGCTAATGTACCGACTGACTATGATGATTTATATATATGTTTTTATTGAGACATTTGCACTGGGGTGGTTTAAATAGTTCTTCATCAGCATTGCCTCTATTTTATGTCCTTATAAGTGTGTCCTTTCACATTCATAACAATGGCTGTTCAATCTAATTGTCCTCCCAGTCTCCCGACAATACTTCACCTTATTAATCATTTTATGTATACTGTAATACAGAGTCTGACCTGCAACAAGGTTAATGAATTTATATTTTCATAATTTCACAATAGAATCGTATCACTTGTCTCTGTATAATAGCTTAAAAGCACTTTTTCATGAAAGAAATTCTGAGTTTGTGTCTTTATTTGAGCGATGTCATGATCTAGGTCTTTGGTTTGGATCAACTTGGTACAGTATACGACCGTAACGTTTATTATTGAATACATTTAATTTCCTCGATAACAACTGTTGTACGGTCTTATTTTAAGAATGTAAAATGCAACATGCATCAAGCTGTTGCTCTTACACACCAATCACTTTACAATAATCTGCTTAAGTGAAACATTTCCCATGTGAACCATTTTTATCTCAGTAAAAAAAAATTAATTATCAAAGTAAAACCCCAAAAAGTCCTCAGGCCTAAACAGGTTGTCTGTCTAACGTAAATGACTGTTCAGATATGTTTTATGATCTAGCACTATGGTTAAAGTTAAGTTAAGTTCAGGCAACTAAAACTACTTGGTTGAGTTTAGGAGATTTCTACAGGACAAACCCTAAAATATGTCTTTGGACATGGTAGAACAAATCTTACTTTATATTTTACTGAAGTGAAAGCCTTTGACCATAGGATGTGCAACCATATGCCCAGGGGTTCATGGGTAACGTACTGACTTAAGTTATCCCAGGTACGTAACAAACCTTGTTATTTTAGATCAAACCACAGCCTTTAGCCTAACCAAGTGAGAATGTGATGCTTTAGCACAAGCACTACTGTGCCACTGTCAGGTCGACCATGGTCTGATTCATTTGTGGTAAACGTACCACACTATCCACAGTCATTTGACAAGGACACTTTGAAATTAAAATCAACTCTCAAATCATCTCTGAGTAAATTTTTTAAAGTGTTGTGGAGCATCGGCAGAGTTGAGTTTCATTCATACAGTCAACAACAATCCAGTTGGGTAGTGCGATATCTGCTGTAATAGATAGTCTGGCATGCAGCAGACATGCTGTAAGTCATCTCATCTTCCTCATTCAATAAGTCAGACGGCAGATGGAATATCAGTGTTAATAATGTCCGCCTTGCTGTTTTCCTCTCTCCCTCTCTCTCCAGTGTGTGCCAAAGAGGGGCGTTCAACTGCACCGCCGATCTCTGTGATGGTGAGTGAGGCTCTCTCCCAGCTGTTCTTACCCAAACGCACGTCTCGCACTTTATCGGGCCCCCCTCTCTCTCTGAGCAGTGAAAGCAGCGGCAACAACAATGCTAATCTTTGGTTGGACCGTCCGGGCCGCGATAGATATGTCAACCTATCTATAGTTAGGAACAGCTGCTGCAACAGTTGGCTCAAATACCTGAGCGACGGTCACATCAATCACGGCCCACAAAGGCCATTATGGGGTTTTCTGGTAGGTAAACACGTGATACCACCTAGAACTAGCAGGGGGAGGAGAGATGAAAGATAATGGGGAGCCGAGTGTCGCAGAGTGCAACCTCTCATATCCACACAAGACAATTTGTATCGGTCATCATTTGATCAGCGGCGCCTCCTCTCTCCTCTGGAGTTGTTCTCATATTGTTCTTCGTATAACTATTGATCGTGGTAACGTGTTACTCAACACCTCCATATTGGATATTTGGAAACACACTCTGGCCAAAAACAGTGTTGATTGTTGCCTCCCGCAGCTTTCAACAGAACTTAAATTTAGAACAATAAGTGCCTGTGGTCATGGGAGCACAATCAGCCTGTAAACTCATGATCAAGGATCTTTTGTTTTTAACACTGATTCTCACTCAGCACCTCATCAGGCTCAGGAAAAGGTACAATGGGCAAAAGGTTTTTATACGTGAAAACAGCAGGTCATGTACTAATGAAGTCAACAGTGATCAGTGTAAATGTACAAATGTACAAACATAACTCAGTAACACACATATAATTAATATGAATATGAAAACTGATAAGTAAATACAATAAATAGCATTGAATAACCCTGGCAACCCCTGTAGCAGTTGTAGTGAACAGCGTAACAGTTGAGGAGCAGTTAGTCTCCGGCTAGCATATCGTGTCTGTTACTGAATACACAGTACGTTCATTTTGCAATTGTTGAACCCACTGACATGAACCATCCTCTCCCATGTGCTACTCCTATTCTGGAGTACACATCAGCTGAATCAAAAGTAAGACACGTTCTCACATTAAACCGCTGAGCGTGCGTGAATTCATCAGGTAAATCGGTCTGTGAGTTGAACAATAAGAAGATCCACATCGCTGGGCAATTCACTGCAGCAGGTTTTTTGTTTTTGTTTTAGCTTATTTCTGTTTAATAAAAGTGTTTTGGGAAAGCTCACTTTGCTCTTGTCAGAGGCTGGATAACAAATATGAGGGTCTTTTGAAGAGAAGGAATGATACAAACGTGTTTTCTTTTTGTATGAGATCTTTTTTCTCCTTAATGCTCGAGAGGGGCCTCTGAATCCAAATCTCTACATATTGCAAGCTGCCTTCGGGGAGTCTTTATCGGGAATTTTACACACACACAAATGAAATTTTTGTATGTAATCTAACGTTGACATCTTTCCTCTCCTATACCTCAGCTTTATCTCTCACCAGTCCCTCTTCTGATTTCATTAGTGGATTCACAGTTCAATCTCTCACTTTCTCCATCCTTTTTCTTTCTTGTCCCCCATTGTCCCTCCGTCTTCCTCTCAGTCATTCTCCCTACCTGTCTCTCTCTCTCTTTCTACCTCACCATGCTGTTTCTCTCTCTCTCTGTGTCAGCTGGGGATGACTAATGTCCATGAAAAGACCCTCTATGATTTTCTAATCAACTACCTCATGGCTATTAGGCCAAATGGCCCGGTGTGAGCCACAATGGCACTCCCTATTTGGTGCCTTTGTACGGGTAAAAACTGAGTATTTTTCATGATTTCTATAGCTAATGGATACAGAAAATTGTGGGGTTTTTTCTGTTGCCTATTTCAGCAGTATTTCTAGTTGATGGCGCCGTTAACAAATGGCTTTAATAAAAAGCAATGTGGGGTCAATATGTGTAATTGCACTTTCATTTGGGCGAGCTGAGGAATAGTGCTCAGATGGCAGTTCTTTTCCATGTGCTGCTCACTGCTGCAGGTCAAGGAATGTGAAACCTAACAGTGAGCTAAGTGTGACTATGTTCTTCTCACATCCCCTCCAGTGCACTGCGAGTGGTCCAGCTGGTCCCAGTGGAGACCCTGCTCAGCGAGCTGTGGCACAGGGCTACAGAGCTCCACCAGAATCATCCTGCAGCCCAGGCGGTACGGAGGGGCCCCGTGTGAGGGCCCCGAGCACCGCACCAAGACCTGCATGGCCCCCGACTGTGGTGAGTGAGAAGAGAGGAGATGGGGGACGTTTTGTTTGTCGTTGTGGGGAACAAACTGCGACTAAGCAGCTCACAGGTGAATATTGTAACAGTTCATTAAAAAGTATGCTACTGAGTGCTTGTCATATCAAGTAGAACTGTATTTGTGCCCAGAGGGGCAATTGGTTTGTGCAGCAGTCAAGATAGAAATAACACAAAATCAAAAACACAGACATGGCAATTAAATACAACTTGTCATTTTGAAAAAGGCAGAAACAAGAAGGCAAGGGAGTCATCGGGGACCTGTCAACATCGAACTGAGCCAGCTCCCTCAGACAAAAAAACAAGTGCTTGTGCGACTCAACGATTTCTACATCATGAACGTTTAATTGTAGTGTTGAGGGGTCGGAGAGTTGACGTCCAAAATCAATACACATGCCCTCTGTCTTTGTCACATTTAATTCCCAAAAAAGGCTTCTTGACACCAGTTTAAAGAAATAATCTGTGACAGGACCATTCCATCCTTCAGCAGGCTCACCAGAACAGTATCGTCTGTAAATGTGTGTCCGAGAGCTGGTTGGTCCTAGTTATTTCATTTTTAGCATAACCCTATTTGACTGTTCAGCTTACAGGTTCATGTTTTCAAACGGTTTATTTTTCACTTTAACATTACAAGAAGAAAGACGACAGGATGAGGACTAACACGCATGCTGTCACCACTAGTTGGCAGTGCAAGTGGGATTATTAGACTGCAAGCAGAGCTCTGCACTGTCACTGGAGCCCCGTCTACTTGGGAATGTAGAGAAATCCACTGGGCATAACGAGGCCTGTCAAGCCTCGTTATGGCTGCTACGCTGTGGGGGAGGGGTTTAGCAAATGGTTGATTGGTGTTGACGTTATCAACTGTGGTTATAAAATGTTTTTAAAAAGTTTAACATAATTTGTGTGCCACAGTAAGAAAGAAACACCTTTTGATACCTTTGCTCCCTTTCCCCCACCAATTTATCATTATGAGAGTCCCCTCTCCATCCTGTCTCACCTTCCCTCCTTTAATTTTCCCCTATCCTCTCTGATACATGTTTCCCCTCATCTCACTGCTTTCCCTCTCCTCCTCCTCTTCCCCCCCACAGCGTGTCCTGACGGGGAGCAGTGGAGGAGGAGCGCGTCGGAGGAGGTCATGCTGTGCGAGCGGAGCTGCCAGGACATTTACTCCGCCTCTCATGTCAACTGCAGCCGCTCCTCCGAGGGCTGCGTGTGTCAGGAGGGGCTTTACCGCGACACCGGGGGCGATTGTGTCATCCCTGCCCTCTGCCCCTGCCATGACCAGGGCATCCAGCGGGAGGTACACACACACACACACACACACACACACACACACATACACACTGGCTTACGCCCAAAGTCCGACATCTGCTGCCCAGCTGACTCTGCAGCTTGTAGCCATTGTCCCTGCCTCATTGTGCAGTGCATCTGAACCTTATCATTAGCGTGGCGTTTACGTTCCGTCCAATTCACTCCCATTGTGTTATTTACTCATAGAGAAGGGCCCATTAGAAGATGAGTGACATCCCCCGCGGGCCACATTACACCACAGCGCCTCGCCAGCCCTCAGCCTCATCAATTATGCAGGAAGTGCCGTAGAAAGCCGGCGTTGGAACCTCAACTGGGCAAGCCTGCCAGGAATTATTTATGAAAGAGGGGATATTATAGGATTAGAAGAATTAATCATATGCTGACAAGAGGTCACCCCCCTCCCCTCTTGATCTTTCTTCTTCGGGTTTTTCATTCTCTCTTTGTTTCTTTCTTTCCTCTCCTATACCTCAGCTTTATCTCTCACCAGTCCCTCTTTTGCTTTCATTAGTGGATTCACAGTTCAATCTCTCACTTTCTCCATCCTTTTTCTTTCTTGTCCCCCATTGTCCCTCCGTCTTCCTCTCAGTCATTCTCCCTATCTGTGTCTCTCTCTCTTTCTACCTCACCATGCTGTTTCTCTCTCTCTCTGTGTCAGCTGGGGATGACTAATGTCCATGAAAAGACCCTCTATGATTTTCTAATCAACTACCTCATGGCTATTAGGCCAAATGGCCCGGTGTCCCTAGCTGGTGCCTTTGTATGGGTAAAAACTGAGTATTGTTCATGATTTCTATAGCTAACGGTTACAGAAAATATATAATGTAGTCTGTCTAATGTGTTTCCATAATTACAGCATCATAACAGCCCTCCATAACCTAAATTATGCACGAGGGTGCAGCCAGAGCTTTAGTGGTTTTGCTGAAAATATAGATCCTGAGCTGTGACCAGCTGCACTTTATCAAACCTGCATTTCTAAAGTCTAGTGAGTGAATAAATAGTGTGTGTGTGTGTGTGTGTGTGTGTGTGTGTGTGTGTGTGTGTGTGTGTGTGTGTGTGTGTGTGTGTGTGTGTGTGTGTGTGTGTGTGTGAGCCAGGCAGGATCAGAGTGGGAGGAGGGCTGTCAGTCGTGTCGCTGTGTCAACGGGAAGAAACTGTGCCAGTTAAGATGTCCGCCACTCCACTGTGATGAGGTGAGACACACACACACACACACACACACACACTGACACTCAGTGCCAAACTGACATCTGTCTGACTATGTATTTGTACTTGAATTAAATTAAGTATGAATATCTTTGGCTTGTCCTAAATACCAGAAAAATCAAGACACTATTGGGTATAACTGTGCACATGTACTGTACACATGTAATGTGCACATGTACTGTGCACATGTACTGTACACATGTAATGTGCACATGTACTGTGCACATGTACTGTACACATGTAATGTGCACATGTACTGTGCACATGTACTGTACACATGTAATGTGCACATGTACTGTACACATGTACATGTGCAAATGTACTGTGCATGTGTACTGTACACGTGTACTATGCAAGTGTACTGTGCATGTGTACTGTGCACGTGTACTGTGCACATGTACTATACACATGTAATGTGCACATGTTCTGTACAATACCATTACCAGACAATTCAGTCCCCCAAACATCCTCTCACAGAGACATGGACTCATATAAAATATAGGATCATATCATTCGATTTGTTCAAAAGGAAATGGCGATTGTTGTTAGTTTCTATGGTGACAACGTACGTCATTGGGGCCATAAAGTTTGTCACACATTGTGACAAAGCCATCAGTGTAGGTAGTCACAGAGCCGGATCGGCCGCTGAATTGTGACACAGACACACACACACACACACACACACACACACACACACACACACACACACACACACACACACACACACACCGGACGCCAACGCTGTTGTGTTACACGTCACGCCAGCATGAGCTAGTCCCAGTACGGAAGTAGCCCTCTACATTCTTTGCAACAGCAGCCGTATGAATAAAAATGGCCGCTGCTCTAACCGTCCTGCTACGTTGATTATGCAATCATTCAATGGGAATGTCCGTTCTACTCCAACTCTATTTCTATGCATGGACTAGTGCGTAGGCTGTATAAAAACACCCACAAATATTGTTAGAAAGAGTAAAAAGTAGAACTGTAAAGTCTCTCAGAGGACGGTGTCTCTAACTTCAGTTTGTTTTCATGACAGTAGTAAGGTGCCGAGCACTGGAAACCAGTCTACCCAAGTAAAGCCAATCTATTATGTGATGTGTGATTTATCTGTCAAGTAAACTAAGGAAGTTTAATATCTAAGCACCTTATTTATCATGGCTGTTTAAGTGAAAACAGAGGCATGCTGATGCTTTGATGTCAGTGATGACCAATCCGACCCGTACGTCAGACATTAAGAGGTACCAACTAACATTTACTGCTGGAGGAGGAGCATATGAACTGTAATAACTGTCTCTGTGTTCCCTCTCACGGCCATCCGAATGCATTTTATACTTCCAACTCTTCAGCACAGCGCGATGTCCATGGAGTTCTGGACAGTTCAATTGAAGTGTCATTTACTCTTATCAGATTCAATTGGATCATGAAACTACCAGAGTATTTAATAAGAGAAAAGGTAACGATTAGAAGGAATAATCTATTTCTCTTAATGACCCTTGCGACTCCTTGTGGGCATCCTGCCATTTAATTTTATTTAATTTTACGCCTACTGCATCCAATTACAGGTAGGAGAGAGATGAAGGTTCACACGCAGAGGTGGGATCAGTCTCCCAGACTAGCACATCAGTCCACTACCTCCCTGAGGGGGTTACAGGTCACACAGCTCTGTTGGTCACAAACATTTCAATTATTGCGAGCGAGGGGAATAAATGCTCTGCTCCCTCAAGAATGTGTGGGATGTTCTTTGCAAGTCGCCGGCCTAAGTAGATCAATACCTGACCGCCGGATCCTCCCACAAGCCTGCACTTAGTCCTTTGCCCTGCACCTCTACTGCACCGCCCATGAAACACTTCATCCTGGCCTCCTCATTAAACGTAATTAAGTGTCATTCCAAACTGGTGAAGCTAAAACCTGTTCTGCTAAACGAATGGCACCATGCCTGATATTTAAGTGTCTGCTGTATATATTGAAATACTAATCAAGTCACTTTATTTTCCAACAACATTATGCATTACGGTGTAGGTAATTGGATCGGCATGCATGAGGGATTATGGGTACAAGTGCAATCCCCAAAAACAAAGTGACTGTCTTCATTCATCACGTAATGCTCAATCATACGGGTTCTGGAGTGGTTAACAGCTGGTCATATCGCCCAAGAGTGGTCAATTATGTATACGTACTCTGTAGAAACTAGAGGCAGACGAAGGAAAAAAATGAACTCCACATGAAATATGAATACATTTTGAGACCGGTGGAACTTTTGCTACCACATAAATACAGATTACATCCAGTCCATCAGATATTAAAAAAAGGAGAAGGGTCTGGCAATGTTGAACTAGTCATCGTTAGTATCGTCTCACTGAGGCTGCTCTCAGTGGAATAAAACTGTTTTCTCCCAAACATCCTTTTTCTTCTTCTCCCCTCAGCTGCAACTCTATGCCACATTTAATTGGTAATTAAGGGAAATGAACCCTTTAACAAGAAAAAGAGTCTACAGGCACACAAGCCGCTCTGTAGCAAAAATGTTTATCACATTAGTTACCATTGTAGTTTAGCATGTTAGCACTCTGATGTTTGCTAATTAGCACCAAATAAGTACAGCTGAGGCTGATGTCACAAATTTGACCTGATTATGGAACAGATGGACAAGTTTATACAGTTCCTCCTGATGGGGAAGATGAATATTTGTACGACAATATGATACAATACAATAGTTGAGATATTTCAGTTCGGACCAAAGTGGTGGACTCATAAACCGGCCACTAAAAATGACATAGACTTGCAGCTAGCCAACATGAAGAGAGGACGGGTTGTAAAACGATGTTTAAAAGGAATATTATTTCTATTATCATTGATTTCTATCTCATTAACATAATGACGGCTTTGGAGTGAATTTAAACGTGTTCTAATGAAAAGAGCCTTTCAAAATAAGTGCCTTCCCCCTCTTTCAGGTCAGGCTCTTTACCCCTATTTCTATCAGAAACAGGACTGGATGAGAGATCTCTGAGACAGAAGTCTCAAAACATGTTATATAAAACCCAAAATAACTGCATGGCGACATAGGTAATGTTATTTTGCTGAACTGTCCCTTTAAATATTGACTGGCAGCCAAGAGACATGGAGAGAATTCTCAATTTTTATGCATTTGTTTTTCAAAAAGAAACATGATGGCAGCCTTAGCGGCATACCACAAACTACAGCACAAACTTTTAACATCTTTTCTGAAGGGAAGTGTTCTCATGTGGTTCCTTCCCCCTCTTCCAGTTCATATCGTTCCCCTTTATTTCTATCAGATGCAGAAGTGAATGAAATCTGTGTTTGTTTGGTCTTAAAACTCCTCTCTCAATGACTCCAAAAAGGAATTCATTTTCATGTGGCTCTTTGTTCTTCTTTCATTGATTCTCCTGTCTCAAAAAAATGTAAAAGAGAAAATGTTTTTGTGTCATTTGGGTGAACTAAATAGATAGAAAGTGACCCAAAGATCGTCTCTCCGTTAGTGATGACGTTGACAAAAGTCCCACCAGAAAAGTCATCCTTGACACGGCAAGCTGAACGTATATCTTTAACTCAGCGGGGCTGTATGAAGGCCTGGGGGGTAAAAATACATCCCGCTGACATCCAGAACTTTAAATGGAGAGGTTGATTGCACAGAGAGCTCCACAAAGTAAACAGTGGACGGAGTGTTCCACCTGTGGTGTACACTGGTCCTTACGCCGGTGCACCGTGTCCCTGGAGAGTCTTGCGTTGCGTAACTCTCTCTTCTCCCCATGGCTGCACGAAGTTAAGTTATGCCTCAGTGAAAGCACTCCTCTTACCGGGCCAATACGAAAAGGTCATTTAATGCACAGTGTTCCCTCTCCTGACAGGCTGCGAATTGGTTACTGACAGTGTGCTCTGTTATTTATGACTCCGCTTACTGTTGAGCACAAAACGAAATCTCCCAACATGCCTCCACCTTTTCAAGGTGACGGATTAAAGGTTCTGTTGTTATAACGGGTGATAAAAGCCATCAGGCCGTTTTCCTCCCAAACACTGACTCCTCTTATTTATTTTTGTTTGTGGCAGACACTTTAACAGAGCTGTTATCTCGGTCTCACGGCCGGAAGATGACATAAATTTGACCACCCTTTACTTTAAATGCCACGAGCCCCTTCATCTGAAATGACAAGGAATCCACATTTCACACCGTTTTCCACCTCCAGACGCATACGCACATAACGCATAGGACTTGGTGACCTCCCACCCTTTTAAGTGAGTGGGCTCCCTCCGTCCCTGAGGGGAGGCTGGCGGCAGTGCAGCAGAGGAAGGAGAAGTCCTCGGGGTGAAACGGTGTGTGCTCGTTAGAGACATTTTCTAGTTGGGTGAAGTTTCAGAGGTGAGCTGAGTCTGGTCTTGGTGTGGGTGCTGAAGCTTGCTGTCAGACTGTGTGCGTGTGCATGTGCGTGTGCACGTGCGCGTGCACGTGCGTGTGTGTGTGACTCTGTATGCTAACAGCAACTATTCTCAGACAGGGACACCACGGGACACCGTGCTTGTCTCTGCTCTGTTCTGGATCTCTCTCCCTCAGTAGCTCCGCTCCCTCTGTCTCTGTCCTTTTGTTTCCTCACAGCACTGTCTTGCTATTTTTGGTCCATATGTCTTGCGTCCTTTTTTTGTTTGTTTCCAGTCCTTTTCCTGTCTCAATGGTGGATCTCAACCCTGGTCCTCTAGGACCCATGATGTCCCAGGTCTAAATCAATCCTAAACTGGCTAGAATGTAAAGCATCAGCACAGTCTGTATGCTAGATTTGTAGCCATGCTTATCTCATGGCTCTGTTGGTCGCTCAGCCCCTTTGGCCCCGACTGAAGTATCTCAACAACCATTGGGTTGATTTTGTGACATTCATAGCCGATCCCAGTGTCTTCCGTCTTTCCTCCAGCACCACCATGAGGTTTGCATTTTAGTCTCTAAAACTATCGGCTGGATTACCATCGAATTTACCAAGATGAATTTTCACCAATTTCCAACTAATTTCAACATGTTCCGTATTGGCATTCCCCACCAACATTGACTTTGTGTTAAGTGCTAATGTTAGCATGCTCTATGCTAAGCTAAGGCAGTGACCATGCCGAACATTATACGAATATATATTGAGACAGCAGCTTTTCCATTGGAAGCACTTTAGCATACTGACGCTAACATTTGGTTCGTGGCACCACTCACCATGCTGCTAGCATGGTCTTGGTAATGTAACGCTATATTGCTGACACGATTAACGCGTTGTCCTTTTTTTGGTTGACATTGCTCATATTTTTAAAACTTGTATAGGGTATGTTGTCCAAGTAAACCTAGTTTAATTTTTTCCTTCCCCTGCCAGTTTCCAGGGGTGTGTTATCTATTTCCTTCTTTTGGAGAATGTATTGCTTGTCTCTCGGGTCGGCTGTTGTCCTTTTGAAGAATATACAATGCATGCTCATTGTCAAACGCTGAATGAAGTGCGTAACGCGTTACATAACTGTCCAATAAATTAACTGAGTGTTGACAGGGTAACTGAATGGACAATTACTTCACAGCCCCGAAACCCTGAATTCTTGATTCAGGGCTTTTCAGATGATAAGCTTATAACAGTGCTATAATATGCTTAAAAGTGTAACTGTAAGATTCCCCTAACAACCCGCTGTCAGTCATTAGAGATGGTCTACATGATGTGAAACGATCAGCTGGATTGCTAAGAAATAGATTCATTACTGCATCGCTTATTTTTACAGAAAGACAGTCAACAGCAAACAAAGAGCGCATTAACTAGACAAGAGTTTGTGGATGACAGCTGTTAATATTGTCTGCAAAATCAAGTCACCTGATAATTATTTCACCTCTTACAGCCTGTTAAAAATAGTTAATGTCTGTTATAGTGACCCAGTGACATTTGTCCCATTTGGTGAAGAAAAGTATTACATACATTTTAGCAAAAGACTCGTATTTGTAATTCATTGGTTGAAATAAATGATCCAGTGACAACTTATCTGGTCTGTGGCCGCAAGGCTGGCTTGAGACGTAGAGAGAAGCTGTATACGGCTCTGGTCCTACTTTATGGTCTATTTGAATCTAAATGAAATAGAATTTACTCAATGTACATCATGCTGTATTGAAGAAGACTTGAAACTAGAGATTGAGACCATAAACTCATGTTTACAATGTTTACTGAGGGAATAAATCAAGTGAGAAGTAGAGTCATTTTCTCATAGACTTCTATACAACCTGACTTCTTTTTGCGAGTCGCCCCCTGATGGCCAGTAGAGAGAATGCATGTTTTAAGAAACTTCTGCATTGGTTTCACTCGTCAGAACCGGAGGTTGCCACCTGCTCTTTGTATTATGTTTTCATGGACACTGAACAAAAGAATGCTAACATCACGTCATCCCTCTCTCACAGGGGGAGGTCAAGGTGGAGGAGCCAGGCAGCTGCTGTCCAGTCTGTAGGAAGCAGTTTCCAGGTTGGTGCAACATACAGTGTGCAGGAAAACACATCCCAAAGTCCACAAGAAAACATTGTTGTTTGAGTTGTGTTGAATCTTAAACGCAGGCTCATTACCATCACGAGTAGTGATGATGATTTTTCTTCCTAAAACAAATGGAACCAATTGAAACACTATTTGTTGTAAAAAAATGCAAATCTCAAACAAAGTCACATTGATTTAATTCCACGTCATGACCTTTAAACCACTTCCTTTGATTCGAATGTCCTATAGTTAATTATATAGGAGGCTAAAAACCAAGTGCCGCAGTGCCCAATTAGTGAGAGATTACATGACTTAACCTACATTGGGGCTTTAATCTTTCTCCCAGTGGGGCAAATGTCACATGCTTGCGAGGGAGCATGGCAATGTCACCGTGCTCTCTGGAAGGAACTCTCTAGCATCTTTTTCATCCTTTGCTCTGTCCAATCTCCTTTTGACCCTTTTCCTCCCTCCTCTCCGCGATTCCGTCAGACGAGCCCGTGCCAGAGTGTCGTCGCTACGTGCAGGTCAGGAACATCACCAAGGGAGACTGTCGGCTTGACAACGTGGAGGTCAGCTCCTGCAGAGGCCGCTGTCTGTCCAGGACCGATGTCATCCTGGAGGTACCCGCACACACACACACACACACACACACACACACACACACACACACACACACACACACAGAGAGAGAAGATGATGCTTCTGTGAACATGAACACAGACGAGCATTGACTTCAACATGAGTGACAGCTGGTAGCACAATAAGGATCGATACTGACAGCAAAGTGGACTAAAAGGAACCAGAACTGGAACAGAAAAACAAACTGTTAGTTATAATCGTTTGCAAATTGCTCATCAGGGCTGCACAGTTAATTCTGGTCAATCGTGTAGAACAGTATCAGCCACTGAAGTTAGAAATGTCTGCAATATTCATTTAATTAGGGATGAAAAAAATAAAAGACTGGAATTTTCTGTCTCCAAAATCATAACAAAGTCACTAACCGTTAAAACATTTCCCACAATATGCCGTCACTGGGCAGCCACGTTGTCCATCTGTTTTCAGATGTGTGTTATGAGTGTTTTTGCAAAACAAAATCAAGTCGAACGTGCAGTTGGTCTCGCCTGCTGTAATCCCACTTGTTCATAAATAGACATCAAGACTCTAGCAGTGCACAGCTCACAGCTTCAGTGGTTATCACACAGTCCACATGAAAGTGTCCCCATAGATCTAAATCCAGATGTTTTCAACAGCAGTCTTTTGTCGGGGTTCTATTCATTTCTCCCTTTTTTATTATTGTCTTTTTTTTTCTTCTTCCTTGTGAGACAGCGAGCTCATCACCTCATCGCCATGGTGACTTCGTTCTTCAGATTAGCAAAAATAAACATCAGCTCAGCCAAATGTGTCATTACCTCCTGTTACTGTGGCAACCAGGGCGCAGAGACTTTTCCCCTTTTCACATTCACAAGATTCACAAGATTCACTTGTTCGCCAGAGGCCGTCATAAACACACACACACACACACACACACACACACACACACACACACACACACACACACACACACGCTGCAGACTTGTCAAAGTTTGTGAAGCACTAATAACTACTTTACAGAGAGGTCGGAGGTGTGTTTGATCCTCTGCTCACTCACCCCTCTCACCTACTTCTCCTCCTATTATCCATCATTCTCCACTACCATCACCACCCGTTGTACTTTTCACCAATCTTTCTACTCTTTGGGTCTTAGCCTGCACTAATTGGACACATGAGAACCACTTCCAAGGAGCTACCTTCTATCCATTCTATTGTCTGTTAGCTGTCTGATTAGTAAAAATGTTTTATCACGTAAGATCACCAAAAGAACTTAGCTCATTCAAAGCATCTTTGAGCTCATTGTTTGAATTTCCCAGCATGCATCTTTATTGGTCTGGTTCACTGTCACTGCTCTCATCAGCTGTCTTTAGGGGCAACGCCGATAAACCCACTGCAATGTTGCTCTGTGTCTGCGGGATGTGTACAGGAGCAGCCCTGTGCCAACACTTTAGTCATAACAACTTTATATAACCTGCCAGGGCTGTGTTTACCGCTTCTTCCACTGCCCCCCAAGTGGCCAAAAACAAATAAGAAAAAGGAAGAATGTCACAACAACCCGTAGAACGAGGCGTTTTCATGGCGAACTGACAAACAGAAGGGTCATAAGGAGCCGTGTTCCTGGCCACCACATTCCCTCTCCTCTCCACAAACATCTGGAGCTTTAGCTGCTGTAATTGCTCGACTGTGTTTCGCAGCCGGTCACTCACTGGGTCTGTCTGCCGTTTGGTGATGGGCGGTGTTCGGTGGGCTCATCGGAAGGTCATTGGCTTAAGACAGCTGGCTGTAAAGAGACTTATGAGAGCCCAGTTTATGAAACTAATTAGCTAAAAGACGCTAAAAAAAGTGCTCTGGAGCTGCATAGTTGGATTAGAATCCTCCGTGGCTTCATCTGTGTGAGCGGCCCCAGTCACGTTCCACATCTTGATTTGATTCATCAATATAGAAAATATATTTCTCTCCTCCTAGATCAGTTCTGATGACACTATTTCATTTCCTTTAACGCACCTCTCTTCCTTGACTTCCCACCCTCTAATATTATGTCTCTCTCATACCTCCTCTTATTCCACCTTCCCCTCATCATATTCTGATCTCCTAATTGGCTCTTTCAACCTTATCCCTGTTGCTCTACTCTCCCACCTCCTCCTCCTCCTCCTCCTCCTCTTCCTCCTTCTCCTCCTCCACAGGAGCCCTACCTGCAGTCAGTGTGTGAGTGCTGCAGTTACCGTTTGGACCCCGACAACCCGGTGCGTTTCCTCAGCCTGCAGTGTGAGAGTGGGGAGAGCGAGCCGGTCGTCCTGCCCGTCATCCATAGCTGCGAGTGCACCAGCTGCCATGGTGAGGGGGGGGGGGGCAATGAATGTGGCCGAATGGATTTGCATGTTCATCTCTCACCTCAGTGTGAGAACCCACAGTTTGAATACATGTAAAAAAAATGTTTGCACGTGACACTTGTTTACACACTTCAGGCTCCCAGCAGAGGATCTGATTTGACGCATACACATATGTGGAAGCCTATTACAGAATGTGTTCTACAACTTTACGCACATGAAAATTGCATTCTACTGATAACACCTTTTAAAAAGGGCTCAATCACACAGGGCAGAAAACATATATATATATATATATACACACCTTAAACATGTTCAATGTGCAATGAAACCAAATGCCAGATTAAAGGCACTCATCAACAATTCACCTATAATGTGTTGAACTCACTTAAACAAAACTAAATACTGGTTCTGTTTTTATCATAGAGCCCTTTTATCATGTATGCTGTCTTTTATTAGATCATGATAACTACACCAAGAGATCAGATTCTCGATAACTTGAACATAAATAACGTGTAAAATACAATTGTATCAACACAAGAGTTACTCTTCACTACAAATGCATTCATGTTAAGTTAAGTTAACCTAAATTGTGTTATATGTGGATGTGTGAATAAGCCTGCTAGTCAGCTTTGTGCTTCAAGGGTTCTTTTAAACATCTAAACAGCTCCTATTGCACATTAAGCCAGCATTGAACTATGAAGAACAGAACTCAACATCACAGACTGTATATAAGAAGTGGACGTAGTCATGGTGACATCACCCGTTGGTTTGTGGACTGATGTTATGAAGCCTCAAGTTTGGCGATATCGCCGTCGCCATCTTGGATTACAGCCAATGCAATCAATGAACGGAAGTTACCATATTTGGAATGCGGAGGATCAATGTAGTGAAGACATACGTCTCTGGTAGTGCCAGCGACCTGTCAATCCCAGTAGCCCCGCCCTAAATCATACCCTGCTTTATGGTCTGCTTGACTCTAAATGGACCATAATTTCCTAAATGAACATGATGTATTGAAGAAGACTTGAAACAAGCGATTGAGACCATAAACTCATGTTTACAATGTTTACTGAGGTAATAAATCACGTGAGAAGTGAGTCGCCCTCTGCTGGTCAGTAAAGAGAATGCAAGTTTAAAGACACCGCCGCATTGGTTTCACTCAGCAGAACCGAAGGTGGCCACCCTGGCCACACCCCAGTCAGTGATGTCACAGCAGGTGTTCAAAAGCATCTGCAGTCCTTTTGGTCTTTGGTCAGTGTGATCCACAGTCTTTCCAAATACCCCCTTGCAACTGAAACTGTACCCCCATGCAGGTACACGTACCATTTGTCAGGAATCACTGCTGAAAATCAATCAGCTGCAGATAGTGTTGCAGATGCTGTAGCAACACTTGTTCAGGTCAAGTTGTGCCGTTATATAAATACCGTCTGTTAGGTTGTATGCAACCTGTGAAACTTTTTTTATTTTTTATTTCGTTTTGACAGCTTTACTTTGTTCAGCTTTCTTTGCTTGGATTCAGCGATGATGAGCCGTGTGAAATACACCGCACGTGCCTGCTGTCTCTTCTGTTCACCAGGCTCTGGGTACTCACCGGGTCAGCTTTTGGAACGCACCCATGAAAAACAGTGAAAAACTCCTGCAGTGACATCACTGATGGAGTGCAGCCAGTGTTTAAAAGTCTGATTCTATAGAAGGGATCTCAGTGAGCTCATGTCCGTCTCCTCCTCTCTCAGTACAGGTTCTCAGTCACTTTCCATTAACGCCATGGCTGACCCACACACACACATGGCTAATCTGAGCAAAACATACGTTCGCCTTCGCCCACCATGAATAATTCAATCAAGGATCCCACCTCTGAAGCGATTATGTGCTAATCCATTCATCAACATGGCTGATTGCGTTAGTTAATTGGAAGTGGCCACACGACTCAGAACATCCCCCCCCGCCCCTTCCCCCTCCCATTCCCCCTCCCTTCCCCCTCCCATTCCCCCTCCCATTCCCCCTCCCAGCGCCACACTCCCGCAGACATCACGTCTGACGGATTTGGTCGTTCCGGCTATCAATCTTTGATAGCGCGCAGCCACTCTCTCTCACACACACACACAGACACACACACACAGACGGACATACTAACTGTCACTACAGGGCTACTCATCTGATTCTCTCTGACTGACACACTCATTACAGCCACGAGATGACATGGATTACATTTGTCAACTGTTTCTCTTCTTCACAGGAGGTGACCTGTCCAGACGCTGAGCGTGTGTGTGTGTGTGTGTGTGTGTGTGTGTGTGTGTGTGTGTGTGTGTGTGTGTGTGTGTGTGTGTGTGTGTGTGTGTTTGTGTGTTTGTGTGTGTGTGAGCAAGAGCAGGTATGAAGGCCGGGCCAAGTCCAGTGAGCGCACCATGCTGAAAGGCAGATGGCTGGGTGGAGGAGGGGACCGATGAAGTCCTGGTTGTTCTGTGGTCCTTAGTCATCATATGACTGGACGCTCCTGCCGACCGTAGGGTTCTGATACTTGATCGTCTATTCTTCTACCTGTACAGCCTTTTTTTCTACTGTATATTTAAAGTGATATTAAAGGACCTATGATTCAGACTTATTATGCATTCAAATATGTTTCATATGTATATGTTTAAAGAGAATGTATATGTGCCAGCAGTCTTCTCTAAGTTGGAGTCTACCATGAAACTGGTTAGATATTTTAACATGTCGCCTTTCCAATAAACTTTTTTTGACACTTGGAGAACATTGTCGGCTTTCTGTCTTTTTATGAATCTTTTTTCCATCATGAATATCTTTGAATAGCATATACAGTAACCAGCAGAATGTGGCAGTATTCCCTCCATTCCCCTCACTTTCCCCCCCAACCTTCTCTCCTGTTACACACATTCATTTTTTTTTGTGAAAAAGGGACTTATCATAACCATTTTAAATGCAGAATAAATGGTTACAGATTTGTTCATGAACACTCAGTTTGCCAAGAAATGTGTATGATATTTTATACGATATGATAACCCATACACTGCACCAACTATGTTTGTTCATCACAGTTATTATGATAAGTAGCTTTGCTTGTAATAAACACATACGCTTTTTCTCTTGCGTTAACATCTGTAGGGTTGAAGTGAAACAAAAACACTTGGTGTACTAAGGGAATATTATGACATATTAACCTTCCAAAAGACAGATATCAGGAATAATACAATATTAATTTGGTTCAGTGGGTTACATAGATGTCCATCATCCAGTTGTAGTGAAGCAGCCACAACTCCAGTTGTCATTGTCTGACCCTTAGAGCCAACTTCCAAACTTCTGCTTTAAGCTCTGAGCAGAAACAAATGCAAACCAGTTTTAAGTGAATCGTACAATATTTTTGTTATATTATCTAAAAAAACTAATGTGTGGGCATTGACTATGATTTATTTTTGCGCAAAAGAAAGACAGTCGCGAATATACATACTAGAATACTTCCATAGCCTGGAATCGCTATGCTTCTTATATGAAGTCATATCTCAGAGTTCAATTTGCTGCTGTTTGGCTGTTTATTCATTATGAGAAAGCAACTATAGCCAACTCTCTCTCTTTGTGTGTGTGTGTGTGTGTGTGTGTGCGTGCGTGTGTGTGTAAATACAAAAGGGGTTTACCAGGCTGAAATCTGCCTCATCTATGACGAGGAACCGTTTGCCTCTTTCTTCTCCTCCTTCCCCTCCTCGTCTCCTCGTCTCCTCCATCCTCCCCTCTCTGTTCCTGACTAAATAAGGGAGTTGAGAGAGGAAGCCTCTCTGCCTCCTCCCTCTCTCAGCTGCTGTGGTAAATACTGCTGGATGTAACAAGAGCAGGAGCTGATGCATTGTTTTTTTGTTCATTTATACCAAACTGTCACTTTTTAATAGATGGCTCCTCGGGCCTCGTCCGGCTGCAAGGCTGCAATCCATCATGTCTATCCATCATTAAAACAGTGATCAGGTGCAGGTCATTTAGATGAATGCAAACAGCGAGCAGCCGCGTTGCTTTGGAGCCTGCATATCTGACAGAACTGAAAACAAAGAAATGCTCCTCAGCCGAGGCTCATTACACCCCTCACATGGATAGAAACATCTGCAAAAAACACCCAAGTTCTTATGGATTTAAAAGGGAACTCTCTGCTGCGTTCAACTGCGGTCGGACAAAGAAAAATTCTGCCTGCAGCACGTATCTTTTCATACATCACAGACACTTTTTGATTAATTTATAATCTAGAAGATTGGTTACTTGATTTAATAAATGAAAATGGAAATAAAAACATAAAACCAACACTGCCTCACTTACTTATGCCAGTATGTTTGTATGTATTCATTAAATGTTAAAATAGATAAGCTATACATAGGTGCAAGTTAGTAGTAGTAGTAACAGTAGTAGTAGTAGTAGTAGTAACAGTAGAGAAGCATATGAGGAGCATCGTTTTGATCATTAAATGGTACATTAATGTCGCAGTCTCTGCTGCCTAAATATACTCAACTCAAAATGTTCTAAACTATTAAAGACAACTCAAAAATGCATCACATATAGTGGAGGGTTACTTTTATCTGCAGTAGTCTGTAACATGAAGGAAAATTAAAACAATACGACCTCGTTTGAAAACCAGAAAAAACGTCAATCATCTAAATCGTACAGGCATTTATGATGATGATTTTAGTTATTTAAATGCACCATAACGTGTGATTGTCAGACTGTGTTTTAAATGTCGTGCTTCCACTCTCAGCCATCGTCAGTGCGCCATTACAGTCCTCTGGAGACCATTCATGTGTTAAGACAGCGTGTAAAACGCAGTCTTAATAGACAGTCCGTGTGCGCTTCAGCCGAAGCCACAACATCCGAGCGGTGCGCGAAGGCATCATCCCCCACCGTCAAGCTTCCGTCAAGGAAGTGGGGAACCCCGGCGGTGTGACGTATGGCCGCGCAGCACCGAGCGGTGAATCCCCCATCGCAACCCCCTGAAACACGGACGAACATGGCCGGGGAAATGTATACTGACTCCTCCGCATGAATTAAAGAGTACACTCTACTTCTGAGCAGAGGGAACGTTTCTCACTGGAGGCGGGAAAGAGTTATTTTTACACGAGTGGAGTGAATTTCTGTTCGGCGGGAAATAAGGGTCCGCGTTTGCTTCCGGCCACAGAAACGAAAATGAACTGTGTGACGTCCAACTTTAAGCTTAATAATTCCAACTTTAAGTTTAATAAGTCTCAGGTTACCTCACTGAACTAAGCGTGTGTGTGTGTGTGTGTGTGTGCGTGTGTATGTGTGTCACTCTCAAATGAGCAAATGAGTCCCTCCCACAGAAAGACGGTTGCCATAAAGCCGAACACCTGTTCTAAACACAGCCCCTCGGAGCAGGTGTGTGTGTGTGTGTGTGTGTGTGTGTGTGTGTGTGTGTGTGTGTGTGTGTGTGTGTGTGTGTGTGTGTGTGTGCGTGTGTGTGTGTGTGAGAGAGATAAACCATACGGTGTGAAACGTTCAAGGCACGTTCATCTTTTCATCTGATACCATCACAAATGCTTAAACCCGTCGTTGGGCGTCATTTTTTATGTCAGATCTCCCATTGTTTTGACAAACTGATCATTTGTAATCACATTCAATATTAATTTTGGGGCCAGTTTGGTCGCATCCAAGAGTCCCCATGGCCCAACCATGCGTATTGTAACTGTAGTTTCCGGGTCTGAGGAGACTTTGGGGAGCCGAGGGCGCATCTACTTCATCACCCTTCCCAAGCAGTGATGAGTAAAGGGTTAAAAGAGGCGCAGCTAGAGACGCCGGTGGAGCTGAAATCCTCCCGCAGAGCGCACCGCGAGGAGGAGGAGATACAGAGAACACCTCCCAAAAACACTCACATCTAGGACGATGTGCGCTGCGCTCTTCTCTGACCAGCACTGTGTTCCGTCTCTCCCCAGTTAAACACCGATATTTAGAGGCAGAGAGAGAGAGGAGGTGGGAGAAATAAATACCCCCCCCCCCAAAAAAAAACGCGCAGCCCAGCGCCCCCCGCCACCAGCCCCCAAAAACTATGGCTCCAGCGCCGCTCGTCGGGAAGCTCGCCCGGTCCGCTTCACTGGAGCGGGCTGTAGTGCAGGATGAGAGGTCCGCTGTGCTCCGCCGAGTGTGAGACCGCGGGAGGAAACATCACCTGACAGGCGGCCCAGCCCTCGGGAGGGTGGGGGGGAGGAGGAGGGGGGGACAGAAACGGACACCCTCGCTCCTCTCCTCAACCCTGGAAAGTGGAGGCTGGAAACGGCCCAGATCCGCTGTGCGTATACAGCGCGCCTCGTCTCCAGACCTCTCCTCTACTCACTCTCTGTCTCCTGCAGAGCCGAGAGAGAGAGAGAGAGGGAGAGAGAGAGAGAGAGAGAGAGGGGGAGAGAAAGAGGGAGAGAGAGAGAGAGAGAGAGAAAAACATCGTTTCTCCCTGAGCAACTTGGGCAAACTTTTTCCCCCTTGGATTACCGCCACCGAGCCTGTCCGCGTCGGGTCTCGATGCAGTGAGCGCAGTGAGCATCGCACGCTCGGGCTGCCGGGAGTGGATAACACAGCGCCGGTGCGAAGAGCATTGAAAGTCCTCAGAAGTCTCTCAAAGTCTCGGGGGCAGCCACAGCGAAGATGCCGGTCCGGAGGGGCCACGTGGCTCCGCAGAACACCTTCCTGGACACCATCATCAGGAAATTCGACAGTCAGAGTAAGATCATTGTTTTCTTCCCTTCTGTGAGATAATGTCTATATACAACTACGTAGCTTATTACCTTTTATTAAGGCACACTTTTATTTATTTAATTATTTATTTTTTTTACACAAAATCCGTTTGTAAAGGGCATTCTAATGCCATGTTGTTTTCCATAATTAGCCTCCATAATGACGTCTGCGGATGTGAATAGTCACGGTGTAATCATGTGAAAGCAGCAGAGGTTAGAACATGTGCAGCAAAAATCAGGTACAATCACAGAAAAACACGTCTGTCACAAATAACGTGACAACGTTGTTTATAGTATCAGCGTGATGAGGCTTGACTTTAGAGGGGGTCACTTTCCACCACATCAAAACATGAACAGCCTGTGGACATGTGAGCGCTCTGAGTCTGTTATTGGTGGAATCTGCACCCTGCAGCTGCGACAGGCATCTGTCATTCAGGGGTGATTCTCGCAGTGGGTCAGAAGTGGGTCATGTGCAAAGGTTGCAATAGCAATCCAGAATACAAAACTTCCACACACAAACACTAAAAACTAAAATAATTCTGATTACTTTTGTTTCTGCACATCCCCTCCTGCTTTCATGTTCGGTGTCTCATGGCTGCGTGCCGCCTTGACTGATCTTGTCAGAAAAAGCAGTCTACAAAGAAATGACACACCCTGGTGCTTTAGGAAACTGTTGGACACCTCAATAAACCTTCGATAATATGCACATGCCTTTTAGACATGAAACTATTATACACTTTGTTGTGTTTGCCTTGAAAGGAAAAAAAACAACCAATATCCTCTCAATTAAGCTGCAAAAACAAACACTATATCCAAGCTACTAAATGATTCATAGAGGCCAGGGGCACGCAATTTTGAAGCTGCCTATATATTGGAGAATACACCAGCATCATTCGTCCTCACTTCCCCTGCGGCGGTGTTATCTTTGATGCAAATCATTTAAAAATTTTTATTATTAATTTTTTCAATCTCTGAACATGTAACCAGACTTGAAACGCACCTCAGCAGCCACAACGGCGCGTTTCCCTGAGGAAATTCAGCTCGGGGCTGAAGAAGAAGAAGAGGATGAGGGTGGGGATGAGGATAAGGATGGGGATGGGGGTTGGGATGGGGGTGGTGTGAGGAGAGGAGAGGTGGAGTGTGTGTGTGTACCGTTGACGTTTTTGCCAATTCAGGTTTCGAAAGACATTTCTTCTAGATTTAAATGTAGCGTTTAAGGAACCTAAATGTCAACTGCTTCCCTCGGGGCGGGGAGGGGAGGGGATGGGGGGGTGAGATTGATCTTTCGAGCCTGTTTCTGAACGGCTCTGCCTTCCACCGCTTAAACCACATGCTCTTGGGTGGTGCCGTCCACAAGGCTGCGTTGGAACAGCCAGAGATCTCAAACCAGGTGCTCGGGTGGTGGAGATTGTAGTGCAAAAACAGCTTTTTCTCACCCCCCACCCACCACCCACCACACCCCACACCCCACCACACCCCACCCCACACCCCCCAGCCCTCTGACAAAGAGGTGCTAAAAAAGAAGCGTCACCACACAAGTGCAGTGGAGTTGAATAATTGATGTTGGAGTTGGGCCGATTGACATTAATCCTGCATTGCTTATTTTCCATCCCGACGAGCGTGGATCACCCTGCAAAAGGTGAACGTGCTGGAACGCCGCCGGCTCGCTCCGCTGTGGTCATATCTCAAATGTTTCCTTCCAGCAGATTTGCATGGGCTTCGGTGGGAAGCGCTGGCTGTTTATCTATGCAACGTCTGTGAGAGGAGCGCTTCAGCGCTACAGGGGAACGCAACCTGCAGCTGAGAGGCTTTTCCAAATGTTTCCCCAGTGACTGGAATAATTGTCCATCGGTTCATGCAGGTTTTTTTTTTGGTCAGACTAACCAGGCATGCTTGTAGATGGGGATGACATGGTGTCTAATGGCTTGTGGGTAATGAACTATAGTGAGCATGGAGGAGGAGCGTCAGTGGACACTAGCAGCTGTTTAGACATTTTAACCGAGAGAATCTGGCTTTTTCTCTTCTATTGATTGGACAGGTGGAGATCTGCCAATACGGCTTCAGAATAACTCGAAGGCCCCATTTCTTTGACCCCCACACTGCTCCACATCAGCAAAAGTTTTCTTCACCTTCGTTAGATGCGACAGTCTCGAGGCAGAGAGGAAACGATTGGGACAGAGAGGGGCACGACATGCAACAAAGGTCGGAATTCAACCCCAGACTTTGCGGTTTCACGGCATTCGTGATAACCACTCGACTACCAATCACTGAAACCTGAAACCCACTCCTCACGTGCTGCCCAGAGCTGAGTAAACTAGAGTTTGTGGAGGGCAGAGGCCCCGGTGTGGGCTGTGTGAGCACCAATCAGGAGTCGGCTTATCCTGTTTGTTCAGTGATACAGTGTTTAATCGAAAAGCATCTCATGCGGAACACGGCGAGGGGATGAAAAGCCACATTGACGGTGGAGTACGTGTGGCGAAGATGCTTCTCATCCCAGGAAGGGACTGCTTTCCAGATAATGTACTCGGGATACTCGACGCTCAGCCTCCGGTCGCAGATGATGAAGGAGCAAACAATGGAGGCAATCGGTCTTCGCCACACGCTACACCGAGACCTTTTCCCCCTGACATTTTGTGTGAGAAATCCTGTTGTACATGAACTGTGTATAAGACGTGTGGGAATTTGATGAACCAGCTCTAAAACGTCGTTTATAAAATGTTCTAACAGTCAGTATCATAAGAGGGAAAGGTGTGCTTCTCCTGCACCTAATTTCAGTCGGGTTCTCTGCCTTCAAAAAGGTACCGACAAGAAAAGTGTTTTGTCTTCACACAAGCAACTCATCATTTTGGTCATATATCATTTATGATATCATTGAATATATGCTGGGATGAAGGCTTCATACTGAAATGTGTCAGCAGTTTTGTCAGTCCATTAGTTGAAAATAAGATTCTTTACCACTGGAGTGCTGCCTTTTTTTCCTAGACTTGTTCAATTCTTCACATTGTGAAGGTCCAATGTGAAGGATTTAGGGGGATTTAATGGCAGCAATGGAATATAATATTCATTTTTTTTTCATGAGTGTGTAATCACCTTGAACTAAGAATCGTTGTGTTTCCGTTAGCTTAGAATGAGCCCTTCATATCTACATAGGGAGTGGTTCCTCCTCACAAGTCGCCATGTTTCTACAGTAGCCCAGAACAGACAAAAACACTGGCTCCAGAGAGAGCCTTTTATTACCTCGTTACCTCAAGGCCACCGTAGTTCTCCGCTCACCCCTGAAGTGGCGGAGTATTCAGTTGGGTGCAATCTGCAACCTCACCACTAGATGCTGCTAAATCCTATCCCCCTGCTTCTTTAAGGGGGTGTATCTATGTTGAATCCTTAAAAATTATATTTATCAAAGCAAAGGGAAATGTACTACGACTTGTGTGCAGAGGAGCTCAAGTCTCAGGTCAGATGAACTGGTTTTCCTTTTGTCCTTTTAAACTCATAAGCCGTATCTTTTCATCAAACATAATGCATCTAGTGGGATATGACCTCCACAAATGACCTTTGCTGCCACAGTAACACCAACTACAAAGTGCACTGATCCAACCAGGGAATGCATACAAATCTATCAGGTAGAGCAGCCTGGACAGTCTGTCATGTACAGTAGCTGTTCAAAATGTGCATATGATTATTGGACAGGAGGTCAAAATGGTTTTGCATAGAGATTATGGATGTGTCCACTTGAGGGAAATCAATAGGCAGCACAATCCTGCTTCTATAGATGACTAGGCCTTAGGAAATCCACTACAGATTGAGGCAGCACACATCATGATGAGTGATTATTAGCAAGGAATATCCATACATATAACATTGAAACATTTATATCTCTCATCTGCTCTCATCTTTGTCATGTCTCTTCAAAGATGGGAGTGATTAACTCCAGGGCTGGATAGTCTGTTTTGCTTGGGAAGGTTCCTAACTGAGTGAAAAGACCCCGGAAGGAAGTGGCAGCCATAATGAGAGCTGGTCCAATTCTCTAAATGCTAAGGAAGGGTACCTAAATACTTCCTTTATTAACTCCTTAAGCATAGCATGCACTTGACCATCCTTTAAGAAAGGAAAGGAGGTTATGCCGTCCCACAGTTCCTTGAGGTGGCACCAAGGCAGGCACATCAATAAACATCCGCTGTCACATAATTATGTAGCCTCGCTTAAAGTGAAGGCAGACTCTCTGAGCACCGTGGGTGTCTCACCAAAGTCCTTATGAATTCTTCCTTCCATCTTTCCCTGGCCTCATGGCGGTTTTCCATCGAGGTCAAGGAAAAGTGGTGAGGAAAAGACAGGACGTCTTTTTCTGTATTTCTTTTGGGACTAATCGACCGCAGCCCAGGCCTTCTGTTTCCTACCCAACATTTCACAGACACCGCTGATAAGGTTTCGGGGGAACAATATGCATTACTGCTCCATTGTCACATATCCAAAGTAATACGCAGAATAGCAGACAATCCGATATTCACATTCAGGCTGGCCCATTTTATTTTCAATTGCACCATTTGGCCAAAGGCTGTGCCATTTGTATGGAGACCTGATCATTTGCAGGTGGCCTAAAGCGAGAATGAATGATTCATGGGAGACAGCGTTTTTACTGTTGTCTTGTTTTTGTGTGTTCTGAATGCTTCTATTTGGATAAAAAGACATGAAGGTAATTAGACTACCTGTTTAAAACCAGGACTAATTAGATCAGTAGACGCAGCATGCATGGGACCAGGTCATGGTTTCCAGCTCAGGTATGTTATGGACTCTTCTCTCCTGACTTCAGACCTTCTCTGCTTACTGTACAGCGATCCTCCGTGCGTGCAACCCTCTTCATTTACTGTACTGCCGTCCTCCATGTTTAATAGCCACGCTGCTCCGCGCAGACCGGACTGCACACATACAGACTGCGGGCCTCCCTGACAACAACAAGCAACAACAGAGTCCGGCCTCAGCATGAGGTCATAGCAACCGTTTCGGGTCATGTGTTGTTGTCTGTTTCGGCGCTCCTCAGAGAAGACTGTGCCCAATTACGAGCCTCGAAGAAGCCACTGTCCTCCGGGGAGGATGTTACCGTTCTACAGCTGAAGTACCAACACTTCATTGCCATAGCAACTGGCCCTCCTGACTTCCACACCCACACACCCAACCACCCTCGCACACACACACACACACACAGCAGGAAAAAGGTACAGTAGTCATCTCCAGGTGATTCTCCATCTTTTGGAAATAGTTTTGAGTATAACGTGCAGTACATTGAACACTATTATAATGAAGTACAACTCATTCTGATATATTAGAACACAATGCTGACATGTGTGTGGCTCCAGTTTTAGGTTAATTGATTGACTGGTTAGAGTGAACCTAGTGGGAGTTTTGAACTTTAATTATTGAGACTTGAGAAAGTATGAGAGGCATGTTTTAGATGGAGTAATAAAAGAACAAGTACTGTGTGTGTCTCAAAGCCTGATATGTCTTCTTCCTCTGTGCCATAGAGCTCCATTGTTGTCCAAAATCTAATAAAAACAACAATCAGTGAGCCACAATGTTGCACTGGTTGACAGTTTCCCTTATTACATGCACAATATCAGACATTTAGATTTTCACATGGAGATTTTTTTATTTGGAGTCAGTCCAACATGCACTGTCCTGATGCTGGAAATATTCTCCCTAATGCACCAAATGTGTATTAAACCACAGCTGAAAATAGATCCCTTGCTAAAAAACTGCTGTGCTTAGCTTTTGTAGGAAATGAATTGCGGAGCAGTTTGCAAGCTTGTTAGCTCAGTCGCCAAAGGGACAATGTATTCACTGTTTATTCAAAAGACATATTTGTCCCATTGACCCCTGTCTCATAGCTGTCTGCAAACCACACCTTATTTGTGGAGCAGTTTATACTTCAGCAAAAGAGGGTTAATTAAAAGTCCACGGTTTCACACATGCAAGGCAACAATCACTTCCATTTGCATGTCAAGGTTAGTCCAGATTTACTTCCAGTTAAATTGATTTTGCCGTTTCTAATGCTGGCATGCCTGGAACCTCAATCGGAGAAGTTGAGGACACCTCAGGGGGAGCAGCAGAGGGTGCAGAGTGCTGGAATGAGTCCTGAACCGTGGAAATGAGTCCGCATTATTGCCCTTCCGGTTCCCTCTTCCTGAAGTCAATAAGGTTTTGGGTTAGATGCCTGAAATAAGGTCTGTGGTTAACACAAACTTCAGTAAATATCCCTCTGGTAAATTCTGAAGCTTTTTAGTGTCTTAAAAAAGGGCGGTTGCTAACAAGTGGCTCGATGAGACCACTAAACGTCATGACGACGACTAGTCCGCCTTCACATCCTCGTCGTGCATACCGGCTCATTTATAGCCTGACATTAGCATTTTACTTCTACCAAGTAAAATACATAATAAAAGTGTGTATTCAGGAAGATTATCTTGCTGAACACAACTTGCAAATATTATAAACTTGTGTTTGCCACAGAGCTTATTTGAAAAAATCCAAAACCCGATGGAAGAATCGATGCTAAAGAGCAACGCTTAACCTCCGGGGTTGGCCTACAAAGATACGTCATCCTTGCAGCGTTTTTATTTCAGGACGGACAGAAATGCACGAGGTGCCGCATGAAGAGGAGACGGTAGAATCACATGGTAGAGGACGAATTACAATATCCAACCAAGAAGCACAAAGTTGCAATGCTAAAAAAGACTACAGAACAACATTCTGGAGGTAGATTTATAATATATTACCACCAATGATGTTTTAGAGCCCAACACTCGCTTTGATGTGCTCGGCTTCGAGCTGCATATAAGGCACACAACCTTTGATGTGTCCAGAGCACTCACTGTGCTTCTGTGAAAAGACACGCAAGTGCCGCTGAGTACATGCGAGTGTCTCAACACGCGCGGCAACACGTGGCTCGGGTACGTGGCATAGGCTGAGACATTAAAGCGTTCCATCTGCAGGCCTGCACGTTGGACTAGTCTATTTTGACGTCCTGTACTATACAAAAAAAAAACCAAACAAAGTTCCTGTAATTGCTCTACTGTGCCAGTGCAGAGTAAACACAGTATGAAGGGTCTTCTCCAGTGCTGAGTTTCATTTCTCCGCTCCATCTGTTTCACTCGGAGGGTGTGAACACAGCAACACTGCTACACTGGTGCTGAGGTCAGGAGTGAGTCTGTGCCTCATGATTGCACTTTATTGGTGTGAAATCTCTCTCTCTCTCTCTCTCTCTCTCTCTCTCTCTCTCTCTCTCTCTCTCTCTCTCTTTGTCTCTGTCTCTTCTCCCGTCTTCTTCCCTGTCTCCCGTTCTCGCACGCACGCACACACACACACACACACACACACACATACACGTTACCAAACGGGCACACAAAAGAACACACGAGACGTGAGCGCGCACACACACACATACTTGTAAAACTCTCGGAGCTTGTAAACACTCTTCTCTCTCGCTCCCTCCTCCTTTCTGCACTTTGTCTCGTTTGACAACCTGTTTTTTCTCCCCCCTTCGTCCTCTCCATCTTTCCAATGCCCAGCGGATGGCTATGCACTGCCATGCCTGACTGCCTTCGCATCTCAAATGAGCACGCGTCCAGCCGGGCAACATAGCACCTGCTGAGGGAATGCTGAGAGGGGAGAGGTTTCCATAAAAATAAATAAAAACAAGAAGCTAAATATTCCTGTCAAAAACTGGGGAAACTAGCATAAAAATCAGGCCCTGTGGCCTTAAGATATACAGTATATGATATATATATATATATATATATATATATATATATATATATATATATAATGTGTATGTATAAAATGTAAGCTATTACTGAGTTAATTTGCAGAGTTTATGATTTTTCTCTACTTGTGCTTTTGTTTTAGCATATACCATTATCCTGTAATTACAGAATATTGTTGCAAAAAAAGTTACAGTATTAGTGCAGTGATCTATATGAGCTCCCTTAAGTGCAACCCGACCAATCAATTCAACAAAGTACAACAATAAAAGAAGAAAAAGATACTTATCTTTTTCTCTTAAAGCTACTACGAAGAAAATATTTTGGGCTTGATTTTGGCGATTTTCTTTTTTATAAAGGTCTTATGAGTTCGAAGACATAATGATAAAAGCTGTTTATTCTGCATGCCAGGGTCACAGGTGTTGTTCAGCTATGACTTTGGTCTTCCTACTTCAGTGTGTGATGAGAGGCGACAGCTTGATGTAATGCTTTCATCATCAGTGGAGGCTCTACTGTTCATACGCAGCAGGACAGGGCTTAGTCCATCACCACTGCAACCGCAGTCTTTTTAAGGAACGTGTTGGAGGTTTGATGTGTTGCTCTGGCACTAGTTGTTAAAGAAGGAGAGAGTGTGTTTCCTTTAGTGCGACCAGCGACCACCCTCATTGTGGATCTGAACCTTTTGACCCTCTGGTCAACAACTCGTTCATACTCCACACATAAACCAGAGCAATAATTCCGTGTTTATTTTGGCCAGAAGCTGAGACACTTCCTTCTGTCTGACTTGGAGCGCTGACAGAGTCAGCTTCTGTGGTTATCTCCACACTTCTAGTCAAGGACGCTTTGATAAAGATGCATGCTTTGGCTGTGGTTGTCAATCTTGACCACCATGAAGGAGAATGGAGGTCAGTGATCCTGTCGTCGGGGTTATAAAACATCACAGGAGGAATCACGTCCTTAGAAGGCTTTGGATTGGGATTTAGCATTTTAGGGCAACAGTCTTCACTTCCAGTAAATCTTTGTATTTTCTATTTATTGTTTATTGAAATGTAGTTACTTGAAGCAAATCAGGGTCAAATACAAGGTGCACAAAGCCCAGGCTGACATCAAAATCCAAACTTTGACTGACTAGGTTTTTGCACAGATAAAAGCCACATTGAATCTATATTGACTATATTGTGTGTGAAGACAACAGCACTCAATAATGCAGCTTAGCTATAGCATGATTTTCTTATGCAATATTCACAATAAAAAGAAACATCAATTATGAATAACCTAGTTTGTTATTCATACCTAGTTTGTTATTGTTTGTAACCTAGTTCTTATCTAATGTGTGGCACCCGGGTTAGCACCCTGGGGAAAGGAGCCAGTTTTGTATAACTAGTATTTGAAAATGGACGCTTGTGGACATTTAGCTCCATCTAACATTGTCTGTTTTAAGGATGTTATTGTCTGAAAATATAGCAGAAAGAGTGCAGATCATGTGATTTATAGTCCATAATACATACAGTATCATGTAAATGTGATTTAATGTGGTTGGTTCAGATCAGACCAGGATCTATAGTTTATTAACCATAGAGACACAATGGACACGGAGATCTTTCCTTTTAATGTTTGTGTTGGATTGCTTCATAATTTCGTCATGATCAAGTTCACCAGTGAATGCAGTTGGGTGTTCCTGGTAGTAAATGAAGCCAAGAGCGTGCTGGCTCCCCTGTGAGAAAGCTGAACTTGTGAAAATCTGCAGATGGCCTAAAACCAGCTTTAAAAAAGAAAAAAAAAGAATTGAGGGAGAGATGAACTCGCAATGTGTTTTCTCAGATGATGACACTCACTTAAGAAGCGTCTCAGAAAGACTTGTATCTCCCTCCACATCATCAGCTTCTAATTGCCTGTACCTTTTATATATATAAAAAAAAGTGTTTGCCCCAAAGACTAAAGCATCAAACACAGCATCTCCACTGTGTTTCTTCTCGCAAGAGATGAGACAAGCCTGAATGCATCAGCAGCACCTTCCAGGTTTATTCCATACTTTTGATGTCAAGTTGTAAAAAGCATCTCAGCAGAGAAGGAAATGATACAAAATGCAATAAACTTTTTCACAGTATACAGTGATTGATGCATCACTTGGTGGGTCCCTTGTGTCTAGTTTGGGCTTTCAGGAAAGGCTCATAATGATCTAAACAGGTTAGTTTATTTTTGCATGTTTCACTCACAAGACTGCTACAAGTTAGACATGAAAAACAAAGAAAGCCAATGCTTTAAATGCCCCATGTCATAGTATTATAAACATCCATAAACCATTGTGTTGATATTTGATGATAGCGCCCTATTAAGACAGTCCTGCCAATGCAGGAAGTGTTGTGTTTTATTGTAGCACGGTGCTTCCCTTTTATTTTTATTTTTTAGCTGCAACCACCGTCTCTCCCTTTGTCTGACTTTCCATGTTGAGACTGGACTGTGTTGCATTTTCTGTGTCTAGAGAATTTTGTGTTTTGGCTCTTGGTTTTCCCTTGTTTCATGTTTTTCGTTCATGTTTTGTGTTTTCTGCTTTTATTTTGACGTCAACTCCTCATACATCTGTCTTCTTTTCTTTTCCCGCCTCTTTGGTTGTCTGCCCCGCCCTCATTAGTTTCACCTGTGCTCCTGCTCACCTGTTCCCTGTTCCCCATCACCACAGTCCCTGTTTATAGCAGCCCAGTTCTTTTTGTTCTTTGTCGGTTTGTCTTCAGTTATGTTTTTAGTCAGCCTTTGTCCTTGCCTGCTGTTTCATTGGACTCAAGCTTGGAAGCATTTCAACTTAAGTCTTTGCGTTGTTTCTGCTGCCTCCTCTTCTGTGTCTGCTCTCCAACCTTGATACCCGAACCTCTTTCTTAAGTCTTACTGCAGTAGCCATGTGCAGACGATGTAGCCATAAATAATTTTGGAAACGCTGACGTTGTTTGTTAAAAAAATAATAATTTAACGTATCTCTTTGTGTCAAAAATAGCTGTTTCGTACAGTGCTGCAGCAATCTAATGACGATGAGTAACGCAACCAAGACTTGATTCTCTTCTGTCTAGAGACACGTTTCTGAAATGTTGCAGCATACTAAAAATAGTCCTGATTATGATCCAGTTAAAATGAATTCTTCATCTTCAAATATGTGTGATGTGATCAAAAGGCCTTTTAGTTTCTACTGCTCCGGAGTTAAAGTGGGTGGGAGTGCCAGTTTATCGCCTCATGTCTTTTGAAATGCAAAGTTAAAGTATAAAGTGAAACAAAGCCATGTGAGAGCCCAGTATTTTTGCGCTGCCTCTCCTCTCAGCCCGTTGCCTGTACCTCTATTTGTCACTGCTTTATCTCGTGGCAGCTGCCTTTCCCTCTCGTCCCCCCATTCATCAAGTCTCCCTGCTCCGGGTTCTCCTAACACTTGATCACGCACCTCTCTCATGCGCTCCCTCTTTGTCTCCCTCACCCTTGTCTCCCGTTTTTTGGACTTCCTCGCTCGTTCACCTTGACTCCTCTGCCATCCCGAGAGCGGCGGTGGCACAGAAAAAAGGCCGGCCTTCAAGACACCGGAGTCCCCAGCGTTCCGGGGATTAGGCCTCATTTGCATAAATCTGCATAACCTCGTTAAGGCTGAGGGAGACGCTGTACACACTGTAGCCTGAGACACTTCGGAGCGAAACAGCCCATTAAGGATTGGGGTGATTATGGGATTATCACTCTTAACGACTGTTGGGGGACTAGGCTGGTGTGTACTCTCTGAACAGTGCCATGTCGCATGACTGAATCCCAAGCTGTGTGGAATGAGGGAATCCAAGCTTTGAGTCAGGTGACTTTCGGGTTGCACTTGTGTGGGATTTGTTCTTGACCATGTTTTTATTTCCATTCAAATTATTTTCAGTAACGTACAGTCGAGATATCATGAATCAAGAATCCAAACATGGTGGCACACTTGTTCTAATGAGAGATGCCCGAGCAGCACATTCACTAAAACGTTTAGTGTTTAATGTGACTCTACCTTACCAAGATGCATATGTTGTTGTGGAGTTCTGTTTGTTTAGCTGTTCTCCTTTAAGGCGTCAGTAAGCAAAGTCAGAATTGCATCCAACAATTCTTGTAACTTTTCCAAATTGGCAATCTGACAAGCACAACCATTTCACACAGCAACGTGGAGGCGAGGAAAGTAAGCAGGATCCGAAATGGATCTGAAATCGGGGGAGTTTAAACTCCAGGATAACAGCATGGAGAGTGGAGGGAAATGAAAAGCTTTGGCAAGCATGGAAATTGTATCGCTTATCAGAATCAGATCATTTATTATATATATATATATGTATACATCATTAACATGTTTGTAGTAGATTGTGGGTTTTCTTGCCAGATTCACTCGCGGTACGCAGAGAAAAAGGGTTAGGATTTGGGACGCTGAAACTATACCGTACGTCCTGTGTGTAGAGCCCAATGGGTTTACATGGGCGTAGAAGGATACGGCAACACATCTTGTGTGAACCCGTCGTTAAACTTGCAGTCTTTTTAATGGCCATCAGGGGGCGACTCCTCTGTTTGCAAAAAGAAGTCTATGAGAAAATTACCCTACTTCTACTTTGATTTATTAGATCAGTTATCGTTATAAATATAATGTTATAGTCTCAATCTCTAGTTTCAAGTCTCTTTCAATACAGCATGATGTTTATTTACTAATTTATGGTCCCATTTAGAGAAAAATAGACTATAAAGCAGGGTATGATTTAGGGCGGTTCTACTTTGTTACCACATCCGGTCTAGGAGTTGTCTGTGGGTTTGGCTTAAAACTTTAACTCTTTTACAGTATGTTTTTTAGCTCATGATAGTTCATTCTAATATTCTGTTTGCCTAAAAATGTCTTACTCAGCTTTGTACATAGCTCCACCCTCTCGTGTCAATTCTGGTTGCAAAAAACCAAGATGGTGACGAACAAAAACCAAGATGGTGACGACCAAATGACCGAACTTGAGGCTTCATAACTGTAGTCCACTAACCAACGTCCACTTTTATATAAAGTCAATGGTATCTCCTATTATATGGGCTGACACACAAGACAACATGCCAGCAGGTATTTTACACTGTTCTGTTCCGTTACTGAATGAAAGTATATTGGTGGAAATGTATTTTTTACACCTGCTGTTAAGAAATGGCATAGCAATGTAACCCGAAGTGGACTGAAAAAAAAAATGCTTTGGCAGTCAAAACATGACAGGACCCCCCATCCTCTTGTCAGCTGTCTCACACTGATGACATCAGCACTTCTCCAGCACTGTACACTTCTGTCTTTCCGACGGAGAGTGTGCGGCCAGCATCTCTAATAGGACGAAAATACAAGTACATTATGGTAAGACATGTCCTGCTTTGACAGCATTTTCATTTTGGGGGAAATACCGTGACACCAGGCAAACCAGATGAAGGTTGATGTACTGTAATTCTCTGGCACTGTGAGAGAGATGGGAGTAGAGTTTGATTGAGGTAACCATAGGGACTCAGACAGGAATATGTCCTACCTGTTGGCTGGATGGCTTTACAGCTACAGTGCTGTATGATGAACACTATCACTGGTGCATGGCTCATATAGCAGTGTGTATTGGTTAATAGAAATGTAGTTTTCAACTCCAGCATTGTTCCAGATCTATTTTCCCTCGCTCCCTAATAGCAAATGCGTTTTCACATGTAATTAGAGCATGTTACTTGGATACAAAAGGCTTTACTTTGGAATTATGACACATCACTTTCACTTTGAGTTTTATTTCTAGGTCTGACGGCTGCTAAGAAAATACTAGTACTGAGCTGGAGTGATGCAATGGTTAGTATGGCAATATTCCCCCACCACAGAATCGGCAAGAGCAAGGTGGAAGATTTTCCTGGAGCTGCTGTAAATCATTACTCGTTCAGTCAATGCAAACACTGGAATGGATCCTCAGACTGTACAGTTACCAGTAAATCACTATCTGTCGGCTGCTATTGATTTCGGATTGGAATAAACACCGACACTGGCCGGCTGGTTTAATAAGAGACACTCTAGCATATAAAGGGCACTACATTTAGTCTGACTTGATCGTGAGTGTCAACCCGCTGTGTTTGAGAATTTAGCATGTGTCAAATTTTCAGTTTCCATGGCAATTGCTCAGTTAGAAATGGTTGAGATGGGGGAAAAATCTCATCAGCCTGTCACTGTAAAACCACCAGTCACATACGTCCGCTCCCTTTGTCTGTTTCCTCCTTTTTCTCTCAATACGTCTCTCTTTTTCATCCTTTGGTCTAGTTTATTTCTCCGTTCATCTCATTCTCTCCTTTGTTCTGAACAAAGGAGAGAATGTTCACTTGCTCCTTCTTTTATCTCTCTGTATAGCAGAGCTGGTGTGTTGACTTGTGCTTCTAACACATGGGCTTCCCTCCTTATCCGCCTACGCAGTCTACTCAGGGAGATTCCAAACGCACACACACACACACACACACACACACAAACACACACACGCCGCATGCACACACACACTGACTGGCAGACTGCAGAGCCCCCAAGGTCTGGTCTTAGTGAATTATTCAGTCTGCGTTGGTGGGTCTGCAAGAGCGTGCTTGAGCGGCTGAGATCTTATACATGGGTGTGTGCATTTGGATGCGTGCATGTCTCATGAATGTGTGCGTGCATGTGCGTGTGTGTGTGTTTGTGTGTCTGTGGGAATATGAAATGGTGTTTTCCTCCTCAGCAGCAGCAACAGCTTGTATTTAATCAGCCTCTCCATCAGCTCCCTCCTCTCAGGCTTCAAAAGCTCATTAGGAGGAAATTGCCGGGAGAAGCAAGATGTGGTCAGTGATGTCATCAAGAGCAGAGACTGCTGGAGGGTTTTTTAGATCACTCTCTGATAATATCAGTGATCGATAAGGTACTATGTAACCGGGAAATGCAGGTGCTTTGTTTGCCTCATCCTTCTTTCTTGTTACAAAGAGAGGCGTCCTCTACATCATCCCCATATTCCCACATGTTACGCTTGTATTTAATGATTTGGCACCTCACAGTTCATGCTCAGTGTCAGCATTCAGTGGCAATACAAGAAGCAGTGTGTCCTTCATGTGGTGAGGAGGAGGAGAGGGCTTGGAGCAGGGTTGCACAATGAATCGGGATTTTATCGAAATCGCAATATGTCCAAATGGAATTTCAAAATCGCAGGAGGCGCAATATTTGTTAAATGTGTATCAAAATACAATTTTAAATCAAACGCGGCGCTGCAGAGATGTCCTGGCCTGCACATCATATTCTACAATCTACAAATCCCACCATAATAATACACATTTTTTATTCAATATAATTAAAATAGTGACTGGAGAGTGATACAAATGATCATTCTCTCCTTATTTTGCATATCACATAAAAATTGCATTATCAGTCAAAAATAATTACAAATTGTAATGTTACTGGTAGAATTGAACCTGTTGTTTTACCTATTCACACTACCATGCCACTACTATGTGTGACCGCTGTGAGCTATACGTAACAGCATAGACACCTGTAGGTTACTTGAGTTCAACCAAAGTACTGACATTATAAAGCACATTTGACAGAAGCCTGCTCCAAACATAATGGAAATAGACTTTACTTGCTGTAAAAAGCTGCCCATTGTTACCCTTGTCTAATTTGAACATATTCCCTTGCTGGCTCCAAATATTGCCATCTCTTGCACTTTCCTCTCCTCTTAATGCCTGCGGCATAATAATACAGTACCTGACCTCAGCCCTGGTAGAATAATGGCAGCCTTCCCTCAGGTCCAGCAGTGGCCCGACGCAGCAGGTTTTCACACTCTATCTGCTGTCTGTCCTGTTGCTCTTCTCCTCTCTTTTTTCCATATCTCTGAACACTCCTACACTGTAGCACCTCTTCTTTTCTTTTTTTTTGTGTTCCTGTTTTATTCTCCGAACCTTCTCTCACCCCGTGGTTCTCTTTAAATGGGGCCATTCAACATGTACCGTATATCTGTATCAGGATTGTGTCACATCTCCTGTTTATGTGTGTCTGGAGGATGACAACATTTATCCTTGCATGACTCATCTATTTAAGCTATCGGGCATTCTAAAGGACTCAGGCTCCTGTAAAAGACTTAAACAACTTGCTTCTGTCGGCCATTACTGGTGACTGAAAACCACAAAGGCTGGAATATGAAATGTCCAACACACACTCACACATATCTGCCTCTGTAATACCTAATGCTCAGTGCAGCCAGACAAACCCATCACGCTTTATGAGCCTC
This sequence comes from Ophiodon elongatus, assembly GCA_016806645.1. Classification (NCBI taxonomy): domain Eukaryota; kingdom Metazoa; phylum Chordata; class Actinopteri; order Perciformes; family Hexagrammidae; genus Ophiodon; species Ophiodon elongatus. Next base: position 1,749,959 of record JACSYO010000396.1, on the reverse strand, counting down.
TGAGGGGCTGCTGCTGCCGCTAATTCACGGAGGCAGGCTATAAAGCGCATCCACACAACCAATCTCCACTGTTTCCATGAATATCTGAGCAGGCCCTTCCTGTTGGTTCATGTCTCCCACGAGAACAGCCTGTTGAACCCAAGATGCGCCACATATGTACTGTAGATGATATGTGTGTTGTATGACGGAAGGGTGGACAGAATTTGATAAGGGTGTGCTAAACGCAGGGAGAAACGGGCACAGACATTTTCATTCACACTGGAAATATGGGCAAAGTCAGTTTGGATGTCACGATCTGTGAAGAGTGTGTGCTGTGGCATTTCTGCTTTATTAGATAGTTAGAGAGAGAGGGCCCTGGGCCGGACTCGAACCCGACATTAAGGCCTTTGCACACCAACGACGTGACAAATCAACAACACAAAATACGAAATACACGCTTGCAAATATTTCCTAACAAAACTATTCATACCTGCAGCGATTTCAATAAAAGGTTGGAATAGTTCCTCATAATAACCCTAATGATAGGGTCCTATTGACTCACAGCAGCAGCTGACAGAGTAAACTGTTGTATAGCCTAAGCTACTGTAAGCTATTTCATTGAGTGCCGTTTCTTGAGGAAATGCTCCAAGTGAGTTACCTCTGGTAATACACAATTTCAGTGTATATGTCTCGGGATTTCATTGTGAAAGGTAAGAGCGTAAGAAGTGGTTCTGGTCTGTGTTGCCGTTGTCAAGGTTGAAAGGAGTGATGGAGTTTGCCGTCCCAGTTCGGAACAAGGAGCCTCCGTGTTGTTATACAATATAGTGTACACACAACGTGGTTGGTCGATGCCTTTATTCACTGGATGAAAGCTAAACAAAATAGTAAACATGGTTTACCAAAACTTGGGTTTTGTTTTAACTTTCAGTAGTTCTAATGACATTTCACTCATCAAAATAATTGCTGAAATCTACTAACATGTGTCTTTTATATATTTGTGTTTTGCATCCAGCGGTTATATGCCACTATATTTATACATGATTGAATGATGTACATAAGGTGATTTAGCATTCCATGAGAAATGTCGGCCAGCCTGTAAGTGCTGCTCCTCACCAGCATGCTGGGTGAGTGTATTTTGTCTTCTCTACTTGACTGCTCTCTTGATTAGAGGCCTTTTATTTATCAGCCGGGTAAGGTGCCTGCTGTGTCTCCGTACCAACTCAGGGTCACGCTGTGTTGTGTCTTGCTGTGTTCTCTCTAGTTCCAGTCCTCATCCTCTTCCCCTCCAAGTTTGTGTTTGATGCATCCTTATCTGTTCTTTTTACGAAGTCTCATGTGTGCGCATTCGGCTGAGAAAGTAAACACGACACACACACACACACACACACACACACACACACACACACACACACACACAAAAGTGCACTCAATCAATACGGTAATATCCCACATATCCAAGTAATGCCTCGACAATAGATACAGGAACAAAACTTTCCAACATCCATAAATCATTCAGCTGCAGCCTTCAAGCTCATTCCAACATAATAATAACTGCGGCTGCTGAGCCGTTACTCCAAAATAATGTGGCGCACAAAGAGCTCAAGTCGGACACGGGAGTCTTGAATATCATCGGAACCAATAGGTTATTTTGAAAAGAAATGAAGTGTGCAGAAATGTCTGAGGATGGCAGACCAGCGTCTTCACAGTGGTGATAGAATGACTTATATATCACCAGTTCACAGGGGGAATACATCACCTCTGTGAACTGAGACACAATTTACAGGGAATAATGACTGTCTACCTTGTTCCTTGTTAGAGGATAATTCCTGTTCAGGGGCCGTTTCGTAATCAAGTCTAATGAAGAACACTTAGCAAGAGAAATTGCCTCAGTGTGCGGACTTCATTTCCATTCATCAGAAAGGGCATTGTACGATGCATTACCTTCTCCAAAAAAGCTTACCAACGGGTCGAGGAAGAGGCTGTGAATACTGTTCAGACGCACGGTGTTCTTGTGGCGTTGAGCGTGACTCGAGGGAGATCCATCTGGAGATGCATGCATTTAGGTGCAACGGGAGCTGCAATCAAGACTAAACGGGTAGAAATATTTCATGGATATGTACATTTAAATTTAATCAGTGCTTGGCGAAGGAGGTATAATCAATACCAGAAGCATACAAACCTCTCACTTCCTTCCTCGTCAAAATGATTAAGAGACACATTTTGGCCTGACTGCACTTCAATTCCAGAGACTACATTTTTCATGAAGGCATAATCAGGTCTACTGAATTAACAAAGGCACAGGAGCGAGGCTGGAGAGTTTAACTTTCCCTGGTGGAGACTGGAGACCAATGATTTCTCTGGGTAGATACTTACGGTCTTGTGTGTAGGATTCGCGGTGAGGTTGCAGATTGCAACCAACTGAAACTTCTCCCATGTGCCAATCGTGGAGGAGAACTACAGTGGCCAACGCAAAAATGTGAAAATGCAAATTGCCCCAGCTAGAGCCAGTGTTTGGTTTGTCCGTCCTGGGCTTCTGTAGAAACATTGTGGCCGGCTCCGGGAAGAGGATCCACTCTGTATGTAAATAGAAATGCCTCTTTGTAAGGGAACGAAAACACAACCATTCACAAAGCAAATACACTAAATAATATCATATTCCGTTTCTACAGAGCGGCTATAATCTGTATTTTCTCAATAACAATGTATCAAATAACAATGTGACAGTATGAAATATGAAAATATGAGTGAATAGAGAGTGAATATTGGACACAAATACCACTTCAAATGAAGGCTAATGTTGCTCCCAAACTGCTGGATGTATGTAAATAAGCAACTGTTTGCTAAGAAAACGGCCTTGCTAGTATCAGCTTTGGTAGAAAATTGACAGGAAATGATGGGAGAGAGATGGGTTATCACATGCAATAAACGTCCCAGGCACGATGCGATGCGTTACGGTCCATCTGCACCACGACACACCCAGGCCGTTAACAGTTTGTTACATGCCCACATCAAAAACCATGACATGTCCTTTTTCTGTGCCGAGTGTGGGGTGTCTTCATTGAACGGAAGGCAAATGTAACTGTGCCTTAAGTGCTGAATGTGCAGTATGGCTGTGTTCAAAATCACTCCCAATTTTATTTTATAGTGCACTCACTGTCCACCATTTTATTTGAGTGTCTGTATTCTGAGTGTGTGTCCTTGTGCTACCCATCTTTGGCTTTTGTAAGACCTTATTACCTTGTGTAGATTATTTGAGATAAAGCCTTTTATGTTTACTGTGAGGTGTATTTATTACCAATTCCACATACAGTAGTTATAAGCTCACAGCCTTTGGTTTGTTTTAGCTCTGTGATTTACAACATCCTCTCTTCCTTCCTATCTCTCCATATTTTTTTCTTTTGTGAGTGTATCTGCTGATATTGAATGGAGAGCTAAATACAATTGCCCTTACAGGGATGAATAAAGTTGAATAAAGTTGAACTGAATTCACAGCCACAGAGTGAAATGCTCTGACAAAGCCTTTCCACCACAGTCTGCAGTCCATTTACTTGATGCAGGCTAATTGCTGAGGAATGTGGTCAGATTCTTCCCGTGCCGTCCCCGGTCAGATCACTTCTGCTCTTTTTATCCCCTCTCCTCTTCTCCAAATCCCTCTCCGTAATTTGCCCCTCTCGATTTATCCCTTGTCCTTCCCCCATACTCCCAAAGTCTTTCTGCCCCACCACCCATTTTCCATCGGTTTATTCATCCTCATCCAGCCCTCACACTGTCTTTTGCTCCACCCCTTTCCTTGTTACCGCCCTTGCTTCCTTCCCTCTAACCAGCCACATGACTATTTATGAGCGCAGTGGGCCTCACAGTAGGGCCCAATACTAAGTGAAAGTAACAGCGAACATTGGGGCTCTTCAGAAGCTGGAAGCTCTTTAGTGGAGGCTATCAGCCTGACAGTGTATCACGCTGATGCAGCACAAACACGATCACACGTCCGCAGAGGCCTTATGCACATGGAGACGTTCCTGTTGTTTGCGCGAGGCGAGGGATTCAGCTCGTACAAACTGGATACTTGTCGCCCATTCACGGTGTATTGTGAGGTAAAGAGTCAGTGTGCTGGGTAAGGGAGTGTTTGTCTTAAAGGGTGTCTGTGTGTGTTCAGGCACAACTACAGCTCTCTGAGAGCATTAAGATCATCCATTGACATAGAGCAGAGGCCAGGGAGCTAAACGGCTCCTTCTGCTGTAAGTGGAGCTTACAGCTTTGTGGGAGCCACCGACGTTGACGTTGTGATCTACACTTCTGACCACAATTATAAACACGCACACGCAAACCTAAGGGAACACACACCTTTATGTTGGCATGACGGTGGCTCACAGATAAGAAAACTGGTACATTTCTCGCCATAAGACCAATAACAGTAAAATAGGCCTATCTTCATAACAGTACATTTGGAACAATTGCAAATTACCTGTATTTTGGGTCTAAATGTTTTGTCTGTCGTTTTTTTTCTTCATTTCCATACTTATATACTTTTAAGTTTTATTGTGTTACTTTAATTTTATTTTGAAATTGGGACTCTTATCTTGAAGGGGACATGACAGCAGGAGGCTAAAAGCGTAGAAATGTCAATCTGGTGAAAGTTTTCCAAACGAGAAATATTTGATATTGTTTAGCAGGTGGATGACAGGGGCACAAGGTTTGTGACTGTTTCATTTAATTTTGTAGTCGATACTTTAGTAGTAACTTTACGGCTCCTTTGCATAGGTTTATTAAGTTTTAAAATGAGCATTTGGAAGAGAGCAAGGCTGCTATCCGCCATGTTGGCTGTCGGCTAAATTGAATGCGCAGGTGATTCTGGTCGTAATGAGTAACGCTGGCTAATTAGCATTCCTTGCTAGCGGGGCTCTGCTAGCCTGGAGAAATGACAGTGAAAAGGCAGTATGTAATGCTCATGCATGCGTGAACTAAGCTGGTTTATATGAGAGTAAAAACGAAAAAATACAGATATTTTATATCACTAAATATTTTGACTTTGCGTATGTCACTTATTTTATCTCAAAATATTCAAATGAATTTCAGTAATATTGAGTTTTTCCTTCTGTAACGTTAACTACTCTTTTCCCAAAACATGTCGACTCTAGTTAACATTACTTTTCTCATCAGACATTTTGACTGTGTCATAGCAGAAAAAGCCTATATTATTGATGGGTAAGCCCTGCAGTGAGCCTTAAGGCTAATTGGAATGCCAACATTATTAATATTATTGATTACACCTGTGGTTTCCTGCTGTGAGAAAAGCCTATATATTTGATATAAGGACGTTTTCCCTAATCAGAGCTTTGTTTAAATGGTTGCCATTATTCTCTATTTTATTCTCATAACCCATAATACTGCTTTTTATTATTATTTGTTATTTATCATAAGTGATGTACCTTTCTCCTCAGGTTAGAACAGTTGTAATTTATGATCTGGAAACTTCTAGATTGTGTTAATTTAGCTACACTACAGTAGGGCTGTGTGGTATACCGGATCAACCGGTATACCGGTTTCAAATTTCCATATGGTATGCGTTTTTCATATACCGTCATACCGGTGCATAGTCGTAACAACTGTTGTCGCTCTTCAGCAGGCAGCAAAATATATTATTCACCGCTCACCGCTCGGAGCTAACGTTACTTGTCTTACGGGTATTGAGATGGAGTCATGGTTATAACTTTATAACAACAATTAATAACCCACAACTAACGCTCTTTAACAGGGGAAAACACCACGACACAACAGTTTGTGACACATAAGCAATTTGTAACACTAATAATTGTACATTTATAAAATTACACCGCCGAACTGCATGCTGGGGACAGACTTAGGACCCAGGGGAATGTAGGTGAAAAAACCCGGAAGAGACAGAACGGAAGAGCCACGCGAGCGGTGAACAACGAGCGGTGAACAGCTGTTCAGTTGGCCAGCGGTCCTTTTCGGCGTCAATGAATGAATATGTTTACTCGGAAAAAAAAATACCGTGATATACCGTGAAACCGCCAGAATCTTACAAAATACCGTGATATGAATTTTTGGCCATACCGCCCAGCCCTACACTACAGTGCATTTTATTCAGTGTAAAAGCCTTTGTGCACAATTAGTTTGAAAGCCAGTTAATCAGCAATCATACAGATGCTGTTTTGCATATTCACAGTTTATGGAGAACATAAATGTAATGAAATACATGTAAACATGTTGGTGTGTTGATCAGAATGGCATGTACAGTGCAAAAGGAAGGTGAAAGACGTATTTATGTATAGCAGCCTATTGCGTGCCTCACATATCAACATTTAGCAAGGCTACACAAATTAGACCACTGTCTTCTGCAGGGATCAGAGAAGTTTGTTTGTTTCAGGAAAATATTGTTGGCAACAGATGACAGTTAAAGGTTCTTTGGTAACATAGCATTAGCCCACTACAAAATCAGCAGGAGAGAGAATAATGTTTTCCCCCTTATTATTTTAGCATTTGAGAAGGAAATTTAATGTGGTAACATCCAGTTTTGACTGAGAATAAACTTGACACATTTCTCCTGAAAGACTTGAATCATTATCCTGATTGGATTTTGGGGTTGCTGTCTTGGCATAAACTAAATTAAACTTCTGTCATTGCATCCACAGGTCGCAAGTTCGTCATCGCCAATGCAAGAGTGGAGAACTGCGCTATCATCTTCTGCAATGACGGCTTCTGCAACATGTGTGGTTACTCGCGTGCTGAGATCATGCAGAAGCCTTGTACGTGTAACTTCCTGTACGGACCTGACACCAAGCGGCTGGCCATCGCCCAGATGGCGCAAGCCCTGCTGGGATCGGAGGAGAGGAAAGTGGAGATCAACCTTTACCGCAAAGATGGTAGGAATAAACCCCCAGAGTATTTTGAGAGGTGTTTGTGTGGATGTAGGAGAGGGTGTGAGGACCTGTTTTTGTTTGCCTGTTGAGTTGTACAGGAGATGAATATGGAGAGGATCCTCTCGTGTGTAGTGTCTGTACATGTTTGGGAAGGATAGTGTGTCTGTGTGTTGTTTTCTGTAACAGTTGGAGGTGACAGTGAGGTAGTCATAGAAATGTACTAAACTGTAACAAAAAGGGGGTCAGTGTGTGTACATTTTGGAGAACGAAGGGGTGGCAGGGTGCATAAAGAAAGATAAAGATAACAGGAGAGTATACACCATGTTATTTGCTGTGTTTGTGGGAGTTTGCATTTATTGGGATGGAACGTTGCTTGTGTGTTTATTTATTTGAGTGTGAAAGTTTTAGTTGTTTGAATGGTTTTGTCACTGTAAAATGTACTTGTGTGTAAGTTGGCCTCAGTATCTGTTTGCGTGTGGTGTGTACAGAACATTTGGTACCCACCAGCTCATGTTTATGTCTGAGCTGTTATGTGTGAGCGACCTGACTACTGTTTAGTTTTACGTCCATGTTGTATTTTGTGTGTCTTGTAGTGATGGAAGTGCATAAGCTGCAGTATAGTACATTTGGTCTGTTTCCAGACTGTATACAGAAAACTGTATCTAAGATCTATAACTGTGGATTGAATATAGTTGAGAACCTTTTCAAAAATAATTTGATCAACGTCTGCACATTTATTTAAAAGTCACATCAAATTTAAAAACGCGACAGCATTTTCCCGAAGTGCTAATGATTTCAATAGACCTGGCCCATATTAACCTGCACTAAGAAGTACTTTAGAGGAAAGTAAATGGGGAAGCCCCTGGAGAATTCTCTCAAATGGCAGGAGTGTATATCCCAAGTGCCAGCTGGACCACGACCGGTAACAGGACGCTGGTCACCGCAATGATAGACGGCTTCCATGGTGATAAAGAGCTGCCATGGTAATAAAGTTAGCAACTCCCTGGACTAGGGCCAAAGCATATGCTGGACATTTTCCACCTGTAGACAGACACAAAGCAGCAGGACGAGGGAAGGGGAGAGAGCAAGAAAGAGACTGAGGGAAGAAAGCGAGGGAGGAGGACAGGGCTTGAAACAAACTGAGGGGAAACTAGAGACTGTCTGGCAATGGGATCACACCAGACGCAACGTCAAATCGTGCTAGGGGCCGAGTGAGTGAGTGAGTGAGTGAGTGAGTGAGTGTAATGGCCCCTTCGTCCTCCTTCGTCCTCCTTCGTCCCCCTTGCTTAGACAATGCTCATTTTTTAACTAGACCTTTATTTTGATCTCAACTAGACATCTTTAAAGTTTAGTGACTGTATCTGTCCACAGAAATATAAACACCTGTCAAAGTACTCAGAACCTCCTCTGTGGTAGTTCCTACAACAATAGGTGTCTTTAGGACCACATTTTTCCATGATAACACACACACACACACACACACACACACATAAGGTGAAAATAATACCAGCGTTTCTGTGGCAGCTGGTAATAAGAGGCAGGAAAACAGCACACCTCTGAAAAGTGAAGAAAAACCAGTGGGCAGTGGGGGCAAGGTGGGAGAAAAGATGAGAATGAGAGAGGGGTAGAAACAGTGGCTATCAGAAAGTGTGTTTCTCATGTAATCTGAAAGTGTTGGTGGTAAGAGAAAGCAATTAAAAGAGAGAGGGAGAAACGCAAAGAGATGGCGCCAGCTGTCTCCCCTCAAGTGATACTTCTGAGGAGGGCTTTACCAATTCAACCCTCCCCTCTGCACATTTCACTTTCCACTGTTTATACTGGAGATACACACACACACACACACACACACACACACACACACACACACACACACACACACACACACACACAACAGCGATCCGCTACACAAAAGTACCTCGTAAAAAGCTGCAACCCTGTATATAGAATTACAGAGGTGTTGCTATTTCTGTCCCACTGGCTATGTTAACGAGAGTCCACCATGCTAACAACACATAGTTAAAGGCTTTGGAAGTGACAACATTTCATGCCGGCAACTGTCTTGTGCCAGTGCAGGCTGGAAGCCGTAAAGCTGCAGTTGGCATATGCAGTTTAATCCATCTGATGCGATCACATATCAATAAAACAGAACTATTGGAGGAAGGCCAGGGCTGTGTGTTAACAAAGCACTGCTGCTACTGACGTTGAACGTTTTGTAGCTCAAAATTGTAGCACGAGTATAAAAGTAAATCTGCTGTAGTTTAAAACTATTCAGATTCTGTGTTGGGGGAAGGGGGGGCGGTGGCCTGGAGCATACTAAAATACAGTTTGGAATGTAATTTTCCATGATTTTTTAAAGAAATAAGGTACTTGTCCTACCAGTTATTATCAAATATATCAGTTAATATAAAAATATATATAAAGTTAGTGGTAAAACTATAGTGTATCCCCTATCTTACTGGCACATAGGTACATTTTAGTGATGTGTGGGTTGACCCATTGATCAAACTAGGCACTAGGCCAGTGATCATACTGGGCAACACCCATGTGAATATCTACTATTAGACTATGAATTTGATTTAGGCTGAGTTAAGAAAGTTTGTCGACAGGTGGGCCCCTGCACAAGGAAAATTAATTGTTGTCGTGGTCTGCATGAATGAGACATTTGGGTAAGCAATAGCACACGGTGAGGTGATTGTTTTTTTTAATACAATAGACGACAAGAAGGCTCTAGAGTTTGTGTTACTGTTTTCCTGTTGTTTAACATGTAACCAGCTTGCCTGGTTAAAATAATGGACAGACAGATGGTTTATATACAGTGCTAACATATACTTGCCAGTTATTCAGAAACAAGTATTTGTGGTCATGGTTTTCAGTTTTTTGGAGAAAGAAGGTTGATTCCAAATCCTAGTATTTTCATAATGGTGAGACATGTTGAAACTCTCATCACTTGACTTGTAAGGTAAACTTACAAGTCAAGTGATGAGAGTTGTGTTGTTTTACAGCCAGTAAGAGGATCATTTGGTGTTAGTGGAGGCTTGTGCTCTCTTGAGTGCCTTCTAGCCTCAAACATTTACTATTGCATACATGAAAATCCTCCAGTTTTGTGTCTTCTACATGCTGTCAATAAGAAGGCTTTTTTAAGCAACCATTGTAAATGTTCAACACTTCGCTGTAAGGAAGTGCTGAGTTCTGAGACATTTGAAGAGCCTTAAAAACTGTTATCTACTGTGGCAATGCGACTGAGCTCAGCTGACAATACATGAGGGTATATAAACAAAGACGCACCTACGCACCAGGAATATCCTTCTGCGTGAATGGGGAGATGTGTTTGTCACGTTGCCATGGAGTTTGTAGCGAGGCCCTCATCATGTTGTTATAGTAACCAAGAGACACTCTTATGATTGGATGTAAAAAATGTCAATTTGGCTGTTCTCCTCCACTGGACACATCTCCTTTCTGTCGCGGACACTGTTTCATAGTCCAGTGCAAATAACTAGTGGTATATTGTAGCTTGTGAGTAAAGGGAAAGGATTTGGAGCCGTTATTGCAGATCATGACTTTATCTATCTATTTCTATCTTTGTGCTGACCAAAAGCTTTCTGTCACTAATTATATCCTTATTGATTTTTATACTCAATTAAGGATAGTGAATAGATAAAAGAAAGGCGTTTGTTATCCATGTGTGTGGGCAGGTGGGACCCTGGTGACTCCTCTGTCATAGTCACACACACACTCAAGCACACAAAGACACAAACACAGTCCTGGGTGACCCAAGCGGGCCACCTCCAAGCCACCAGAGAGCCGGGGATCGAACTCCGCGGCCACGTCTCATCCATAATGCACACAGGGAGGAAACACTATGCCACCTCTGCTTGTCCCCTCTGCCTACTTCCTCCCCTCCCTCCCTCGCTCCTCACTCCTCTTGCAAAGGTGACGAAGGAAAAGAAAAAATAGCCTTCCCCTTGATCTCGAAAAAGCTATGCAACGAGTGTGTAGGCGTGCTTGTTTTACTTGTCATGGTGGGACTGTGTAGCCAGGACCCACACATACAGACAATGCAGGCACATGCATGAAAACATTACACGCACGCACACACACACGCACGCACGCACACTCACAGCCTCACACAGGCTTCATCTAAGCCCATTTATCTCATGCCAAACTCAGACACGAGCCTTCACGAAGATGGATCTCCCTTCTCGCTCTCACGCTCAATTGTCTGACTCCAATTGCTCACCAGCTTAATCAATCCTGCTCTCCAGGTAAACTGCGATAGGAAACATACACTGAGAGCATGTAGAGGTATAGTATGGAACGGGATACTGCCCCTTTTGGGTAAATTTAAAGGGGAAATGCGAGCATTGTTGTCTTTGTTCCGTTAGAAAAAGAAACTAGTTCATGGGGGAAGGGAGTGAATAAACAAGCAATCTGTTTTAACTGGATAGATATTCCCCTTTTTTCTCTCTTCCGTTCTACACCCTCCTGTCTGCCTATGAATCTCACTCATTCTCTCTCACCTCTTTTTCCTTATCTATCTCTTCTCAGTGTGTCTGATTGTGTCTCACTGTTTGTCGTTCCCTTCCTTCTTTCCCTTTGGCTCTAGTTGTTCAGCCACGCTATCTCTGGCTTTCCCTCCCGCCTGTTTCATTGACAGTCAGTGTCTTTAACTTTCTCATGGCATTTGTCTTTCGGCCTCTCTGCCCCTCCAGCAGGGAAGAGAGAACATTGCTTGCCATCAGCTTGTAACGATGTCACAGAGTGGGTTCTAATACAGGTTGTCTGTATCAAGGGCCTATGAAGACAGCCATCATGAGCTAGATCAATTCAAGGATGTCAGTGTTGAGCTGCTGGAGCAAGTCTTAATCCAATTTGAAGAGATGGCTGTTTGATAGTTCTCTTGTCACAGCCGAGTTAAGACGGGTGACAGAAATCCTTGGAACACAGAAGATTCAATGTATTTTATGTTCAGGATGCTGAAATATGGTCAAACTGTGCTCCTTAAGTCCAAAGAGTGAAAAAATAACATGTTTTAACATGGCACAACAGAGCTGAGTGAAATGACAGTTATGAATACATAAACTCAGTAGATTCTATAAGCCAGTCTTGCGAGAGACATAACTAATGCGTGTAATTATAGCAGTGTTTATTACAGACCAACTTCATATCCAATGTGTTGTAATTTCTTTTAAGCCCTTTGATTTAAATTCATTCCATTCAGTTTTTTTAGTATTTTTCATTTTTTCTTGCCAAAGTCTTAAAAATCCATTCCTCCTCTCAAACCAATTTATCTTATACTTCAGCCTTTTTTAAGAATATTTTCAATATCTAGTATTTTGCTGGACAATGAATCAAACTCAACTTAAATTGAACTCTTTAAACACATCACTACATACAAATGTGTGTACTTGCTTTGGGTTGTCTTTGTTTACTGAGAATCCACTCAAGTGAAAGTGAGTATGTTCAAAGGGAAATGAAGCAATCAATCAAACCGTGATGTTTTACTTGTTGCAGACAATTAACACGATGCTGATGTGCAAGGAATTTATTTTAGTCAGCATTACAACGGTTTGGCAAACAGGCAGACAGAGGTCACACACTCTACCTCTTTAATGTAGCTATAATGACTGAGACAAATAATGTATTTTCCAAGGTCAAGGGACAGCTGTGTTAACAAGGCAATGTTCTTCATCTCAACTGTTTGAAAATCAGCTGTATGCCTTTGAGTAGCATTCAATTTAGTGTGTGCTTGCACCTCATACTCCATTTGATCAGGGGTCGTGTTGCATAAATGTCCCAATACATCCTGAATTGGCTTTGAACGTACAGTGAATCACTAATGCAGAGCAGTTGCAACTGTAGGATATAGGGGTTTGGGAATGGCATGAAGACATGAATGTCCCTTAATGCCCATGAATTAAATTATAGCCCTAACACAACTGACTAGCAGTTTTCTGCTATAAGTCCTAATGCCTGATTTACACTCCTGCTGCTGTGTGCCTATGCATTCTGTTCGGACACCTCTAGCACACGCTGGTACTGTGGTGGATTGCGTTTAGGATGTCATTTCTTTTTGATTTCAAATCCTTTGTCTGGTTGTCTTTGATTTATTTGATAGGCGGATCCAATTGTATTTAAATGTTTGGCCCCAAAACCATAGCTTGGAAAAAAACAGTTGCTTCTGTGTCTAGAAATAATAAAGTGGTGGTTGTTGTTGTGATGTGAGGTACTTGTCCGCCAAACCCAATTCTGATGTCAAATCAAACTTGTGATGTCCGCGGTGCCTGTCGGATAGTCATATTTTTCAGGACGTCTCTGCAGCTTTCTAAGAGCTTCGCAAACCATCTCAGCAAAAGCTCTGTGCAGGTTTTTCTTCAGAAGTATAAATTATTCTGAAGGAGAAGTCTGGGGAATTCAAATCTCCACCCCAGCTGCAGACATAGGCGTGTGACTGTGAACTGATAACACCCCGAGGCATTATGAAAAGACTGTCTTCACTGTGTTGTGGATCTTGAGGATGAGCAGGTGTCTGTCAGAAAATGTGAGTGTCCTCACAGCATTGTGCTGTGATAATGCAGCGAGCCCAGAGGAGCAGGCTGTCCTGTGCGACTCTTGATTGCCTAGCAGCGGTAGCTAAGCAAAGCACTTAGAGACATGCAGCCTCTCTAGAGAGGTTAGCACTCTACGTAGATGACTGCGATGGATGATCCCACCTCCAGCTAAGAGCACAGAACGCGCACACACAAACCCAACTAATGCTGTCAACTGTCGCCCACACAACAACAAGTTGCATTAGGTTTTTTGAACGGAAGGGTGAGCCGTCCATTTTCAAAAACAGAGACTGTATCACAGCTTACTGTGATAGACAGGTCGCTTCATTGGTTGCAAAAAAAACAACATGGTGATGGCCGTATTCCAAGATGATGATGGCAAAATCTCCGAACTCGAGACTTCAAATCGGCGGTCCACAAACCAATGGGTGACGTCACCATGACTACAGTCCACTTCTTATATACAGTGTATGATCTAAACACATTAGGTATTACTATGTAATATGAAACATTCACCGCCAGTTCATTGGGACTGGAGCATATGTGTTAAGTAATTACATCACAAAACACCACATTGAGAGGATCAAATTCTATTCTTCCTGCGTATTGAGCTCACGGTGTGGGTTTGTTTCTATGTTAGTGTGTGCAATTCTCTTGTTCTTTTTTCCAATGACACTCAAATAATGAATCATGACACGTCAAAGTGTGATAGCGCTGCATTCTGTGTCCTCCTCATTAGTCACCCAATGGGCTGTACTCGGCTGCTCTGCACGCTGAGAGAGAGAGAGAGAGAGAGAGAGAGAGAGAGAGAGAGAGAGAGAGAGAGAGAGAGAGACTTATTCAGTTGAGGCTTAGGAACCAAATTTAATTCAATTGAAGCGGTCAATTTAATCTTGCCCTCGGAAGTGGCTTATTTAGATATACTGGTAATCTTGTTGTAGTGGGAATCAGCAGATAGGAATCTCTCTCTCTCTGTTTGGAGTTCCAACTTATAAATAATGACATTCTGGTCACCAGACTGGGCCAAACTGACTGTGTGGACCCAGACTTGTCCATGGGGTGAAGTGGTTTCGCTGTGCTATAATCACCTCGTCACTAATCACAGCAATCTCTTCCTAATCACTGTGTTTTTATAATTGGTTTTTCACTCATGTCTGACTCAACAGAGTTGTGATATGAGACTTCCCACCAAGCTGACCGGATTTGGTGTTAAATGTAGCACTCTAATATATGTTAAGTGAACCGTAGTCTGTTTCACCAAGCATTTTGTGCTGTTCGTACAAATCGCCCCCCTACTTGCGTAGATGACGTGGAAAAAGTTGAATTTTGAATTGAAAGTTGAATTCATAAACAGGCATACTGTAATTATTAATACATTTGTGTCTCTCACTCAGCACAACTTGGATTACTAATTACACACACACACTCACACTCTCTCTCACACTCTCTCTCACTCTCAAAGACACCTTTTTAAAGCTAAAGGATACTTTTCCTGCAATGGGAGTTTTTCATTACTGAATGAATGCAGAGGAGTCATTGTACTTGAATGAACAAGCTTCAGAGGTGTCTCTGTATATGTGTACAAGCTCGATATGACTTTGCTTTCTACGAATGGTGATCTCAAAATCTGTGGACCGGTGTAGTCCATTAGCCCAGAGCTCGTCCCCCTCTGTGCTACGCCCTCATACTCGCTCTCTCTTTGGGTTTTCTGCCACACATCAGCATGCAAATTGCTACTGACTCTCCTTTTTTTGAATTTGCAAACTATGTTGACCGTCTCACAAACAGAAAACAGTCGAGTTGACTTATTTTTTTGTCTTTGTGCCAATTCGGATCTCATTCATAACAAAACCACATATTTCACTTATAGAGGAAATCCGTTTGTGCTATTGTCGAATTTACTGAACCAATTATTTCACCTGATGTTGATCTTATATTGAATGCAACGTTTTGAATTTGTTAGCGTCATTTGTTGCCGGTTATGTATTATGGTCAAATTTTTTAAATGTTTGCACTTTGGCATTCTGGGTATATTTCCTTACATAATTGAAAATTATGAAAAATCTCTGGTTTGTTTGGTAATAGATTAGAATTGAAATGTTAGACCCTTTTTGTGTTTTTACATCACTTATTATGGATAATGTTAAACATCCTCAATAACAATAATTACCATTATGAATAATCTTAAGTCGTGTTAGTTTTGGTATTGTAAACCAAACTGAACCAATATTAGAAAAAAACCATGAGAATTGTCTGTTGCATGATGCTGTTAGAGGTCTGTTAGAGCCAGCTGGGTTCTGATCAGAGATCTTCAGCTTCACAGTTGAATAAGATCATGCTGTTAATCCATCCTTGCTTCAGTCAATTACCTTTGTTCCACTTTTTTCTATTCCCATTACAGTGTGCAGGCTCTACGGGCCAAAACTCTGTGTTAAGAAGCCAACTAAGGCTTTTCCAGCATATATATATATAAGCACATTTTCATGAATGAGGCTCCATCTTTGAACCGCAGTACCTACTTCTTCTCAATACATCCATGGCTGACACAGACACCACATAAATTACCACCACGGTACGCCTTGTTGTACCTTGAGCGATTAAATGAATTGCACTGCAGACACTTATTCATAATGTCTAATGTAATATATGTTTGTATTCTTTGTTTTGTGCTTGGTTACATTTTGTTTTTAGGCTTATGTGAAACCAGTCAGTCTTGGAATGCAGGAGTTTTTGTTGTTAAAGTCTGATAAGTAAAATCAAATAAACTTCTTTCATTGTTATTTCACTGTATGTGCAGTGCTGTATGTCTACCTTTCTTTCCTTGCCTTCTGTATCTATCTTTCATCTTTCACATTCTCTCCCTCCTTCTACTAGCTTTCCGTTCAAGTTTTGTCTAGACATTTCCACTCTACAGGATTCTGGCATATGAAGTTATCTGGAAGAGAACCATCAGTACGGAGGTTCAAAGCAAGCTCTTCTTGCACTTTTATTATTCTGTTCTTACAACAGCAGGCTAATCTGAATATGTATGTGTACAGTATGTAAATGTTTCTCTCTCTCTCTCTCTTGCCCACACACACACTCACACTGACCTTAGAGAAGGAAAGCTATAGTGGGGGGACTGTTGTGGAAAGTGTGTTTATGTATGTGGAAACCTTGACTGTAATATGAATAGGGGTATCCTGTCCAGGTGCTTGTATGCCTCACTCACTCACTTAGCCATCAGAGCCGACATCGGTTCCAAATATTTTTTTTAATATCCTGAGCTGACATATTTATTTAAAAATAAATGCTATAAGATTTCTATTTCTAAAAGAGCCCAGCCTTTTCGGAGATCATTTGTACTATTAATCTATACTATTAAATATGTATTGATTGTGTGGGATCAACCAGGCTCAATTATTGGATGAAACAAATGACCAAAGCTTTAACTTGAACCTAAATATGTTTATCAAATCATATATCAGACATACAACTTAAGTTATTAGTAATGACAGTAATTGTTTTGTTGATATTGTAATGTTACAAAAAACTAGGCCCTCCCTTTTGATGTAGTTTTACAAAAAGAAGACATTTTGCTATATCTTTTAAACCCCCTAACATTGACAAATACCAGAGAAGTCCCACGCTAAAAACAAAACATTAAATCCCATGTACTTCAACATGCACTCCTTACCTTTTTTATATACTGTTTTTTTTGCAAATTATTTTTAATTCCCTAAATTTGACAATATTGACATTTGATAATGTTATAGTTTACCTTTAGTCCAACACAAATTTGTACTGTTTTAACGCACCATGATGTAACTCAATACAACCTCCATACATTAGCTGTGAGCTCCTTTATTTAGCCAAGCAAGACTGTGCTGCCCACAGGCTGCTAACGGCTAACCTTAACTAGCTCTCCTGCCCATTTCGACACTGATTGGTAGTTCACAATGGAGCATTACCAGGGGACATTTTCTATTGTCACCGGGATGCAGTTAGTCTCGAGCCCTGGGCCATAGAAATAATAAAGAGTATATCACATTTTTTTTTAATTTTTGCATTGACTTGGTACCCAAGTATCTTATCTCGTGACGTCCCTATTGTACATATTCAACAGGCAATATGTTTCTCTTTGCAGTGCAGGTGAACTAAAAGGTTTATAAACGACATGAAGACATAAAATAATAATTTGTGATGTGACATCACATCATTTACTTATCCTCCTTGTCACTGTCACACACCTGCACACAGACCAGAAATGTGTGCGTCCAGCTGGACACCATAAATGACAGACGGCGTGATAGATGGATGTTGTGGTGCTGTGTTTAATAGGTGCACTGAGTGTGCCTCCTGCCCTTACGGGCTTGTTAGCCTGTGCAGCACTCGTCAATCTTGCTTGCTGTGCCATGTCGGAGCCGCAGTGGAAGCCCGTTATACAACCAGTGGATCCAAACAAGTCCTAAAACTTGTTTCTTACTGTACATGCAGTTACAGATATCCTACATAAACAACTATGATATCACAAGGATTTGTTTAACAGAGCAAAGCTGGAAGGTATGAAGGATCTCTGAGCAAGAGAGTCCACAATTGTGGTACCTAATACTTATTTCTGATGTCTTGAAGCCAATGGCCAAAATGGTTATTCGATATTGTGTTTATTGACCGAAATAATTAACGAATCATTTCAGAGCTCGTGTCACAGATGCTTGGCATTAAACAATTGGATGACTAGGATTCTGTACTATGACTGGTTGGCAGGAGAGTGCACACAGTGGCCTGTCTCTAGTACACTGCTTCAGGCTTTGCTTTAGCAACTGTTCCATAAAACCCGAGGAGACTTATGGGTCGTTCCACGGTGCCAGCTGGACTCCCCTAACGCAGCTCTCATGAAGAGTGATGGACACACAGAGCTGTTTCAGAGAAGGTAATAGGTAGAGTGGGTCCATTCGTATAGCTTTATTACTCCATTTGCCTGCGTGACACAAGTCCTCAGTGCCTGTCAATCAACCCTTCGCTGCAGAGAGCCCCAATATCTGTCAGATGTGTTTCATACTCCTCCATGGTGCAAACGCTCAAATCAAAGCTTTCTCAGCTGCTATTGCTCCTAAACGCTGCTCAACGCAGAGAGGAAAAGGCTCTGGGCCGGAATAAGCATGGCCATTTGTATGCACAAAAGCACCTGCGAGTTTATGTGCATATGAAGCTAAATGGAGAGAGTTTAAAGTAGATGTGAGATGTTTCACTGATCTCCTGCTGACTGAGAAAATGGCTCAGTGTGTATGTGTGTGGCTAAACAAGTGCCCATCTAGAAAGTTTGACTTCATGTCGACGTCATTGTTTATTTGAGGCCCGTGTCTGACCAACTGCTGGCTGATGTAAAGCAGAGACCTGATTCAGAGGACAAGGATTCCCCTCTGCCTCTCTTTCCCTCCATTTTTCTGTCTCTATATTTCTGCCTCTTTCTCATTGTCACGTTCATAGTTGCACAAACTCACACAGGAGGGGAGGAGATGTGTAGACTCCTCTCTATGTATGCAGACCTGCTTTGATCATATTATGCTGTGTTGTATTCCTCCGGAACTGTCCAGATCAATGCAGCACAAGCTTCACTTAGGTTTTGATTCATGCAGGTGAAGACGATATTTTTAGTCCCCAATAGGCTGAGTGACCTTTCAGTACAAGGACTGCGTGCACAATGTGTCAGCTTTGTACTTTTTCAGGCTGTTGTGGAGATCATTTTAGTGGTGGTTTTATTTTGGATCTCTTCAGTGTTTAGTGTACCAAAAATGTTTTGTTGTGCAAAGGGCTGGAGTAGCTCATGGCCTTTTGTTTCCTGTAAATTAGGGGTGGGAATCTCTAGGCACTTCACGATTTGATTCCGATTCAGAGGGTGATAATGCGATTTATGAAAGGATTATCGATTCTGACCATTTGCTATTTTTAAAACACTGCATATATGTGTAATGATTTATAGTTAAACAGATGAATTTACTTCCATTATCTTTTTTTAATTCAATATAAGTAATAAATAGAAGAGGGTCAGCTGGAGGATTACATTATTGCAAAGAAAACTAACAAGAAAATAAATAAAATGGTGCCTGTAGCAGCTTCCTCGTAGTGAAAACACAGAATTCAGCATGTTTGAATCATTTGACGTAACAAGATGCCCTTATTCACAAATAAATCATATAGACTCCTCTTCAAATAAATCCTCCTGTTGTAGGCAATGAGCATTCAGCTCTGGTACAAAAATAAATGCTTTTCTGAAACGTGGTTAAACTATATACAGGGATAAAGGGTGCGGTGACGGTGACACAAGATTCTGTGGAAACGGATGTCACTCACAGCAGGTTACTACCATCCTACCCGCTTTCCTCAGTAACTCCATGACTTTAGCTTTGGTTTGGTTGTAGAGTATCGCTGTGGCCATAAAAACGTTGAGATGAATGTTGTATCTTGGTTCCAAAGTGTGCAACATAGCGCGAAAGCTCTGATTCTCAATGACTAAGTGGGGGTCCAATCCAAATCTACTTTGTGATTTGCTTCACCATTTCTAAGTTTCTGGAAGAAGAAGAAGCAGTGAAATGCCTCCATACGTTAGCTTTTAAGCCAGGGGCTGTCGGTCAGATTGTATCCATATTCGGTTGCTCAAGCTCAGCAGCCCTCACCAAAACTCTGCTAGTATTTAGCCGAGCTTAGTGTGTAAACAAGACGCACATGTATTACGTCTGTTGCATTCAGGGGCAGCAGTAAGGAACTGCCTCGTGTCATAATGTTGAGAATTGAGTTTGAAATTTCCAATTATTGATTTTTCTGCATCCAGTCTTTATCATTCAAGAGAGACTAGCGATGCATCTTAGAATCTACCCACCCCTTATATAAAGGCACATAAATTTAGAAAAAAACAGAACATATTGAAAATATGATCAGCATTTATTCTACAGCTTTCACCATTCAAACAGCTTAAAAGCATTATTAGCATTTCCTATATAGTCATTATAGGCATTATACAATGCCTAAAAACCGAATTCTGAAGTGAAATATGCATCCATATTCGTGTTAAGTAAGGACTAATTCTTTTGTAAATATTCATGTTTGTTGACCAGTTAATGAACTGTCATTATCTCTTATTTTTCCTCTGTCATGAGAGGACATTTCTAGCAACGGGAGGAGGCTGCAGAGAAAGTGCCAAACACCACAGCCCGTATGTGATGCATGGACTAACAGCAGCGTGGGGGTTTGACTAACCTGCCTGTCCCCATGGCTTTTACTCTAAGTGTAAAATTGAAGGCACTCATCAAAGTTGCATTCATCTGCACCACTGTCATTTGTCGCTCGCCATTATTCTTCATACTGAATGCTAATGCATTAAATGTTTACTCCTCCTCTCTCCGCTGTTTCTCTTCTGGAGAGCACTAATGTTGTGTGTAGCTGCACACAGTACATGTCCATTAGTATTATGGGCCTGGCTTATTTACTGGCGTATTAGTTTAATTTCAATCAGAATTACCGCAGACCGTCCTTCCCCAGTGGCACAGCCCAAGGAAATGGTCTGAAACATTAGCTCGGCACTATCACTCATTCCCTCATTCTTTTGGTCCAGCCCGATCAGAGCGGTGCCTAACCATCCTTCACCTCATCACTCACTCACTCTATCAATCCGTCACTCTGTTGCTTTCTCACCGTCTCTCTCTCTTGTTTCTGCAGGCCTGCTCCCTCACATAAGTGTGCATTGCCTTATTTGAACAGCAATAAATCCATATCCAAAAATGATAAAAAGGGATACAATAATATCACGGCATCTTCTCTGGCACAGTGTCCCACTGTTAAAAATGTTAAATGTTTTTTTTCTTCATTTTCCTTCCATTTCCTATCTGCTTTCTCTCATCCTCTGTCCTCTCCGTCTATGTGTCCCCTCTTCTTTTCCTCTCCCTTTATGGCCTCTTTTTGCTTGCGACCTCCATTCCCCCAAGTAGGGAATTCTGACCATCAACCCAGACGTCAAAATTAAAATGCAAAAGTAGCTGAAAGTTAAAGAAGGTCCTGCCTTCGGTGATGGACCTAAAGGACAAGCAGCAAACGCTCCCTGTAACTTTTTCAGAGAACCAGAGTTCACCAGTCAGATCAAACCAGGGAGCTTCATAGCTTCCACATCTAGCAATCTATCTGTCTCCCCACTCACCAGGGCACCTCATGCTGTTCTCCCTGACAGGATTCTTTTTTATGTGACTCTTTAAAGTGGTTTGACTTCAGCAAAGACGTTCCAAAACGTTATGTATAAGGAGTACCTGCAGCATTCACACTTTGTACCCTGGCAGCTCTTGAAAGTCTTTGTAGAAGTGTCACTATTATTACATATGTGTCACATTACAACCAGTACTTGGTTGCTGTTGTCTGACATGATAATTAGAGTTGTTTAAGGGCTCCGTGATGGTTACCCACTGTTTTGGAGCTGTTTTAAAGAAGAAAAAAGAGAATTGTTCTTAATTTAAATGGCAATCACAGAAGAGATTTTTGTGGAAAAGAAACGGTTGGATTCTGCTATGTAGAACTTCCCGGGTGCAAAACCGCATCAGTCATGCATTTCATTCACACCACTAAAAATCCATCAGGCCTTGGCTTTCTGAATTTTTTCAATTTAGTTGCATTGAGAAAGACTTCTCACTGACCAAAAAGCTGCTATAGACATCAAACAGTCATCTTCCTGGATTCCATCTATAAAGTTCCTCCCAGCTTACAGTTGACATTTTGAGCTTGTGCATGTTGGTAAAAACAGGAGGTGCAGTGGTGATCTTTTTTTAATCTTGTGGAAAGAGAATAAAAACGCTTGATCAGAAAAGGAAGTGTCTGTTCAAAGAGGCCTTTGAACAGACAGGTTTGGTGAGTTCAAAGTTTATGCTGACCACGGAGCACAGGCTCTGTTCCCTCTGAAGTTGTGAAGAGATGCATATATTTTTATATTTGAACTTGCCTCTGTATCATCAGCTGTACCTTTATCAGCGGATATTCGAGCTCTGCAGTAATAAAGAATAAATGTTCTTTTCAGACAGATAAACTCTTATTTTTGTAATGCTGGTGTTCTCATCGCAGACTTAAATTTGTAGTACTATATGAAAATAAGTAGTAGAAGTATTCCCTAGAGAATCTCTGATCATCACTGTATCATTATCATTTGTAGAAATGTAAATAAAATTGCTTTTTTTTGCTTCCTTGTCCATAAATCGATCAGCAGATTTGGAATAAGCCAGGCAGAAACAAATAGCGTACGCCGTTGGCTGGCTGGTGTTGCTCTGAACCCCACTGAGAGCCAGAGCCTTGTGTTTGCAAAGTTGATTAATAGTGTTAACATATTATTGTGAAAGTCTGTTAGGGGGATGTTTAATAACCCAGCACAACTAATGATGTTGAACATGTACAGTATTATTATGCTTCAGCAACCTCAATTTTGTGTGTTTTTAAGTATCTGTGTGTTTGTTTTGTACTGGTGAAATATTATGTGTGCGCGTGTGTGGGGGCGTTGTTACGCGTATGTGTTTTTTGTGTAGACATCAGTGGCTCCATTTCATTTTCATCTGCTGAAATGGCATTGTTTGAATATATGACAGTATTACTCACCCAGTGTGGTTCCCGCAATACGCTGTCAAATATATGATCGGGAAGACACTCCGAACGCACAAAACCGTGTCAAAAACAACTGTCAACGGTGACGAAGTGGAGACTTCTTCCACTCTTGCGTAGTTTTTGAATACCAATCACGCGTAATGTTCTTGCTGTGAAATTTATTTGAGCACTTAAATGGCAGGGGAAGGATAAATGGCATTTGCGCAGACCTAAGTTAATGGGTAATGTTTTTCTCAATGCTATTAGGACTTAATGTCGCGCTATTCAGCGAGTGGAGGGAGCAAATGATGGACACAGTAGAGCAGTGGTTCCCAAACTGGGGGGTGCGCCCCCTAGGGGTAGACGCAGTGGAACTACGGGGGAGGGGGGCACTATATCATATGGTTGCACCTAAGAAATAAAAATAAATCAAGCGGAACCGATGTGACATGCACTGTGTTCCAACCACACCCCCAGAGCAGCTCATGTTACAGACCGACTAGTGAGAGAGAGACACACACACAGCGACACAGAAAGAGAAAAAGATAAGAGATAGGAAGGAAGCGATGTACCAAGATGGACAGATTTGTGACTGGTATAAAGCGCAAATCAGATGGCAAGTCTGTTAAAATGTTCCTATATCATCAAAGGGGGGCTTGACAGAAAAGGTTTGGGAACCACTGCAGTAGAGGATAATGGAAAGGAAGTGGAGAGAAAAAGCATGACTACTAAGCAAGGGTAAACGCCCCCCCCCTCCCGCAAAAAAACACAGCTACAATAAAATATATTTAATATGTTTAAGCGGCATTTCTCCGAGATATTGAGATCTTCTAGGACTCTTGGACCAGCACCAATTTATTCTTACAGAAACCCTGATGAGATATCCTAAAAAAAATATTTTGTGTTGACGGCCCAACATACTGGCAAACCCTGGTGTTTAATGTATAGTGCCCTGTGATACACATACATAATTTTATCCAGTTGGCTTCTCATTAAATTATATTTTATCCATCTGTTGAATTGAGATAAATGAAAGTCAAGAATTTTATAGATGGCTAATGGGGAGTCATGCCTTAATTGTCATTAAAGCAGCTACAGAATTGTGTGGGCACTATGGATGACAGGCTAATGAGGCAGACAAAACATGTATAAGTCACATGACTAGATCAGGGTTCTTCCTGGCTCAGAATGGGCCTTTTGGGGTAACTACGCTCACCAGTAAGCATGATCGGTCCATTTACAGCAAAGCCAATGGGTGTATGGTACCTTCTAGAAATGTATGCATTTTCATGTTATTTCTCAACATTTGATAAACACAAATGTCTATTATGCTTGAGTAAAGGACACCCCACCAAACAAAACTGGTTTAAAAAATAATTTTATTATAGAGATGGAGACACTGGTCAGAGGAAAACCTCTCCCGGTAATTTAGACCGCAAGCACCTAAATGGAATGGAACAATGTAATTTTAGTATGAAGGCTTATTTCCATGATGTTGAATGGTAATAATTAAGTATACAGCAAAATTTTGACCGGCTCGTGAATATGTCCCACTCTTGGAGTAGGACAGACTCCTGAAGTCTGTGGATATGCTTCGCCAGAGCCTGCATCTTCTTCCCAACAAAGTTTTTTGGAACCTCTCCTCTCTTTGAAGTAGGCAGGAATTTCTAACTGGAGTGCATTCTGTCGAGGGCCTTCCTCTTAAGTAGGACCAGGGACACCCTCAATGCTGTCACCTATAATACGTAGAACCCAATTAGGTCACACATTGTTCCATTCTTATAAACGCATGCTATTTCAGACCTTTGTTGTTGACAACTACAGTGGACAACTACCTCCTGATCCCCTTGAGAGAAGAACAGGATTCATCTTTGGAAGATTTGGGAACTGCCTGTGCAGCTACTTGTGCACCACTTTAGAAGTAAATAGTAGAAAAGTACATAGTACTAGTGTTAAAACCACCAGGACAGTCCAGTAGAGCCTGACTCTGGACGGTAAAACTGAGATTAAATACTAGTGTTAAAACCACCAGTAGAGCCTGACTCTGGACGGTAAAACTGAGATTAAATACTAGTGTTAAAACCACCAGTAGAGCCTGACTCTGGACGGTAAAACTGAGATTAAATACTAGTGTTAAAACCACCAGTAGAGCCTGACTCTGGACGGTAAAACTGAGATTAAATACTAGTGTTAAAACAACCAGTAGAGCCTGACACTGGACGGTAAAACTGAGATTAAATACTAGTGTTAAAACCACCAGGAGAGCCTGACACTGGACGGTAAAACTGAGATTAAATACTAGTGTTAAAACCACCAGTAGAGCCTGACACTGGACGGTAAAACTGAGATTAAATACTAGTGTTAAAACCACCAGGAGAGCCTGACACTGGACGGTAAAATTGAGATTAAATACTAGTGTTAAAACCACCAGGAGAGCCTGACACTGGACAAACTGAGATTAAATACTAGTGTTAAAACCACCAGAGAGCCTGACACTGGGTAAAATGAGATTAAATACTAGTGTTAAAACCACCAGGAGAGCCTGACTGGACGGTAAAAGAGCCTGACTCTGGACGGTAAAAACAATGCTGTAACTACTAATCTCAATGCTTTTTAATCGCTCATATTATCATCACCATGATCATTTCTATCACCATTTCCATGAACAGGACCATTGCTAATGCTATTCCTGGTGCCACAAACACCACAGTCATCATCATAATCATGAAGCAATATGTTTCAGTTGTGACCCCTATAGCCTCAGCTGTACCACTGCAAACGGTGTTATAGAGATGTCAAAACGACATGGTGGTTGTCACTGTGGGCTATTGATTTCCTGAAGGGATTTCCTGCATTCAAAGCCACTTATCCTAAATCCGGGGACACTCCACACCGTTATGCTTGAATATGACTCCATGTCAGCGAGATAACCCCCTGGCGCCAATTGAAACCCTAGTGCTGGACAGCTCACCGGCTGACTTCAGATCCCCAGATAACCCATGATGCCAGGTGAAACCCTAGAACTGCTTGCCTTTAGGCCTCTGGCCCCAGTACAGTGACCACACATGAGAACCGTGGCTAGCCTGGGTGCCCATCTAAGTGCATTATTCACCATAGACATCAAGGTGTAGCTACGTCGTGGCTCCTGCAACCTATGACTCATAATACACAGAGGCCAGGGAGGGTCTCACACTCTGTCTTTGTCCCCAGGGCTTAATTTTTGAAAGGAGAGCAAGCAGTGAACTCTCAATATTTCTTCTTTATTGAGACTGCAGGCAGAATGAATCGGGACTGCAGAGCAGCCAACAATGGGAAGAGGGATCTTGGGGAATATGATATAAGGCTGGCAAAGGCAAATTCTAAAGAAAAATGTCTTCCAATAGTCTGAGACTCATATTATCCATCTGTGACATGTCAGGAATTTTAAGAATTACTTGATGTGTGCTTTTCCTCAGCCAATCTCCTCCACTTCAGTAAGTTATTTTCCTAAATTATTTACAGCAACCCCCAGAGGAAGTGATTGAAGATTCTGCATTTACTATGTGTAAAATTGAGACAAGAATGATAACAAAAGCATTCTGCTCCATAGAGGCTGCTGGTGGTGGACCAACTGGTCCCCAGCACTTGCTGTTTGACAGTACATGCTTTGTGTTTGTCTGACTGGCTGTGTACCTTCATTATCGATATATCTGCTGATTGTGATTATCAGGATTCTTTTCAGTCCAAAACCCAAAGATATTCAGTTTACTTTTATATGTGACAAAGAAAAGCAGATCATCTTCTCATTATTTGAAAAATAACTGAAACCATTAAGCGATTATTAAAATAGATAAATTTATTGACTAATTGTCAACATTTTGTGGCGCTACACTGCCTATACACAGTCTAAACGAACATACTGTATAGGACCCTACCCTCTTCTGTGTGTGTGTGTGTCTATCTATCTATCTATCTATCTATCTATCTATCTATCTCACTCACTGGCATGAATCCCGCTGGTTTCAGACATGGAAATCACCTGAATCTATTCACCTGGTCATGAACCTTGGCTGACAGCAGGGCTACTTCAATATCCCTGATGACTAATGAGTTGAATTCACCATGCACACTTTAATGTGAGTGTCTGTTTAACAAACTGTGTGTGTGCTCGTGTGTTTGCATACCCATATGTGTATACCTCATGGAGCTTGAAAGGGGGTGAGAGCGAAGCCACCGCTTGTTCTAATTGTGCATGAAATAAGATCCGTTAATGCGCCGTGCCGTCCTCTGACTGATTTCAGCAAAGCATCTTTTTCCTGAATTCTTACAGAAAAGATGGGTCTTTACATTGCTTTGGCATTTCAATGTGTTAATGTATGTGTGCTGCTTCAACTGTAAATCAAATACCCACCACCTGTACTGTATGCTTAGAAGATGACAGCTGTTTTCAAAAACCCAACCAGGTTTTCTAAGTTGATAAATGCTTTTTCATTTCAGGTTTGTTTGAAAATCTGTTGCTTCACTAACTACAGAGACTTGAAAGTTCATGAACATTAGATTTCTTCAAATATTCAATATTATGGCATGTTTTGGAAAGTCATCAGCAGTAATAGAAACCATGCATCGCTCAGCATATGAGTAAAAACTCTGTTGTGGTCCTCTTAAAAACTGAATTTCACTCGGCTACACTCGGCCATGTGGAAAAAATTGTGTTAATAATAACCTGCTGTTTCAGATTCATCAACTGGCACATGTTGTAAAGCAATGGGAAGATATTTGACACATTTTGGAGGACGTCTGCGCTCCACCACATCGTTTCCATTTCTCTTGTGGTGTCGTCGCGGTAAACACTAGCACCACTGAGTCACGTGTCGGAACCCTCATCAGCTGGCTATAGGTTACACCTCGATGCCTCTGCCCCATGCATTATTCTGTCAGTGTAAGCTGGGCCGCGCCAGTCTTTTGTGGCCATACTGTATAGAGTGTGTCAGCTTGTCTCAAATGACACCATCTCCTCGATTGCTTTACTGTCCCTCCCCTTGTTCACACTAAGTCTCCCCCACTTTGAAGGGTTTATTCTGGGGTTGTTTGACACTGGAAACAAGGTCCATGCTGAGGGCTTAGGAAAGCCAAACAAGCCATCAGTTGAAAGAGAAAATGTATTTATTAAGAAGATTTACTTGTGAAATTTTGACAGCTTAAAAACGGTTGTACATCAAATGGGACTAAAAGTCATAAATGCAAAGCAGCTGTTTGCCAATGGGGACATTTGTGTTTTGAGCGTACTAGTCACAGTGATAAAGTACTAGTGGTGTAACGGACCACTGTTGATCCGAGATCCGTACTGATTCCCCCCTTGGATTAATTACACAGTTTGACGTTAACCATCACAGTGTGAAATAAAGTTTTAGTGACTATCGTTATCCGCCGATATTCAGTAAAATATGCAATCGGGACATCATTTACGTTTACATTGACGGTGGTTCAGCTCAGTTACATTATAATGCGTTCAGCCTCTGTTCAGTGACATTTTGTATTGGGTGAAGATAAAGTCTAACGTTATCATGATGTGTTCAAATGTCATCTCGTAAAATGTAGTGTTTCTGAGAACTTTTTATAAATCCAGTTGTTTTACGAAGATGTTTTCACAGCAACATAAATAGGTATCAGAGATGAATTATGACCTGTTTACACTATTTCGAAGCAGATTATAATGCATCAAAACTGCTAATGACAAGGTTTGTTTTAATCAATAAAAATACAATATTTTATTTCCTAATCATTTAAATTGTGTTTTTATGAAGAAAAAAAAAACACTATAGATGACTGTAAGGAAAAGTATAACCTTTACATTTTTTGATGGTTTACTGACTTCAGAGTGGTTTAAAGGATTTTTAGTCTGGAGCCTTGCAGACCACCTGCTATAATCAAACAACAAATCTGTATTTGCCAATATCGATCATTAATGATAGGCAATTAGTATCGGCGGCAAAAAACCGAGGATCAGGGATTTGTTGAAGTTATATTTGATCCCTTTTTTCTTTTGTGCGGATCGGATCTGTGATCCGAACCATGAGTTTTATGATCCGTAGCACCACTAGAAGTACATGTACATATTATTAACAGTGACAATAGTGCGTATCCAACGTAACACATAAAAGTAAAACGTCTGCATCGTTTAATCTGAAACCTTGTCGTCTCTAGTCAGTGCTGTGGGTTGTGGTTGCTCTCAAGACCCCATCCGGCTCCCATACTCTCAGACAGTGGTCACGCAACACAAGTCCTGTCAAAGAACTGTCTTCAAGCACCAGAAGGGAAAAGTTGTTCAAGGCTCCCCGTGTGGTTCCTTTTTTAGAAGTGCAGAGAGACGAGAAACAAAGATGTCCTCTAACCTCCACTGAGGTGAGAACAACGGAGACGGAGAGCAGAAAGGACTGAGAACAGAGTGAAAGAGAGAGAGGGGAATGATATGTTTTCTGCACAGTAAATGAATGAGTGGTTAGAGGGTTAAGTAAAGAGCACGGAGAAGGCAGGAGAATAGGAGAAAGAAACTGCTCCAATAAGGTTGATTGATGACAGGAGGAGGTGACAAATAGAAGCTGACCTATGATATTCAGAAACAACATGATACTTTAAGCACGAGTGAAACTCCACTCCACCTCCTCCTCTGTTATTCCCACTTCCCTCTGTTGTTTCTCTTCTCCCCAACCAGCTTAATGAGGGTGATGGCTACGGTTTCTCCTAATTGCCCCCAACCAACCTCCCTGCCCAACTGCACTATGTCTCACCGTTACACAAGGCTGCCTTTCCCCATCCATTTTTAATCCTCCGCTCCCCCCTCTTTCACTCTCCTCTTGTCTTTGCTGAAATCCAGCCCCCTTACTTCTCCTATCCTCACCTCCCCTCTCTTCCCCTTTTTTGCTTCGGTCTCCTCCTCTGCTGTCCCTTTCGGTCGTCCTACTCTGCTCTCCTCCCCATCCTGCCTCCGTCACCATGGTTTATCATATTTGCCCTGCCTGGCTGTGGGGATAATTATTTTTCACGGCTAAGACCAGGAAAAGAAACTTCTTAGCTTTCTGTTGTTTACCTCATGCTTGACATTTAGATTTCTTCTTCTTCTCAAGTTCACTCTGGGTGTCTGACCCATGTTGAAATTTGAATTTTCAGTCAGTTTTTATTGGTAGTGTAAAGTAGAGAAGAAAAAAAAACGATGATGTATTATAGCTCTTCAGATTAGATATTTGCCTCATACATATATACATACATAATTAAAATGAAGTAAAGAATGTTGACATTGAGGAAGAGAGAGAGGATCTGGGTTCCTCTCACCCCCACCCCCTGTAATGGAGGGCCACTTCTGTCACTGTGACAACCTCACCAGTCTGCGGTACGGAGATAATGGTCGCCTCGGAGACAGATCCTTTAAATCATCTCCAACATTACGGGTCCAACCCTAGCAACCATTAGTTAAGCTCCCTAGCAACCAATTGGTTACAATACAAACAAACAGAGCTTTCTGGTAAATGAAGTATATGTAAGAAAGGGATAGAATGTAATAATCCTCATAGAGAAAAGTGGTACTGAACACAATGGATATTAAATGATTATTAGCTGGCATAGATCCCAACAGGAAGTGAGATCTGGAGGCAGAGTTCTTGTCACATTTATGCCTCTTCTTCTCTCTATTTTTCTTCTTCGCTAACAACATGTCAAATGGACTGGCATTTTGCAGAGGGTGCGATAAGCGGTCAGCAAAGTTGAGCCACCTTCTGAATACAAGCAGCACTGCTACTTACCCTCCGTGTCCCTCTGGGAGCTGTGTCACAACACGGAGATGATGAATGAACCTGGACAGACTATCTGATCCATCGTCCATGGAGCCAGTCAAACAAACCACACAGGGAAAGTGGAGCAGCTGGCACTGGTCTGTGTGCTGAATAGAAGATGAAAACAAACGGGTACCTACACATGATGCATTATAAAAGCAAAGCCCTCATGGTTTATGATCCGCACCAAACAAACAGCGTTTCACCAGAGAGCTCGACGAAGGAGCACCATATACCATCAGAGGATTCTTGTTATCTTTTTTAAATTAAATGTTTAGTGCTATGATGGATGTAAAACTTGTTATCGGAGGTTTAGGCCACACACAAACAGACTGCAGCAAACACAATAGACCCATCCACACCTACGTACCTGCTGTAATGGACAGGAAACCTCATTGGTTGCTGTTACCTTTAAAACATGTGTGCTCCCATTGACCATAAACCTCTTGACTGGCTTGAGCGTGGTCTGGACTCTCTTTCTAGTGTGTGTGTGTGTGTGTGTGTGTGTGTGTGTGTGTGTGTGTGTGTGCGTGTGCGTAGGCTGGCTGGCTGTGCAGCAAGGTAAAGCCAACTGAAACTGTAATATATTACTTAATTAGTCAACACTTTGTCTCCCTCTTTCTCCCTCTCTCTCTGTGAAGTGTTCCAGACACACACACTGTCTTCACCCCTCCTTAGTCCATGTAATTAGTCCTGCAGCTCACACACACACACACACACACACACACACACACACACACACACACACACACACACACACACACACACTATCTAAAAGGAGAACCCTTTTAAACCTGATTTTTCTCTTTTCGTTTTGTTTTTTGATTACACTGCTTCCTGTCTCCTCTTTTTGAATCCTTTTTTCATTTGTAGCTAAAAATACAATTAAATAAAAACAATTCTAAGTCATAATTATGAGGTATAAAAGTAATGATGTCACTTGAATGCTCTTCTTTGTCGTGATCTCTTCTCGTTGCTCCTTTTGATTCTTTTTTTTTTTATTATTTGCAGCTCTGCTCATGATCTTATTTTTCTTGATTCGGTTCTTTCTTGCTTCATTATCTGAAGTGCCATTAGTTTCGGTTGCACACTAAATTACGCAATATGACATGCATTGAATATTAAGTATTACATCACTGTAAATAATCTGTACATTAGCAGTCTGATATGGCGATGGAAAGTAACTTTTTGAACTTTGTCAGTCTTCCATTCTGTTGTCGATGTGTGTTCCTCTCCAGAGAAGTAATTTTTTCTCGTGATTTTATTTCACCCTTATTGTCGTCTTTTCTATGAAAATCATACATCATGACTTTATTCATAAACAACGGTTCTGCTTCCCTGCATTTCAACTAAATAAAAGCATTAGTTTGATTAAAGTAAAAAGTCTCTCTCATAGGACATTATCTCCATTAAGGAAATGTTGTGACTGCTTCTAATATAATGTAATGTCATTAGGCTAAAAACAAAACTTTGGTCTGACTTTAACAAACATAAGCTAATCATCTCTCTCTCTTACTCACTCACTGAAACACACACACTGCTGGCTGCTTGCTCCTCCTCCATCTGTTGGACCCACACTGTGACCGGATCATTCCTTAATCTATTTTAGATCGGACTTTAAACTAAAACACGCGATTCTTCACTCTAGTAGGATAAATTATACACACTCTGGCTTCAAGGCACTGGGCCGCAGTCCGGAGGGATGATGTTTATTCTGTTTCACACACCTCATTTGGAATGAACACAGTGTCACTTTGACAGATATTTCCATCCCCATCCATTTTTGCCCCATGGCAGCCATCACTGCCTGGCTTGCCTACTTTAATCAGCAGTGCAGTAATGAAATCAGCCTAATTCTATCCCCCACACATCACTATTGTGTCTTCTGCCCTGCTCGCTCTATAACAGCAGGACAGGTTTCCATTAGTTTCTGTGACTTGGGGTTGTAAATTGCAGCTTTTCCTTTTACATTGTGAGTGTGAAATCGTGTGTGAAACGAGTCTAGAAAAGTGACTCCTAGGGCATTTGACCCCAAGTAAAAAAGATCTGGAGTCATAAAGTCTATGCCTGGCTCAAAGTTTTTGAGGACATTTTTGTGACAAACCCTCCACAGTTTGACATAAATTCTCAGCTAACACATCGCTGCTACCGAAGCAGATCTTGACAACCCATCATTCAAATTTTTTACGGCAGTATGGCCAGTGTTATCTCTCCTTGTCCGCTCTGCGCTGCCAAACAGGAGCTTGAGGAGCAGGCTTGTAAAGATAATAACAGTTGTCAGACAGATGAAGCAAACAGTTGATTGTGCGGATATGATTTTTAACACTGAAGCAACACAGTCAGATGGATGTGAGGAATTGTGGAAAATATCGTTTTGTTGAGATCTGATAGAGAAAGTGTTCCAGGCAACACACTTTGTGTTCAGAGTTTGAAAGGAATAGATGACAATAATAGCCCTTTTTATGATCAGATTATAGAAGAGAAGTGACTCATCTACTAATCAAATGCTATGTGAACTGTAATTAGCACGCTGTTTGAAGGGGAAAAACCCATTACATTTTAAGGCTATGAGCATTATTATCATTTAACACAGAGTAATGGGTCATATTCATAGACGGTGCATAAGAAGTGGACGTAATAGTTGTGACAGCCATTGGTTTGTGGACTGCCGTTTTGAAGCCTTGAGTTTGGCGCTCTGGCCGTCGCCATCTTTTTTTTCTCTCCAACCAGTGAAAGGAAGACCCGTATTTGGACTACAGAAGAGTGATGTAGAGACGCCGCTCTGGTAGTGACCTGTCAATCACAGTAAGCCCGCCCTAAAGCATCCCCTGCTTTATGGTCTATTTGACTCTAAATGGACCATAATTTACTAAATGAACATCATGCTGTATTGAAGAAGACTTGAAACTAGAGATTGAGCCATAAACTCATGTTTACAATGTTTACTGAGGGAATAAATCAAGAGAGAAGTAGAGTCATTTTCTCATAGACTTCTATACAACCAGAGGAGTCGCACCCTGGTGGTCAGTAGAGAAAATGCAGGTTCAAGGCACTTCTGCATCTGCTGCACCCTTCAGACCCGGAGGTTGCCACCTGATACCATTAGCAACAGAAGATGATGTTAACATCATATGTAACATTCAATTGTTAGTGAATACAACACAGACACACACC
Source organism: Ophiodon elongatus (assembly GCA_016806645.1). Taxonomy (NCBI): domain Eukaryota; kingdom Metazoa; phylum Chordata; class Actinopteri; order Perciformes; family Hexagrammidae; genus Ophiodon; species Ophiodon elongatus. The sequence continues at coordinate 1,715,984 of JACSYO010000396.1, read as the reverse complement.
CTCAATTATAAAATGTTCACACGTGTACGTTTGTGGCATCACTGTTCTGCGTTGTTGTTGTTCAGTCCTTCCAATACTTTAAAATGTTAAGTATATATTCATGAGACTGGCCTTCATGGCCTTATTTTAGGTTGTACAGTTGACAGGAGAGGCACACGCATGTCCCACAGGCTCTTTCATGGAGCTGGTGCATACGTAATCACACACGCACACAAACGTGTACTTGAGGAATACTGAGCGCATACGAAAGCGCATGAGAGCTATGCACGTTCACACACAAGCATTCACCCTCATCTACGCAAGAGAGCACACAAACCTAATTACACCCTCATTCCTTAATGCAGTCTAGCAAACATGATCGGCCTATCTGATAGGTCAAGCCACCAATTGAGCCGTTAATTAAGACTTTCCACAGCCTTTGGTCCTGCACTTTAATCGTCTGCACTTCATTACATTAGCAGCGAATAAACAAATGCATGAAGGATGTGACTTTGCTTAAAATTTTGAATTTGTAGGCGTTAACATTAATTTCTGTTTTACAACCAAATATACCTGTGTCTGTGTTGTACCTGATGCTGAGACGAGCTCTCTTCCAACCTCGACTCTCTACAAACGGTGTGAAAGCATAGCAGGCTAAGGACACCTCCAGTTTGTCAGAGGAAGGCTGAGGTTTATGTGAGCATGAGTGCTTCTGCTGTACGGTGTCCCGGACCCGTAATCCATCTCAAGGGTGCGAGTTTAAGAAAAGACAGACGGTTAACAGAACAGACACGGAGAGAGTACAGCCCACACATCTGGTACTCAGTGTTGACCTCGGCTTGGCCTAGTGTGGTCTGGTTAAGCAGTGTAATGATGAAGCACCATGTTGACATGGTGGTAATGAGGTTAGGATCAGGGCACCTGAGGCTCTATGCCCCTGGGGACTGTGTTAGATTGCAGTATGCACACTGAAACGCACACTTGTGCACAGATATGAATTAATTTATGCGACCAAAGTGAAGAGATGCATTGAGAGGAAGTGCCCTTTTGTATATAATCAGGTATAGTCAGTGCTGATGAAGAGGTGGTGACATTGCATGAGAGTGTGTCTGTGCATATGTGTGCAACACAGCAGCCAGATGTTCCTGGATGTTTATTATGTGCGTGTACGTGTAAATGAGTGTAAAGAGCCACCGTCGGCCCTTCAGGGTTTTGTAGGGACAGCATTTCTCCAGCTGTGGCAGATCGTCAGCCTGCAACTGCTAATGGCAGGCCTGGTTACAATTAGGAGGACCATTAACACTCCCCCATTATTCGATTGATTTGAATTTATCTCCCTTTGTATGTGCTCTCTCCCGCTCTCTTTCTGTCTGTTGCAGTCGAGTCTAATCTTTCTGTCTTCTTTGCATGTTTACATACGACTGTTCCGGTGTCTGCTGAGTGGCCAGCAGTGGACATTTTCTGTTAACCCAACCCCAGCCATCCAAGGATTAATGTGTGCGTGCATGTGTGTCTTATACACACATGCACGCACACATTAATCCTCAAATGACAATAACCAAGAAATTGTATATTAAAGTTATTGTCATAGAATAATCACACAAAAATAATTTGATCTGCCCCAAAATCTGTGTAAACCATCAAATTATTTTAATGTTATGTATTTTGTTATAGCTATCCATAATGGTTATTTGCATAAAACATTAATTCAAATGAATAGGAAACAAATTATTGTATTTTTATTGTTAAAGAAATCTTGTCAAAAGGAGTTTTATTGATGTATTATAAGCTGCTTAGGAAGTTAAACGGGTCATAATTCATCTCTAATATCTATTTTACATTGCTATGAAAATATCTCCTTCATAGAACTGGATTTATTCAAGTTTCTTGCCAAGAACTATATTTTACAAGATAACATTTGAACACATAATAATAATAATAATAATAATAATAATAATAATAATAATAATAATCACGCTTGAACGCACTACAATGTAACAGAGTGGAACCTCCATTAACGTTAGCTGTTAGCTCCTGTTCTGCTAACGTTAGTAGCTCTGGTCCTCCTGATTTCAACATGGGTTTCTCAGGTATAGGCCACTAAAAAGCTAAGCTAATTAATGCTAATCTCCAGGTCGCATATTTTTACTGTATATCGTCGGATAACGATCAGCAGTAAAACTTTATTACACATTATCTCCAGTGGTTAATTGTAATATTTGAATTTGGGAAATGTAGTTGAAGAACAAGAGGTGATTGAATCAGGTTAAGGGGGAAAATTATGATCTATGGAAAATGAGTCAATGCCAATATAGATAAGCCTCCCTGTATTTTTCATGTTTCCTCCCTTTCATCTCTTTACCTGTTTATAAAATAATTATTTTTAATGTGTTCCTGCCTCTTCTTGACTCTTTACCTCATTCCCAATGCCTCATCCTTCCCTCTCATTCTTCCACCATTTCCAGCTCCTTTCCCCCTTCCTCTGTGATGTCTGCCTCCTGTGCTTTACACTAAGCTGTTTCTCTCCTCCCCTCTGTCACTCTGTCACTCGTCCATCTGCACTCCCTTCTCTCTCCTCCTCTCGTCTCCTTCACTGTGCTTTTCATCCTTTCTCTCTCTTGCGTCTACTTCTCTTCTTCTACTCTGACTCTCTTTCCCCCGTCCTCTCTCCCAGTTTTTCTCGGTCTGTCCCTCCTTTTTGTCTGACTTCCGTCTCCTAATGTAAACCCCCGACTGTTTCCAATTAGTTCATTATTTTGCCTGGAATGATCCATTTATTTACTGAATGGTGTGTGTGTGTGTGTGTGTGTGTGTGTGTGTGTGTGTGTGTGTGTGTGTGTGTGTGTGTGTGTGTGTGTGTGTGTGTGTGTGTGTGTGTGTGTGTGTGTGTGTGTGTGTGTGTGTGTGTGTGTGTGTGAGAGCCTCCAGGCCCCCCAGTTTAATTGATGATAATGGATGCAGTGATGTTGTAAATGAAGCAACAGTATTGCTCTCTCCTTCTGCTGACAGAAGGCTATCTATCTGGTCTCTCACTCTCCCCTCTGAACCTCCTCTCATCCGTTCCCTTTGTTTCTCGCCAATTCACAACCCTATTTCTATGTGCCTTTTTATATTTTGCACATTCTGCCCATTGCTTACATGGCTTCAAAGTCAATTATGTGTTGCTGCCGTCCACCATTTGAAAATCAAATCAGTTAAAATTGAACTAAACCGGCTTAACTTAACCATGAATGGAAACAATTTCAAAGTACTCTTCGTAGTAAGTTTAGACAACATTTAATTAAAATGACCAAGAGACCCAAGAAAATTCCCTCTTCAATAAATAAGGAGCATAAGTGGTTTTAAGGCATTGTTTAAAAAAAAATATATATATATATTGCTGTTATTGCAAGAATTTGATTTCCCATGACTGCTCCCACTTCCAACCCTACTTGACCAAGTAAAGTCTGCCAAACATTCTCCAGCAGAAGCAAGTGAGATGTGATTTAAACCACTGATGGGCCTTTCACAGTGAGATTTCCCCTCTGAAGCCCAGCAGTCCTCAATTAAAGCAGCCGCTGGCGGAACTCAAAAGGTCGTGTCAATGGAATCACTACATGATGTGCCAATTCACTAGATAATTCACTTTGCCTGGTTGCTGTACTAAAAGCCCGGCATTGTGCTGCAGTAATCATAGTTTTTAACTCTCAGTTACAGCCATGGTAATGATGTTATCGGATGTATCTCGGCCAGAGGAAATGAGACTGCATTGTGGATGGCGAGATAAGGTCCCAGTGAGGAGGGTTTAATATCACAGTTTTAACCAGAGGCCTCTGGTGGGGCCTTGTCCTCTTCGGACGGGTCCTGAACAGACTCACAGCTGTAGTTCTGAGCCAGCATTGACTGAACTAATTGTGTGTTTATATATTAGCCTCGTTTAACATGGTTACTTCTTGATAATGTGTGACAGGTACTAGATTCTTAATTGGTTTCCTGGTGCTAACAAGGGGATTTTTCACAATGCTTTATCTGCCGACATGGATCAGATTATCGAGCACAAGTACACATTTTGTAGCCACATGGGGCTGTATAGATCTAATTACTTAGCAGCTTTTAGGATCCTATCTTATCTCATAGTCTGTCTAGTTGCCCATTTGTAAACCCTAGATTACAGATTTTTCCCTGTTCAGTTGTTTAATATGATTATCCAAAAGTTAGGCCTACAGGTTTTTGACCTATTACCTACACCAGAGACCATCTAATGCACCCTAGAGAGTTGTAACCCCTAACTAAGTTGAGCATCGCTGGTTGAAGGTACCCTGTGGAGTGGACATGTAGTAGCACTATAGAGCCCTTTATTTAAGAGCGGGAATCGGGTTTTAACATCACTGCTGTCATAGCTGCATATTGCTCTTGAAGACATGAGATTAATGGTGGAAACACACCAAATTAGGCGAAGGCTAGTTTTACTGATCTGAGTTTCACAGACCATGTTTTCTGCGGCCATTGGGCGGTGCGTTGTTTTGGCTCGACTGTTCGCAACATGGCGGCCGGGTCACAAACTCTCATTTTACAGCTAAACGGTCCACTAACTGTTTGATCTGAGTTTCGTGAGCCTGCTGCCTTGCATTGGATAGCACTTATTTGCATAAATTTGAGGTTAAATCATCGTTATGCAAATTCCTATATGGCAAATGGTCAGTCAACTCACCGAGCCATATCTATCGTACAGAGCGCAGCCGGATCTCCTGCTGTGCATAGAAAATGAATAGGAGCCGTCCACTTCATAAACATATACCGAGGTGGAACTCAACATAAGATCTGAAACAGAAAAACAAATACACCGAATCCTCTTAAAGCACGTGACCAAACTCTTTGAAATGAGTTTGTCCTGGCTCGGGTCAACAGGGCTGTGAGCTTGGTTGGGCTGGGAATCGAGTCAGTCAAAGACTGTGTGTGTGTGTCCGTGTGTGTCCGTGTGTGTCCGTGTGTCCATATGTCTTGTGACTAAGCTGGTACACTGTTGTGTATTAGTGTGCACATGCTCGTGAGACCGGCTTTCTGATTGATGACATTAGGCCTGCATTTAATATGGCTGCCACCAGAGCTCAATAGACCCCCTGCTTAATTAATAGGATGCAGAGCCACTCCATTCATTCTTAATGCCAGCTTTCTAATAGATCTCTTCGTAATGGCTACACAGTGCAGCCTGGAGGGCGTGGGTTTGTTTGCCGGGGGTCGTCCATCAACAATACAAGCACCATCACACGACAACAGGAATAACTTTTTCACTTGAAGTTTGTTTTAATGTCTCATTTGCTTTTTTTTTTTTATCTCATTCTCTCTCCTCGTCTCTCATCCATTTTCTTTAACTCTCTGGGGTCAACGGGTGCGTCTGCGCGGTGTTTACTCAATGTTTGTATTATTATCCCCGCCATAATACAACACAGAGATATGGTTAAGATGTCTACGGAACCGTATACTCTCCACTTCCGTGTCCTAGTTCTCACGAGATCGCTCCGCCTCTCACCGTCATTTGAGGATTCGTGTGTCCGTCTACATTTGGTATGAAACTAACCAATGGACACTAAGGACCTACCCACCACCTCACGCTACAGAAACATTGCAGTTTTCATTCAGTCGGCACCGAGAGAACAGAGAAAGTACAAAGAGAAAGTACAAAGAGAAAGTTTACAGTTAGCGACGTACTTTCAGCGATATAGTCAATATTTAGTTTGAAAACAAAAACGTTTGTAATGTTCATTTTTCATTTGCACACATCCCATGAAGCTTGATTTGTAGTATGAAGTAATTACTCAGTCCCATTTGATCTCAGTCCCTCTAACAGCTGGTGGAAGTGACAGACATTACTTCTACTCAAAAAACAATATTACAAAATTTGGTTTTAGACATTTATTATACATTTATCTACTATTTTATACATATATTCCACTACTTTTGTGAACCTAAGACTTTGGTAAACCAATTTCAAGCACCAAAACAGTTCGTCCACATAAGTAAAGGTATGTTTTCACAAGAGATTTTGAAGAATTTCAAAAATCGGACTTCAATTTTTCAGCTTTATGGCCAAATTATCTCTTTATACAGTGCCTTAGGACAATTGGTGCCTCATTATATCGAAAGCTGAGATTGTTCTGCAAGTTATGATATACAACACATGGGTATGTATCCTATGCAAGTGCCTTTAACCCTCTGGGGTCTAAGGGGATTTTCCCGATTTTTACATATTCTTAAATTCACCTTTTTAAAGGTACTTGCATATGAGACATACCCATGTGTTGTATATGATAATTTGCAGAACAAGAGAGGGTTAATGTCTCTCATATCTGTATTCTCTAGCTCAATGTATGTCCCAACATAGTCTCACAAATAGTCACGAAAACTATGTATATATATTTCTTTAGGTCGCAAAACAAAAGTTAGTGTTTAGGCAACAAAACCACTTAGTTAGGTTTAGGTTGAGGTAACAAAACCACAACAACATTTTAGAATGGACACACGGTGTTGAACACCAGTACTCCTGTGTTTGTTGACCCATCCTCCGTCCTTTCCGTCCACCATGAGTGGTCTTGGTTGATATTTCATACTACGTCACTTGGTCACTTGGATTCTAATTGACTTTCCATTATTATCGTCCTGAGCAGAATGAAAAAAAGGGACAACCTGTGTCTATGTACACGAAACCAATAGATTGCATTTAGTGACTATTTCACCACTTGTCATGATACTGAGTCGGTCCATAACACTCAGACATGCAGGTACACTCTCTGGACTGTATGCACACATGCACACAAATGATCAGACCAGAGCCTTCCTGTCTGTCATTCAGTCACTGTCTGCCCATCTGTGTGTCATCAGCAGCCTGCTGTGGTGTCCTTACCTTTGTAATAACCCCAAAGCTCTTTTTAATCCATGAATGCAAAATCAATCGGCAGCCGGCAACAGCACACGAATGTATCGAGTGTTTATCCGCGTAAATAACAGGTGAAGTAGTCGTTATGTAGGTGAGTTATGTTCATTGTCAGCTGATCTTTGGCTGAGGATAGGGAAGCTGCATTGTACTGCCCTGTTCAAGTTTTCTTTAATGAGTGGAAATATTGGACAAGATCATTGGTGTCACTCATCTCCTCGAGCACTGAGCTTTTAATTAAAACATGGCTCAATAAAAACCCTTAAGGAACCTTGATAACCCATTTTATCCCCCAAACTCAATCTATTCCTTTAAATAGTGAATAGACAAACACTGCAATAACAGAGCTTTTTCTTCCTTCAGGTGGTAACAGTGTCAGTCTTTTTTGGGGGGGTTTGACGATCCACACCCCTCCCGCCTCTCATTGTGGGCCTCTCCAGCTGTTGTGATGTTCACTGCACTTGTGTAAGACTTCAATAAGATCCAGAGGGAACAACAGCAAGGACTTAAACAAGGACAGGCAATCTGATCTGTAGAAAAGAGACAGGGTCTAAGTAAGGAATAATGCCCACAATGTGTCCTTTTTGTAGGAATTAATGTACACCCTGCAGCCAATCAGAATTGAGTATTCACCTGGACCCTGGTATAATTGGGTTTATATGTGTGTTTGACAATATATTTGTGTGGTGGAAATGTAGTATCTATGCAGAATGACCCTTATCATTTAAGGTATGAAACTTCTTTTTCTCTCTCTCTCTCACACACACACACACACACACACACACACACACACACACACACACACACACACACACACACACACACACACAGATAACTTGAACCTTATCCGTTTAACAGGTAATTGACCCAGGAAGGATTTGAGCTGTGTTTTCCTCTGAGTTCTGAGATCTGGTTGACATTGGATCTGCGAGTCAAGCTCTGGGTCACATTGAGTCCCAGCACCTGCTGCTCCATCTTGTGTCTTTGTCGAATAACGATGCAGACCCATCTTTCCCGTCTGTCGCCCTGAAACCCTGTTTATTGGCTATCGGGAAGATGAGAGCGGATCACGCAGGAACAGACAATGCTTCTCACTGCACATAGCAAGGTTTAGTTGAACAAGGCCCATTGACTAATAGGCCAGTCAGCTCTACTTGAAATTCTCCTGAAATATGTGCTGCTCTGTACATGATCTTAGTGTTGCTTTGCGACGTAAATGAAGAGGTTTGTATTGTGAGTCTTGTTATGATACAGCTCATTATCCAGATATAGGTGTTTGTTTCAGCCCAGACTCATCTTTGGACCATTTACAATGCTGTGTTGATGTTTTGCTGATACACTGGTAATGACCAAAAGACTAAACGGACAGAAACAAATGACAAACAACAGAGACAGACATGCAGGCACACAAACAATGCATCTTAAGATGGAGAAACACACATTAATCTATTTGTGTTCCTATCTAAGAATATGAAAATGTCAATGTGATGGAAAGTATGATTCATAGTCGTTGGATTCGGCTCGCTCAAAGTCGTTTAGCAGAAAGAACACATCTTTCATTTCATCCATTTTATGACAGTCAGCAGCTTAACATATCTCAGACTGATGTGCAAGACATTAAGTTATTGTTTCAACATGGGCTCTCAGATGAATTCTCAACAACAGTCTTCACAAATTGCAGATATTGTTTTTCAGTATTAAAACTGGGTCCAATTGGGATTGATTCTACTTCTATTCTGAAAACCTTATTCTGATTCCCCCGACAATCAGAAACCGCACAGTTGTCTTCCATACCACATATTGGTATGAATAACAGTGGGATAGGCAGTTATGTAGACGAGTTTGTTTCTAACGCGATCTCTACTGGTGCGTGACAAGACTAATCATGGAATGATCCAGCAAAGTAACAGGAGCCAATTGAAAGGGCTGAAACTTCAACTGTCCACCGGTGCCTCAGACAAAGAGATGTTGATTGGAATATATCTCTGATGGCCCTTGAGCAGCCCAAGTCTTATGTGTGTTGCATTGACAGGGTTTTGTGATTGGAGGGGGGTGAAAGAGAAAGGGATGTGTCACAGCAGTAAAAGGCCTACTTCCCACCACGGACTCTGGGATCAATAGAGCTGCTCTGATGAGCAGATGTGGTTAATGTTGAAGACTGTGTCAGCTCGAGGCTTGTCTCCTCTCCTCTCCTCGAGCTGTGGTCCCTGCTAAGTTTCCAGCTCTTTTTTTTTAGATCCGATAGCTCTTGTGGTCCAGCCCGTTAGTGGCTTCACAGCTGTCTGTGTCCCCTGGATCCGGACGGTTGTGGTTGTTCATTTATCGCTTCAGGGCTCTATGGGCTGCGACTGGCTATTGGCACATTGTCACGGTGCATAGCGGACTCTGCTTCAGGGACCTGTCCGCCTTGTTAAAACCAAAGCTGTGACCTTGGCCTCTGTGGAGCCAGGGAAGGTATGAGGGTAAGAGAGAGTGTGGCAGGAATGGTGGAGGAGTTAATTTCAAAGTTTTAACCAGCTTTTTATTGGGCAATTAAGAGCAATCCTGGATGCTGTTAAAATTATTAATTTTGTTATTACTGCTTGCTCTTGCCAAATGATATCATTGAGAGAGCAAGTTTTAAGAGAGCTCTAACATTTTTTTTTATACTAAACAACCATTGTCCTCCCACAGAAAGTGATGTTTTATGCTTCCAGTGGCAGCAAAAGCAACTTGTTTGGTTTTTAGGAATTAGAATTAGAATTCTTGGATTAGAAGGAAGAACTGTGTGAACAGTGATAGCCACCACATCTGAAGAAACAGAAAAGCTACACTGAGGCTACATCCACACTACTATGTTTTTATTTTAAAACGCATATGCGTTGCTATGTTTATGCCTAGCGTCCACACTACTCCGGCTTTTTACACCAGCAGAGCTACGAGGGAGACATCAAAGAAACCGAGAAGAAACAAGTGAGAGATGTGTGTTGATCAAATTTAAAAGGGTACAATAATGTAACTAAGCAACCAATCTACTTGCCGTTTACACCGGCACCCGCATTACCAGGGTACGTGAATTGTCATGTGATATTTGTTTTCAGCCGTGTTAGTATGGGCAGAAATCCTTTCTGAAACGGTGCTGAAACGCTTGTGTGGACGGAGACCACGGAGTATCAGTGTGGACGTAACCTGTTTGATATGTGACCTGTGAGAAGAGAAGTGGGAAAACCAGAGATTCAGCAAAGAATGATTGCACATTCTGCTGAGTTCATTGGGTCTTTATCATTCAGGTATAGCAAGATACAAGAAAACACACTCACATATTCTCTTTTCAATAAATCTCATTGAGACCATGCTGATACGTACACGGCAGAAATATGAGGGTAGATGTGTGACTTGCACACTTCCTGTCCAGCCCTTTCCTCAGTACAGTGTTCCTCCTAAACTAGCTTTGGGTACCTTTTCAGTGCATCTTCTCTTTGCCTCAATTTTTTTTTGCTTTCTCACTGCTGCTCCCTTTTCTCCAATGCACCTCATTATCTTCACGTATGTGTCAACTTCTTCTTCCTCCTTTCTTTCTCCTCCTCATATTCTGGCCTTCTGTCGGTCTCTCTCTCTCTCTCTCTCTCTCTCTCTCTCTCTCTCTCTCTCTCTCTCTCTCTCTCTTAATTAGTCCAGGGTTTCGTCGTCTCAGTTTAAGTTACAGGTCTGCTCCTCCCTCTCCTCTCGACCCTGATTTACAGCTCCTTAATATTTCACAGCTGATGAATATTTTAGGCGCCAGCAGCTCTTCTGTTGTTTTTTTTTTTTTTTTTTTTTTTCATCTGGTTCAGGATACAATTTTGGGTCGGTCGGCTAGTTGAATCCAGCTAAATTTGCAGGACGGCCGCTTCCTCTAATGATGGTTTGTCTTTTGCCTTAAGTGCAGGGACAACCGTCAATTTCAATCCTAATAGCCATTTCACCACCCATTCACCCACTGTGAGCAGATGAGAAGGGATATCAAGATGCATGGTTGAATAATGGAAGAAAAGTTATCATATCATATAAGGAACAGAAAAGTGCATATAGTGTGTGTGTGTGTATGTGTGTGTGTGTGTGTGTGTGTACAGTTTCATTCTCTTGTATTTATGTCTGCAGAAGGTGTGTGGACAAAAATGTGTGTTATGTATTTTTTTCCAACTGCTTCTTCCCTCCCCCCCTCCGCAGGCACATTCAAACTTTACAGAGCTTTCGATACAGACTCGGGAAGCCAACTGTCCAATTTGCTCTGCGCCGGTCGTGATCTCTGAAGTGCCACTGTTGTTTCCAATTGCCTCGTAGACGTTTAGATTGCGTTGAAAGACGACGTGGCAGTCTTATTGCCTGGCATGACATCGACTGGGCCAGCGCGATTTTCCACATAATGAGACGTGTCTCATTGCCGGCAGCTCCACGTAGGACTGCCATCAGAACCACAGAGAGGGATCGTAGAGGCTCACTGAGTCACCGGCTAATTTCAAACTTCTGTTGTTAGGTGATCAGAGAAGGTGGTTGTCCCCAGCACGTCATGACAAATCAAAAAAGGAAAATGAGACAATGGAGAGGTTGTTAGATTGTTCAGTTAACACCAAACACATCATATTAATGTCCATCTATCTATTGATACTGAATAAGCCTTTCAGTCATGTGATCTCATGTTAGTACAGGTGTTCCACCTCCTGAGCCACATTGTCATTGAAATCCTTCCTCTGAAATCCTGGTTTAACGAAGATCATAATGGATTTGCTCAAAGATCTTTGTCAAACAGCAGATATTTACCGGAAATGGACTCCCATGTTTGCCCGTGAACCTAAGCTCTGTTTCTGATGGAGACTATATCGCCATCATCGCTGAAGCGCCATTTGTTGTGAGTGCATGTAATTGAATTCAGCTCAATACATATCATTTGTGCAAATAACTCGAGGCTGACACAGCGGCTCTGGTAAGTGTGTTTAGAGAGACAGAGAATGGCAATTGAATGAACTCTGGCTCATATTAGTATCTCAACCAATATGTCGGGATGGCTCCCATCCAGAGACAGGCTGATCTTTCATTACGCGGTGCAGGGGCAAACATGGAGTTATTTGTCCTTGTGGATCTTTTACAGCATCACTGCATGGCTTATCTGATGGGGAAGGCTTTTGATTCTGCAGGTTATAAAATGTCAAAATCACTGTTGACATGTCGCATGTTTCCGTCTGGTGCATTAAACTGGGGTTGAGCAATTGGATTAACATATCAGAGATTGGCTGAGTCCATCGTTGTTGATTTTTTTGTGATTTTATTTAGCTAATTTAACGGATTTCCTCCCCGAGAATTTAAATCTGTAAATAAGGAACTGCAATTCAAAGTGTGTTTGAATAGAATCTGGCAGTTGGAGTTGGACCATATTATTGGGCCAACCCGCTATGAGGGCCAATCTGCACCACAGACCAGCCAAAATATTTTGCTCAACCACCCAAACCTAAACCGCAAGCTTTATGCATTATATTAGCATAATTATCCGGACTGAGGACAAAGACAAGTGGACTCAAGTGCCGCCGCTCGCAGTGTGTGTATGTTTGATAGAGAGCAAAAGAGACGAGAGAGAAGAGATGCTGTTTTATCTCTTTTTTTAAATACATTTTAATTATATTGATATATTATCATTCTCATAGTGTGATAAAGTGAAGCCGTGATGTTTTCTGAGAAGGTTCTCGTACCTTGATAATCTCGTACTGTTCCAACTTTACAGCCAACCCTAGCACACAGAACAGCATGTGGATGAAGCCTGAAGTTTTGCTTTGTGAAACACAAGCCCTCAGGTTTTAAATTGGTCCCCAACCAATACTCTGCAAAGCCCGAAGAAGTTAAAAAGGAATGAAAACAAATTGCATAGCTGAGAGAAAGCGCTGTAGGAGGATGATGACTATGAACAATCACCCTGTCACATTATTTGATTTATTTCCATTTCATTTTGTGGATGTTTTTGGACATGTTTGTTTTGTTAGATTAGGTTTACTGTAAAGACACACAGGGGAGATAAGAAAATATCTGGGTTATGTTTTCACGCTACATACTGATGTGTACGCACTCAAACGTCTCAAATACAGTAGAGCCCACTCCTTACCACTTTACTAGGAGCAGTTGTCTCAGGCGTGACTGCCTGTGGTATTTTGGTGTAACTTATCCATTCAGCCTGAATGGCTCACTGCAGACAGTTTATTGTTTTCTCCACCCTGCCACTGCCTCTGTCCTTGGTGCTGAATTCACCCACAGAGGAACATTCCTCTCTTTTTTGTGTGCTGTACTACTCCAAACTAACTCATGATTTGTCTTGTAGAAAAAAAAAAAAACTATCATGATTATTTAAAGTGAAGGTTGTAGTGTTTTTTTTAAATTTGTTTGTATCCCCTCTTAGAGACAAAATTGTCACTTTGAATGAATTTCCCAGCTAATCAGATCAGATTGAGACAGGAAGTGAGGTTTACGGAGCGTTCCTGGCATGATGAGATCATTTATCATTCTGTTGAGTTTCTGCTGTGGTAATGTACAATTATGCAGAGTAAATATTTTGGATTAAAAGCTGTTATACACCATATTTTGCTTTCCCCCAGTGGGATTACAAAACCACTCTGTCTTTGCTCTTCCTCCCTCTTCTCCCCGTCTGTCCCTGTGTGGCTGTTGCTTTTCCCCGACCTCTGTTTCCTGGAACAGATGTGATATTTATCTTTGTCGTGTTTACTCCCACACCTCCCATCTTTGCGTCTGGCCTCTGTCATTTTACTTCTGCCTTGCTCCCTTTTTCACTTTCTATCTGTCTTTATATAAAAAAAAAACTCCACCACATCCTGATGCCTTGTCAGCAGTCGCCACCCTCCCGTAATGTCAGTGGAAGAGTCGGAACAACCGCCGCTCAGTGTTCAGCTCCCCCCCCACCCACGCCTCCATCCCTCCCCGAAGACATGGAGCAGCATTAATAGTTCTCGTTATGCACTGACATGCCGTGAAACCAATTCAAGCAGCCACGCACATCTCCTATCCTCAGGGTGTACGCACGTGTGTGAGAAGAGAGATTATCAATCATATTGTACCGCTTTACTGTTTCAGTGCTATTATCTTCACTGTTTGTTGAGAGAGAGAGAGAGAGAGAGAGAGAGAGAGAGAGAGAGAGAGAGAGAGAGAGAGAGAGAGAGAGAGAGAGAGAGAGAGAGAAAGAGAGAGAGAGAGAGATCACAACACAGGCCTGTTTCTCGACGCATGGAAGGAAAAAAAAGCTTCGCCATCTCAAAGGGGTTTTTTAAGCAGCAGCCTCGAAATACAGAACAGAGCTGAGAGGCATGGAGCGGAAGGTTTGGCAGGAATACCAGATTGGAGTGTGAGAGTTTGCAAACACGGCGTGTTCTTGCCTCTCTGCATGCCCTACCGCTGTGCCTGTGTGAATGTTAATGCACACGTGAGAGAGACAAAGAAAGATCCGACTCCAGGCGAGAGACAGCTAGTGGAAGGTAGGAGAGCGTCAGCAGCGACGACGACAACAACAACAACAACCACCCACCCCATACCGGCTTTAATTAACTGGCAGGTCACCAACTCTACACTACATTGATGTGTCTTTTTGTGTCATTAAACAAACACAAATAGGGGAGTGTCATCTTCGTGAGCAATTGCACAGAAACTGCCTGAGACTCCCATTATTCCAGTACCTAGTTACTGTGTTTACCGTGTGTGAGAAGAGAGATTATCAATCATATTGTACCGCTTTACTGTTTCAGTGCTATTATCTTCACTGTTTGTTGAGAGAGAGAGAGAGAGAGAGAGAGAGAGAGAGAGAACTGAAAAGGTAGAGAGAGTGTGTGAGGGTTTAGAATTAACGGCATCTGGCTTCTTCTGCCTGACTGTTGACTGTGTGTGTGTGTGTGTGTGTGTGGCCATGCGTCTGTTGGATACCAAATCTGCTACTACGTGCTGAGTGTTTGTTAGCTCTAATCGCAAAATTACACATTCTCTGCAGTGTTTCCATCTGTCAGATCTCTTTAGTAATCAGGCAGGTGCCAGGAAGATGTGAGCTAATTACCGTACTGTGTGTGTGTTCTCTTTTTGAATGGAAGGGGAGGGGCTGGCAAGTACACTAGAGGGGCAACTTAAAATAGAGCATTTTAACAGTGCGGGCAGAAGGATATAATCATTTAAAACCGACAAAACTATCCCACAATGTGCCTGTTATTTCCATATTGAGTCACAGTTTGATAATTAACTGCTTAGCTGAAGCTAACTCATTCCACTTTGTTAAAATGTTGAATTATTACAGATCGAACAGCACTCTCAGGGAGAAAGTCAAAGATCAATATGAGAAGTTTTGACCTGTGTTTGAAGAGAATTTATTCAATAAATTGAAAAGGTCGTGCAATTCCTAGAAGATTCTGATTCAGGGAATATGGGAGGGAAGCCAAACTGGGTTTATATTCTTGTCACAGTCGTTGTTAAAATTGACTTCTGCTGACTTCTACTTTCTTCCTTTTCCTTTTATTTATTTAATTATGAGAAAGAAAAACATGTTGTCTACTGCAATATCAGTAATGTTATTGTAATCCCTCACTTTTTTTGTTCATTGCATAGTTTGGGCAATTTATAAATGGCATTTCTCAAGTGACTAAGTGACAGACCAAAACATTTCCAAAGAATATTTAATGTACAAAGCATTATTGCCATTTTTTTATAATATGTTTGGAAAAACTACATGTATTCATAATTAAATATAAGATGAGAAAATAACTGGTATTTGTTTTCTCAGCACAATTTTTTCTTGTTGCATATGACCCACAGCATGATCAATTGCTTCCATTGCCAGTGGAAATTAAAAAGTGGATAAAAGCAATTGAAGTTGTGATAAAAGCTGTTATGTTTTATCACGAGGCCAGAGCTGCCAGCCTGTCTGCCCTAATTTCCTCTCTTGTTATTTGTGTTCCTAAGTAAGCACCGTTTCCACAGCTCCCCGTCTAAAACTGGTGTGCCACTGAAGCCACTGACTCTGTGTTAAATAAGCTGCGGTTGCTAGGCAACGTACGCTGTGTGGTTCAAGCCAGTCAGCAGAGTTTGAGGTAGTATTGGATATCAAGTTCCGACCAGTAAAATGCGTCCCTGAATGCTCGATAGAAACTTTTCTTTCCTCCCCGCTTCAGGTCAGGTAATCCGTCTCGGCTCTGTCATGAGAGATCAGCAGCTGTCAATCTGTCTGCTTTCATCTCCTCCTTCGTCCTAATGCCATCTTACCATCAATGTTCTTTCCTCTGCCTCTCCTCTGCCTCTCCTCCACCCTTCAACTCAGTCCCAGTGGGGGTCTTGTCAGAATGAGAGAGTTATGGAGGCAGAGACTATCACGCACATATATGTGTGTGTTTGTGTTACTGCATCTTGTGTTACTTCAAGTCTGCGAGTTGGTCCTGATGATTTTTTTTTTTGGTGTTTGTGAAGGACCATGGCAGCGAGGTACTCATTATATGATACAGATGGGCCCAGATGCAACCCTGACTTGGGACCGTATTAATGGACCGGAGCTCCACTGAGCCTCCGGTCTGTCCATATGAATTCACCCCAGTAGCAGAACACCCGTCAGGGGCTTGAGTCTCTGCATCACTCTATGACCCAAGGGCAGGCGGTGATGGTGGGCCTCCTCCGGCGGTATGCTTGGCAGCTTGGCAAATGACAGGTTGGCACATGATCAAAGTGCTCGGGGAGTGACCGTTTGGGAGGGGGTGGAGACGAGAGTCCTGAAGGTCGAAGGTAAACAGCTGGCTGTGCGTACAGGGTGTACAGGCTGTCACCTGGAGGAAGAAATGACTGATGGTTATGTGCTTGATGATTTCAGCCCAGAGGTCTTGAGTACTACGAATAGATTATCATATTGCTATTTTTATTTGTTTTATTAAGCTTAAAAGGTTATTTTTTTTATCACTGTATGCAGATTGTAGTTCCATTTTGCCACATCACAAAAAAAATCTATATTATAAGTGGAGTCTTATAACCTGAGGAAACAAGCTGTTTTAAAGTCTGGTGGTACGGCAGCTGATACTTCTGTACTTCTGAACACTAATCTCTTGAACAGATTGTGGCTGGTTGGGTTTTGTCTTTTAATATCTCTTTAGCTCTTCACAGGCACCTCTTGTCACCAATATCTCTCTGCTGAGAGAAGAACATACGGCATTTATGGGACAATAAATATTTTTAAACATAGAAGTCTTCACAGGGTGCAGCTGTACATACATGTACAGGTCACCATCACAGATTTCAGAAGAATTACTCCGAATACTCCATCCAGTACACTTGGGAAGCACATGAACCTGGTGCTTCACCACCATCTGTCTTGGTAGATGTTTTTTTTTGTTTTGTTTACTCTACTTTAGAAAGCAAAAGAAAAGCATTGTTCAGGCAGTGTATGCATCAGTATCTCATGAATAAATACCCTAATACCTCAAGAGTTTTTCCTGGCAAAATTCTTGAGAGTACTTGCACCACCAGGTGTTGTGACTGTTATTACAGCAAAGATGGCCCTCACAGGTATTAATGGGAGTGAATTCAAATGCATATCAATGTGAGGCAGATGGCCATGCAGAATGTGTCACAGTTCATCGTCTTGCAGAGACAGCTGGACTGGGTGCTTATCTATTTCTATGAAGGCCTTATCCAGGCGTTATGCATAATAAATCCGAATATTGCTGTCTGAGGAAAATTTACGACACTTTGATAATTTTAAATGGCTGCTATTGAGCACAAGGGGCTGCGGTTGACAAAACGATTGTTCCCGTTTCCATCTCCTTGCAAACAGATGTGTGTTTGCAGCAGCTGGCAAATCTTGGTGGCAGTTGCCCAGGGTGTTGTCTTGGAGACCGGGGAGAGATGAACCTAAAGTACAGTAGCAACTCTGTAATCCCCCTGGATCCGTTACACGGCACACACTTGGCCATGTGCGTCCACACAAACAAACAGAAGCTGTGGATGCCAGTAATGGGGGATGGTGGGTGGCTCCGGCCAGCAGACACCTGCTGATACTGTGCAGGCTCAGAGCAATCCACCAGTCATACCCCTGAAGCTGTGTGTGTAGAACTTGGCACTACGCAGCCTCCTCACTTTCCTCTCAACATTAGGAACTGCCAAAAAATGTGTTCTCAATTGTCTCCAGAGAAGCTGCTTTTTTAAGGCACATTTCAATCACTGCTAAACTGGTTCCGGTGTTTCCTTTAAACCCATTCAACATGTGCTGATCTTCCAAAGGTGGGGAAATACCTCCACACCATTACCGCAGTTGTGTATATGCTGTATCATTACAACAATGTCCAAAGTAGAACCACTTTTTCGAAATTGATGTCTAAATGGGCGAGACATGAAGCTGTGGCTGAGAACTAAAATTACCCTCAAAACAACATCAAAAAGCATTTCAGCTCAGAGTAAAAATACAGTACTGTATATCCATTTATTAAATATTTTCTTGGCGGGATGGAGAAGTATCTGAAACTACATCCAGACTGTGGGCCATTCCCCTTCCCCACTTTTTTTCAAAACTAATGAATTCTCCGAAAATAAGATTTTGATGCTGCGAGTCCAAACACTCCGTAGAGGCCAAAGAAACTCATAAAGTCCAATTTATTTATCTGATTTTCAGAACGACATACGCAGCATGAAACCTCTAGGGTGTTGAGAGCATCAAACACACCTCAAATAATTGAAACCATTTTCTGAAAGCGGCAGGGGGGATCCTGATATCGAAATAGAATAACAGTAGAGGAATGACACTGTGTGACACCGACTATCTGTATGAAAATACAATCACACACTCTAATGTGTGTGTTTATAGTACACTATGTGGCTCTCAATGTGTTGATCGCTCCCCGATCAGTACGCATCATCCCTCGCACTTCGCCACACATGTGAACCGTGGATTAATTACACACATATAGTTTTACTGACTATTGTTATTGGCTGATATTCATTAAAAATATGGGAGCTCTATTAATGATTCATTGTGAACAAGAAATGTGTTGAAACTGACAGGAGGAGCGCTAGTAACAGTGGCAGCACCACTAACGGCTAATGTACGGAGGTTCCATTCAGTTCCATTATGACCCGTTCAGGCTTCCAGTATTGGGCGAAGGTAAATATTAACATGACGTGTTCAAATTCAATCGTGTAAAATGTAGTTTTGGTGAAAATAATCCAGTTGTTTTAAGGAGATGTTTTCACAGCAAAATAGATATTAGAGAGGGAATTGTGACCTGTTTAACTTCCTAACACTAGCTCTAAGCAGCTTCTAATACATCAGTAAAATACTAATGACGAGACTTTTTTGAACCAATAAAGATGCAATCTTTTATTTCCTGATAATTTTAATTGTTTATTTTTATTCAAATAATCACTAAAGATGACTATCTTAAAGTATAAGGATAACATTCAGAACTTTTGATGGTTTGAAGGGACTTCAGAGCGGTTGAAATAATCTTTGGGACAGTGGTGAAAAGTCTGGATTCTTGTAGAGCAGCTGCTACAGCAAGACAAAAATGGTCTTTTGGTCAGTATGGATCATCAATGATTGGCAATCGGGATTTTCGTGTGTGTGTGTGTGTGTGTGTGTGTGTGTGTGTGTGTGTGTGTGTGTGTGTGTGTGTGTGTGTGTGTGTGTGTGTGTGTGTGTGTGTGTGTGGTATATTTTGTGCTAATCCGATCCGTGATCCCTAGTCATTTAATGAAATTATGGTTAATTAACTTGGGTTTCACAAGCTACTGGTGATTGATTGGATCAAGACTGAGACTGAACGACATTGATACTGTGAAAATGAATAATAAATCACTTCAGTTAACGCAGTGACAGTCAGTGTGCCCTTAAGAAACCAACTAAGCAACGGCAGCCCAAGCCAAACCAGTCTCAAAAAGACTGAACTGTGAGGAGCTTCCATGTATGAATGTGTCTTAAGCTGCCAGTCACAAGTGCTTATAGGATGGTGTGATAGCTTTTGGAGACCGCCTCCCCCTCCACCTCATGGATGTAGGATTGGGGGACTGTGTCTGATATTTCTCTAACTATCTGTAATCTATAATACAACATTCACATACACACCCACTAATATCTATCTCTCTCTCTCTCTCTCTCTCTCTCTCTCTCTCTCTCTCTCTCTCTCTCTCTCTCTCTCTCTCTCTCTCTCTCTCTCTCTCTCTCTCTCTCTCTCTCTCTCTTTCTTCCCCCCCCCCTTCCCCCTCTCTCTTTGTGGCACTTTTAATGTGCCCAACCATACATTTTTCTTTATAATTGGTCCAACGCTCTTGCAAGCACATAAGCATTTAACATCAAAGACGGATGATTGCATTATTCATTACGCTGCATTGCTGTGCTTGGTTAATTATATGCCATACAACGAGCTGGTTACCTTGCACTGGGAGCTGGATTCTCGCGAAGTCACGAGATGACGCAAAAATCCATGTTGTCCGGCTTCAAGTGATGCGTTTGTCACCGGTAAACCATAGTACGGACCAGTCGGCATCATGTAAAGAACTACTGGCAGCTACAGCGTTGCTTAGGTATTATATCAGAACTATAGACTGTATTTCTTCATTGAAAGACGAGCAAAGAACACTGAAGGCTTTTGTCGATGGGAAAAGAAAATGTTGTTGGTTCGGGAAGAGTTTGATTGACAGATGGTTCATCCAATCACCTGCCACATATTTTTTTGAAAGTGTCTGCCCCTTTTCCAAACAGTCAAGTTGACGAGTTGGTACACCGCCAGTATTATCAACAACATCCAGAAGTTAGGAAGAGGGATGCAACCATGACTGAGAGGTTATTATGTAGAGGATATAATGCAAAGGAAGAATGGAATTAAATGGTTGCATAAAGAAAGGAGGAGGAATGAGAGACTGAGGGAAAATAAGAGGAAAGCAAGAGAAATGGTCTGTGGTGGTTGATTTTTGCAGTGTATAGGGAAAGGAGGAAGCTGGGTCAGAAGGTCTTAAGGTGTGTAGTGTGTAAGAAGAGAGGCAGGGAGGTGCAGGTCAGAAGCTATGGATACAAGGTGCTCTTGAGAGAGATTCTTTTAGACTGCAGGGGCCAGAAAGGGAGACAAAGACGAAAAGAAAATGTCTTGACTTTCAGCTCCACAAGGAGAGGAGTGAGTGATCACGTCCGTGAGCAGAGAGAGCGCTAACAGGAGACTTCCTGGCTTGACCCAGTGACATTCAGCACAGCGTGGGAATTCTTTCTGCCCATTCACTCATTCCTAATGGACTCTGAACTGGAAGAAACACACACACACACACACACACACACACACACACACACACACACACACACACACACACACACACTCACACTCACACTCAGTCGACTACCACTTAACATAGTTCCATGCCATAATGTAGTTTAGCATGAATGCCCTGAGGCATGTCCATATGGACACACAGGCACAGACTTTTGCACCAAAACAAAGAGAGTTGTTGTTGGAAAGGGATGACTGACACTAGGGCTGCGAGGTATACCGGTTCAACCGGTATACCGGTTTCAAATTTCCATACGGTATGAATTTTTCATATATCGTCATACCGGTGCATAGCCGCAACAACTGTTGTCGCTCTTCAGCAGGCAGCAAATTATATTGTTCACCGCTCATCGCCGAGGGCGCAGCGGTCGGAGCTACCTGTCTTACGGGTATTGAAATGGAGTCATGGTTATAACTTGACTCCATTTCAATATGGAACTCCATTTCAATATGGAGCGTTAGTTGTGGGTAATAACCCACAACTAACGCTCTTTAACAGGGGAAAACACCACGACATAACAGTTTGTAACACTAATAATTGTACATTTATAAAATTACACTGCCGAACTGCATGCTGGGTACAGCTCGCCCACTATCACAACAAGAAGAAACTCTGTCGCTACATTAAAAAAAACGGTCTCTCGTTGTTCCTCCTGCATCGCTCTTTTCCGGAAGACATCCACGCGAGCGGTGAACAGCTGTTCAGTTGGCCGGCGGTCCTTTTCGGCGTCAATGAATGAATGAATGAATGAATGTGTTTACTCGAAAAAAAAATACCGTGATATACCGTGAAACCGCCAGAATCTTACAAAATACCGTGATATGAATTTTTGGCCATACCGCCCAGCCCTAACTGACACACAGCTCACCATCAAAGCAAGGACCAAAAGGCATCACTGAGCTTGGCGAGGGTGCAGCTCAGTGCTGTCATGGCAACAGTTGCTGCCCAGAGAGATGACCCTTTTGATATTGTCTTCCACTATTGGCCCAAAGAGTGTGTATCCAGATGAGGCAAATAAAAAATGATCACGAGCAAATTCACAAGAAGACTTGATTGAAGCCGCGGATGGCATCATCCGTAACTGCTATCTGCCCGGGGCCAGATGGCAGATACAGAATATATTTTGCTGAAGATAATACAACACAAACATGCCTATAAGGTTTTGCAACCAAGTGCAAATTCCTGTGCTAAAGTATAAATATGCACGAGGCCACAGCGTCGGTTGCCCATCTTAACCTCCTGAAGGCAATTGACTCTTTAAGTTCCGCCCCTCGAATGCAGACTGGCCAATCCTAGTGAAGCTTCAGCCAGCTTCAGAGTCCGACAACTAACCGGCTCTGCTCCGTAGACTCCCATGTAGTCGTTTCAGATGTGGTTCAGGCTGCTTTAGTGGATTTGGAGCTCGTCCTGGTTAAACGTTGTGTAACAGTGATGCTTGCTTTATCTTCTATCTGTATCTTTTCAACCTGTTTTACTGCTGAGTGAGCTGGATATATCCTTCAAACACATAATGTAGAGCCTTCTGTCTGCTTCTTTCTGAAAACACTCATTTGTTTTTCCAAAAGTTAGATAATACAAATTTTCAGGGAGTGCAGTTAGTGACAGTGTGGGCAAGGAAGGAGAGGGAGGAAATTATTTTTCATTTGTTTATACAACAAACTTATTCTTCCATTCATTTTTTTTCATCTGGTCTCATATATATTTCCATGTAAGGGAGCTTTTTTTCATTGCATCCTGTCACTTCATCCAAAAATAAATGAGTTATCACAGAGTCTCTATTAATTTCACTGTAACTATACGTGACTATCTGAGCGGATCTTTCTGAATTGGACTGTTTTTACAATGAGGCTCATTTGCATAGAAAGGGGCCAATTTTGCTCTCAATGTGTGCGTATTACCTCATTTAAATACGTGTAAATTGCACCATTTACCATTGCCAGTCGGATTGCCATTTGCTTGGCAGCACAATTAAGGGTGCATCTCAACCTTTGCAGTCGCTTTCAGATCAACGCCGTCTCTTCCCGTCTTATTTGTGCAGGCTTAGCGGTCTCAGAAAACAAGCCGCGCTATCCTTTTGAGGATTCGCCCCTCAGTTTGTATTCAAAATGTTTGACTGCTTCGAGAAGACTCGATGTCCAAATCTATGTCCATGAATCGTAATGAAAAGTAATGGGCTAAGTTGACTGGTATAAGACACCAGAGTGGCAGCAATCACTTTATTAGCAATAAATAGCAATTATGTTCAGCAACACCCACCCTTAATAAAGTTAAAGAAACAAAACCCTTTGCAGTACTTTTTGCTCGTAGGAGGGTTTTATTGCTTGCCAGTTCCATCTTTCCCCATGTGGCCTTTTTTAGATTCAATAACAGTCTTGTGCAGCAGCTAGCAACAGTCTAGAGGGCCACTTTGTTTTGTAAAGTAGAAGCAGGGCTATTTATTAAATCATGAATGTCTTTAAGTCTAGACTGGGTGTGAGGAAAACCAAACATCTGAGTATTATAATTCTGCAGCTTCCTGTGATGTCTCTATCCGTTTCTGTTCGTTCTTCCCTGCAGCTGGTTTCCTCTACTTTACAAGTTGGGCTGTGAGATATTGATTCCCTTTTAGATCTAAGACAGTTAATATCTTTGTTGACTGCTGTTAAAATTTGCCTCAGCACCATCTCTCTTTATATTATTTCCCTCTTTCTCCTCTAAACTCTGATTAGGGAAATTGGCTTTTTGTCTCTTTTGACTACTACACGTGTAATTGTGTGTGAGGATGAGTATTTCTTGGTATACATCATACATGCGTGTGTGCGTGTGTTCTGCTGTTGGTTGTCGTTTGTAAATGTGTGTATGGGAGAGAGGAAGACTTATAGCCAGATTGAATCTCCCTCTTCAGCTTTCCAAAATGAAATTAATTCTTCTGGGCATGGTTGTGGCAGGGAGCAAAAGGCGGACCTTTGCTTCAAAAGACAGATTAAACCACCGTTATCCGTGTGTGTTACTCTATAGCGTGGTGGTATGATTGTGGGAACAATGGGAAGAGATAACCTGCATTCAAAAATATATGATATGATACATGAAAATGAGAAATCCAAAGGCTTTTCTTTGATTTCTGTTGGTGAGGTAAATCTCAAGATAGTTAAGCTGGTGGATATTCTGGACTTTGTTCACTCCTCTCACTGAGCCAAAACTATTGCAGGGTGATATGTAAGATATGAAGTGTTTCTTATATTTATATGATGACAGTGCTGAGTTGAATTACAAAAGTACATTCTCAGTATCCTATTTCCCCCGTGCTATCTTCTCAACCAGATGTCTTTCCTTTTCTTCTTTAGTTTCAAGCAAACCAAACTTTCTGACACTTACAGTTCTCGTTGGCACGCGCTCACCGCCTCCATTCTGGATCTAGGTGAATTTACGAGTGTCATGTCCTCAACTTAACCCTCTGAACCCCAAAACCCACCTGCAGGAAGCTGTGAAAATGGTCATCATCATATTTTCATCTTTCCGACGGTCCTTAAACACATCATCTGTGACAACGGTTCCGTCAGAAAACAAAACTAAGCTTAACATTGTGATATTTAATAAAAAAAATTCTACATGTCTCATTTATAATCTTGCCACAAATAAACCGTTTGGCCGAACCATATCCTGTAAAAATATTCAATTCTGAGCTCCTAAGCTCCACGAGGAAGCCATGATTAATTCAGCAGTCGCATGAAAAAAAATTCAGTGAAACTTTGACTGAACTGCAGGCTTCTGAGCGCAGAGCAGAGAGGAAAGGACATGAGAGGCTGTAAGTAGAGGTTGTAAAAATGTGAGTAGCTCAATATATAAAGTCTGGGTTGGTTATTTTAGAACTGATTTCCAAAACCTGTCCTCACTCCCAACTGGGTGAGAGGCCTCATAGTGCTGATTAAACACAGTAACTAGGTACTGGAATTAATGGGAGTCTCAGGCAGTTTCTGTGCAATTGCTCACGAAGATGACACTCCCCCTATTTGTGTTTGTTTAATGACACAAAAAGACACATCAATGTAGTGTAGAGTTGGTGACCTGCCAGTTAATTAAAGCCGGTATGGGGTGGGTGGTTGTTGTTGTTGTTGTCGTCGTCGCTGCTGACGCTCTCCTACCTTCCACTAGCTGTCTCTCGCCTGGAGTCGGATCTTTCTTTGTCTCTCTCACGTGTGCATTAACATTCACACAGGCACAGCGGTAGGGCATGCAGAGAGGCAAGAACACGCCGTGTTTGCAAACTCTCACACTCCAATCTGGTATTCCTGCCAAACCTTCCGCTCCATGCCTCTCAGCTCTGTTCTGTATTTCGAGGCTGCTGCTTAAAAAACCCCTTTGAGATGGCGAAGCTTTTTTTTCCTTCCATGCGTCGAGAAACAGGCCTGTGTTGTGATCTCTCTCTCTCTCTCTCTCTCTCTCTCTCTCTCTCTCTCTCTCTCTCTCTCTCTCTCTCTCTCTCTCTCTCTCTCTCTCTCTCTCTCTTCCCCCCCACCTCCCCCCCGCTTCTGGCAGCCAATCCTGCAGGAATCCTGTGTCGTGTCTGGAGATTCTTGTTTGTGGACGTACCGCCCACATGTTCAGGTGTTTGGTCTATTGCACCCGCTACCGAGAAATCCGATGCTCTCTGGTTTATTTCTTTTTTGCCAACAGTGTGGATCAATTGTAACATCAGTATGTTATTATCTGGAGGAAGCGTGAAAGCTTCCCCGTTTCCAATATATTGTTGTTATTATTTATTATTATTTATTATTTAAAGCGGTCTTTGAATCAGTTCTCTCTCTCCCTTGTTCTTTAGCCGTAATCACGTGGGATTAGTAGTGCGTGTGGACTTCATGTAATTAACAAATTACTCTCGACCTCTGCTGTTCAGTTAATACACGAGCACAGGGTATGGAGATTATCTGGGAGCAAGTGTACAAGGTCATGTTTTTGAAATGTTTCATGATTTTGCAAAAGAGAACCACTGAATATTCTGGTAATATTAGTCATCAACCTCTGATCCTGAAAAGTGCCTTAAACTTGCATTCTCTCTACTGTCCACCAGCTGTCCTCCTCTGGTTATATAGAAGTCTATGAGAAAATGACTCTACTTCTCTCTTGATTTATTCCCTCAGTAAACATTGTAAACATGAGTTTATGGTCTCAATCTCTAGTTTCAAGTCTTCTTCAATACAGCATGATGTTCATTTAGTAAATTATGGTCCATTTAGAGTCAAACAGACCATACAGCAGGGGATGCTTTAGGGCGGGGCTACAAGGTGATTGACAGGTCACTACCACAACGTTGTCCAGTCTGGGAGTTGTCTGTGTTTTTGTCTTAGGACTTTATTCCTTTCATAGTGTGTTTTCAGTTCATGAATATTAGTTGTTACATTTTGTTTTCCTAAAAATGTCTTAGTCAGCGTTCAGTTGTACTTAGCTCCACCCTCACGTGTCACTTCTGGTTCCAAGAAAACAAGAAAGCGCAATCCATTGGGTGACGTCACATTGACCGCATCCACTTCTTATAATCAATCGGTCTATGTATGTGGGAGAAGCTCGGTTCTAATTCTAATTCTAATTCTAATTGGACTTATGTATCATGCCTGAGATGCCCAGTTTTCTCAATATTTCACTCTCTCCCTCTCTGTCTGAATGTTAAAGAATTATACATTTTTTTGAGCAAGTACTCTCCACTTAAAACCATATGAAAATGGTGTACAGTCCCTGACAAAAGTCTTGTCGCTTGGGTACAAGTTGACCTTAAGTGCCCCTCTAATATATTTGTAAATTTTTTTTTTTTTTTACAAGAAATGGCTAATTTCAATCCCAACAGCTTTTGAAATAATGTTTTGGTGCCAAACGAAACTGCTGAAAATCATTCTAACGTTCACAGCTTGGTAAAGCCCACTGAGTCAGTTTTTGCAAAGACAAAAGTCTTGTCGCCTTCATATGATGCACCCAATCCTAGATTACAGCCTCACCTGTGATCAATAATTGATCAATCGATTAGTGGGTGTGTATAAAAAGAACCCCAGCACACCAGACCTTCACATCAACTGCAACTTGACCTCTGACAACATGCCTAAGATTCACCCTGAGAACCAAGCGTTGATTATCAAAAACAGATCAAAACAGCTGAAGACCAGATCCACTGCTGAGGTGGCTGACACCTTCAATGTGTCTCAGCGTCAAGTACAAAGAATAAGAAAAAAATTTTAAGAGACTGGAGATGTTTTTGACAAGCCCAGGTCCGGCAGACCCCGCAAGACAACTGCTCGGGAGGACCGTTTGTTGGCTCGAAAATCCAAGGCCAGCCCCTTTTCCACTGCAGCAGAGCTCCACCAGGCCTGGTCACCTCAAGTCCCCGTGTCAACCAGGACAGTTTGTAGAATTCTGTCTCAAAATAGCCTCCATGGTCGAATCAGTGCCCAGAAACCAGCACTAAACAAAAGGCAATTAAAAAAACGTGTGGCATTTGCCAAGGCCCACAGCCTGCTAAAAGGATGGACGCTGGAAAAGTGGCAGAAGGTGGATTTCTCAGATGAATCTTCGGTTGAATTACATCACAGCCGCCGCAAATATGCAACATATTTTTGTATTTGAAGTAAATTATTTGTTAAATTTTCACATTACTCTCTGTAGGCGACAAAACTTTTGTCTTGCCAAAATCTGACCTTTCTGTGTTCATTAAATGATCAATCTTTCTTCAGTGAAGCAAATTTATTTTAGTATATTAAACATAATTTGGGAGGGTTTTAGCTTTCATATGAGCCATTTCTAAAACCAATGGATTATTTAAAAGTCAGGTTATAAGCTGTTGTTTCTACAAAATGGATAAGTGACAAGACTTTTGTCAGGGACTGTATATGGTTGGTGGGACTCCTTGCACACAATGCTGTCACTGCTGCAATTACTGTGACACTTTGCATTCCAGCGGCAGAATTAAAACCTCCCTGTTCTACTAAATTCGACAGGATATAAAAAAGATTTTGACGTCCAGATTAAATGAAGTTTGGATTTATTTATTTTTTATAATAACTATGTTCCGACAGCTCTGATCCTGCTGGACACGTCATAGGACGGTTGCTATGGTCCGAATATGTTTTTACATCTAGAATCTGCGAGACTGTCTGATTGGTTTAGAGAGCTCAAACGGCAAGTTGTATATCTTTAAATGAAGTAACAGCACACACAACGACGTCTCCAAATACAAATGAATTCTGTTCAGTAGGCCTCAATGTAATCCCTGTTTCTACTGATGTTCTATTTGTTCCTTGCACCTGTTTATATTTCACCTGATATTATTTATTTTAATTATGACTATGACCTAATTGTTCGTCATTATACAGCAGCTGAGTGGAAATGTGCGTCTCCAAATTGAGGGAGGTTTTGTGCGTACATTTTTTACTCATGTACGTGAAACAGCACTATTGCACGCCTGTTATTTTTATTTATCATTATTATTTATTTAATTTCCTGCATTCTGGATCATTTGTATGCACCACCTAATGGTGGAAAATGTCTTTTGTTTATGTCAAGGAAACACAAAATGCAGGCGGCAGGTGACAATACAAAATCTAAAAATATAATGGAATATAATGCAGTATAGGTATCTAATGTTATCTCTGCTGAGTCAACACACATGACTCATTTAGAGTTTAGAAAACGCTTTGTATGCTGCTATTTTCTGGAGGGGGAAGAGCGAAACCAACAGGAAACCCCTCTGATCAGGCATAACTCTCCCCATTGTGGGGCTTGTTGTCCACACAAATGTTAACTTCTCCACCTCCGATGAAGTGCAGCTCACAGCCGCTTGCCCAAGCTTTTAACCCCATGAATCATTTCATGGGTAGCTGTCAATGGTGTGTTGCTTGCTCCTACAAAGTGGGGAAGAGCAGTCGATTATAACTCGGGAGTTGTTGGAGAAGTTTCTAGGGATGTGAAACCTCTTTCTTTCTTTTTGCCATTGTTTTGAATCCGAGCTGCGAGCTACAAACGTTCCAGAACCATATAGAAACCCTACAGGAGGTGAGTATCTGACACTCAAAAGATTTCCAGTGGAGTCTTCCCTTCGGGCTCCAGTTTGATTGATTGTGCATTGTTGTATTATTTGTACAATCCATTGTACTGCTGTCCTCCCAGTAAACCGAGGAGACGGATTGGTTTCTGTTTGCCAATGCAACTCTGGAGAATGGCGTAGGCACACTGTAATTAAAATGTGAGTTTTTGACTCCTAACCTTGTCTCCCTATGTGTTTAAATCTGTAGCGGTAAGCAGCAAGTAACCACTGGGAATATATGACGGGTCATTTTAGCAGAGGCAGACATTATTTGTACTGTGTGGATTCAGCATGCGGGTCCTTCGGGAGAACAAAGCACGGTGCGGTCAAGGTGAACAAGCCCCATCGAAATGCCACTCTGATGGGTTTCTGGAAGCAAATGGACTATACACGCTACTGCCTCTACCTGACCACACATTCCCCTTCAAATAGCTTCAGTGGCCCCTCCTGAAAGACATGGATGTGATCGTGAACACTGTGCTACCACAGCTAGGAGAAACGTTGACTGGCCGGGCCTGGTATCAAGCGGGCACTGATTGCTTTAAGATGCTGCACCGATCTGAAAGTGGACACCTCCTTCCCAAAGTTCAGGAGCTTCTTTTACATAGAAGAGTCCTATTAAAACATCAGTTTGTCTCTATCCAGATTTTCCTCTTTTCATCAGTGGCATCACGCTGCATTGGCATGTATCCGTGCTGCCCCCTGAGGCGTGTGGCGCGTGGCGGCGCCATGAAGAAACCTCGGCGAGAACACTCGAGAGATATTAACAGTTTGTGACTGTAATCTTTAAAACCAGGAGCTTGTGTTTTCTTTGGTGGCCGGCTCCCCGGGCTCTCTGTCAGAGCCATTACAACTCTCATCTGTATCAGCCAGCTCCATCTCCTCAGTCATCCATCAGCTAATTCAGTGTGCAGCTAAAGTGTCACCTCAGCAGGGGTGTTACGGTGGTTTTAGAGATTTCAGGGGATTCTTATGACCTTTTCCTCTTTTATTGGGAGATGTTTCATTTCAAGACACTAACTCGGGTTAGGAGATCACAATCTACAACCCTCTGACCACCACGTCCCTTTTCAAAACTTTGTCTGGCCAGACCTTACTCTTCAGCTATCCAGTCAGCAATAACATATCCTGCTTATCGCTGCTTATTTTTATTTATCTTAGCATCCGGGTTTTCGGACAACCCACTAGAATGATGTGCTATTTCAAAAAGTGCATTTAAAAAAAATGTGCAATATACAAACCAAGTATCAATTTATCAAATATATCTACTAAGCGATTTCACAGCTGGAATTGAATCCTCAGCATTGGTAGCAACAGTAGTCCCCTCAGTGATTTACACAGGGACACGACACACTCAGGAAGAGGAAATGGCTTTGTTGGGACGCTACATTTCCGCACCTGACTTTTAATCCAACTTCACATCCCCTGCTATAAATCTTTGCCGCCAATCTCAGGCTCCGTCTGGCCTCCTCTGGAATTTACGTCAGGCTCACCTCAGGCCTGACTACTCCCAGTATTGGTACCCCGTAATTGAATCAGTTGGGTGAATTGCTGTTTATATTGACTCTTTTGGGTCCTTCGCCAAGAGTGCTTGTAATGTACCTCTTCCTCTCCCCATGGCTAGTGCTTCCTATCCAGTGTTCCTTCCCTTAATAACACTCCTCTGTGTGAGTTTTCATCATCATGACCAGGGAGGAAATTGTTTTTCTCTGACACGTAAACTCATTTGGAGAAACTCTTGGTGGTGTTTTATAACCGCTTCCGTCCCCCCAACTCCGATTTTTCCAGTTGATCGTTCTCTCTCCTTTTCTTAAACTCCAGCCCGCACGTATTCAAAGCCTTAATGACGAGTCCTTCCTCTCCTTAATGTACATCCTCCTCCCTCACTGGCAATTACACCACCCTCTATCTCCTCAGCTCCAGCCTGTGAGCGTATCTCACCGTCCATTTCTCAGTGGCCCCTCAGCAGCCCACTGCCACTTATCCCCATGAGTCACCGCGCACGCACGCACGCACGCACGCACGCACGCACGCACGCACGCACGCACGCACGCACGCACGCACGCACGCACGCACGCACATGGCCTGAAGGGATGTCATGCTGTTAAATGGTGTGCCTCTCTCCCAGACACATTCTGCTTTCTCTACAACAAACTTATGTCATGCTGTGTGATTTTGTTGTTATATTGAAATACATATGTAACTGTTTGTGGAGGCACTCTTTAGTAAAGCCACTGCTTTGGCTTTATCCCAACAATATGCTAACGTCGCCTGGCTTGTTTCCCTCATTAACGCTTAATGAGTCTCTTTTATCAGCTGTAAATTACTTGAAGAAACCGATGTCATGAAGATAATCTGTGTATATTATCTATAAATCAAAATCAAACCTATTTAGGAAGAAAAAAACAGATTTTGAATTTACAACAAAGATAACTGACTGTTTAAACCCTCAATCCACAAATTCCACTCCTCATTCTCCGCGTACGAATAAGTTCGACCTATTGTTGATTATTAAGATGTTATCAGAAACTGGACAAATAGATTCTCCTCTGAAAATAGTTTGACATGTATTGAGTGGCATGAGTTTTCTTCAGCCCATAAAGCCGGCTATCAAATCGTACCAAAGGAGCTAAGGGGACTTTGAAATCCACAATTTGGATGTACCACTAGCTACCATTTTTCTTTCAGTTTCACAAAAACTTTAAATATACTCTTATTAAAATTCCTACCGAAGTAAAGGGACTATAATGTGCTACAAAGATGGTAAATTATAATGGGAAAATAATTTTTGACTTTGTTTTTCAATTGTATTTATTTATAGTGTTTTATTTTAGTCGTAAAATCTATTCTCCTAAAGTTTATATTTTCCATAACTCTTTTGAAATACATTTCTGTGCCCCCTAATACATTAATCAGAGAGCTTGGTAACAGGAGGAGCAATGAAGAGGATAAACAACAACTCTGGGGTAAGAGACAGAAAGAAAGACCACACAGGACGACACAGAACACACACACACACACACACACACCAGAGAGGCCAAATGTGTATGTTTATGCTCCTCCTGACAACAGCGAGGCCTCCAAGGGGAAAGCTTGTAACCAATGCGTGTGTGCTTGGGAGTTGAGGAGAGCTCGCTCACTGCCTTATCTCTCCAACAAGGCTTAATGGGGTAATGGAAACCTCCTAGTGCATGCTGGGAGTGAGCGAAACATAGAAGCAATGCTATTTACAAGTGGAAACTGATTGCTGATAGGGCTACACACTACACTGGTTTTGTTCCTGTCATACTGATCTATATAGATAATAAAAAAGGTATTTAAGGTCATTTTTTTCTGCCATACTGATTCATTTAAATAGTGAAACTTGTAAACTGTAGGAAAAGAGAATTAAGATACAGATTTCTGCAGAAAACAAGATTTTAAGGAAAGCCCAGTCAGTCTGATCCACAGAAGTATATATCTTTTTATTCCAAGGCCTTTCACGGGTCACTTCAAATGATCCGTCCATGCAGAAAAATCCATCTGAAAAATGTAACACTTATGGAAAAACGTCTCGCTTGAACGTAAAACTAGTTACCTATTGCAGATTGGGCAAACTTTAATGTCAAGGGTGATTATGCATTGCTGCATGGCCTTTCTGTAATGATTCATAGACCATTTTCTCTTTTCCTGTTAGACTCTCCCCTTACAAACAACTCTCCCCGAAGTGCTGGGTTCTATAAGAGCAGCCTATCGTTAAACCCCATCGACCACACCGTTCAACACCGCGTCGATTTTGACTTCGCCTCTTCCAACACGCAAGCTCATTTCCAACCCAATTTCACAGCCATTTGAATTGCATGGATTTGACTCCTTCCACTGAGACCACAGTGGTTTACCCTCGGGTGAGAGAGAAGGTGGTGCAGGGGAGTGAGTGAGGAAAGGAAGAGGGGAGTAGGGGAATAAGACAGTAAGTGTGTATGGGGCAGTAATAAAAAAGATATATATATTTATATATATATATATATATATATATATATATGTTTATATATATATATATATATATATATATATTTATATATATATATATATATATATATTATATATATATATATATTTATATATATATATTTATATATATATATATATATATTTATATATATATATTTATATATTAATATATATATATAAATATATATATATATTTATATATATATATTTATATATTTATATATATATATATTTATTTATTTATTTATTTATTTATTTATTCCCCTTGTATTTAATTGCTTTAGTGGAGTGAATGTTTCTGGTTTTTCAGAGAAAAGATGGGTGAACAGTCAAAAAGCGTGATGGAAGTTAACAGCAGCCATTGGCATAAACAAACACAATAGCTGCATCATTTTGGCCTTGGATGTCAATTTTGTCAACAGTACTTTTTTATGGATCAGTGTAAACCTAAAGCTGATTGGCTAACAATTAAAATCACTGGAAGCCATTTTCCATTGTGATATTGTTGGAGGATTGCTCTGTCAGTGGGCGATGTGAGTGTGTGTGACAGATAAAGGAACAGAGTGACTGTTAAAGGTGAGGGCAAGGTGGGCTGGTTACACAGTGGGGCTCTCTCTGTCTCACTGTTCTCGGTGCTCTAGTAGGTCCTACATAAACCATAAAGCCTTTTCCCCCAGCAGAATGGCCACCCTGCTTTATCTGCTGCCCTCCAGGGGAGAGGCCCATTCTATGCTGCCACTCTCTGATTTAATTGTACAGTTCAGGATGGCTGGCTTTCACCTTCAGCTTCCTCCAGGCTCAGCACATCTCATTCCCTCATTTACCTGGAAGATGGCAAGAAGGAGGCTGTGGCAGAATGTGCACTCTCATCTTCCTGCTTCGGATGTACAGCTCTCTTCTTTCTGCTTGAATGTACAGCTCTCATCTTCTAGTTCAAATGTACAGCTCTCTTCTTCCTGTTTCGGGAACTATTGCTATTTTAATTTTATACCAAGGACATCTGTTGACTTTAGCTGAATTTGAATGGGAGTGAGTGACTGGGCAACCATGACAAATAGATGGCAAGATGCAGACAGAAAAAAAAGGTTTATAGTGAGAGAAAGTAAAGGTGGCGACAGAGGATGTTAAATAAATGTGAGAGTGTGAGAATATATTTTCTAAAAGCTCATTATTGACCTTGTTTTCTAAATGTCACACAAGATGAAAAAGACACAAGACATTTTCTGTGCCTTGTCGCTGCTTAATTGCTCACGGCATCGACCAAAACGTCCTGCTGGCTCACAGAGAGTCAGGCCCTGAGCCCCTTGTCGCCCTCATCTAATTATCCCAAACATGGCAGCTGTTGAAGTCTCTTTTTTCTGCATGTCCCAAACAATATGAGGTGCCCACCTGGCCTCTATCTTCCACCGTAGTCAAACGTGTGGCTCATTTACCTCTGAACTTGTAGTAGTTTATCTGGTGTTCAAATGAGGATGGGAACACACAGAGAGGTGAGGCTGGGAGATGAAAAACCCTCTCTTTGTTTCTGTGTGACGTCCAAGAGCTCAAATCACAGTTAAAAAAAAAGAATTGATGTACGAGTAAGTCAAGGCTCTGACTTGTTTCTTCTTTTATTCAATGTCTGTCTCCCTCGACAAGCTCCTTAAAGCCAATTTCTTCTAAGACCCCCTTTGTCATTATTATGCAAATGACAGTATTCTACACTATCTTGCTCGGTTGTAAATAAATTGCATAGTAATTAGGAGTGTGATTTATTTGCATAAGTGCCTGGGCACACTGACGAGAGAGAGAACTAAGCTGACCTTGTTAAAAAATGGATTCCTTATGATTCAGAGTGTTTTATTCAACGATGTCGGCATATTGTCTCACAGACGAACATGACAAGCGCACAGCAGGTAACATTACATGTGACGCTATACCGTCGTGTTGGTTCACACCCGGCATATGCTGCTCCATGTGATTCCCAGATTCAGATCACATGGCATTACAAACGTGTCTGAAGCGACACTGAATGTATTTAAGTGAGTGTAAGTGTTTGGAGTCAATGTCTTCCGTCATCTTTTCACTGGAGATAACGTGCGCTAATAAAAATGTGCGGTCGAAAGCTCGACGAACAATTTGTAATGTCAACACGAGGCGCTGCTGTCCTTACTTGTTGTTGATTGTCTTGGTTAAACTGCCATATGAGGATAAGCTCTTCCTAATCACATCACTGTCTCCTTGAATTATAATTTGCGTGAGCGGTCGGTTAATCTGGAGGGAAATTGGATTCGACCAGTGCCGTCTCTCTCGGGAAATTTCCACCTTTCAAAGTCCAGGCCCTCCGCTTTGATTAGAAGGCCAATGCCCTGTTTTTCCCGGTTGATAGATGCATTTAGAGCATGCTGAGATGCATGTGCACTTCCAGCTCTCTAGTTATTTCCTCCTCCAGAATGAATCGTTACCCTCACATTGGTTGAAAATATTCCAAATGATTCAAGTTTTGTCTCAATTCAAATCAGCTCTTGATATACATATGGCAAGGTGTCTTCATGGCCGAATATTTAATCTGAGCTGGATAAAACGGTAGTTTGAACCCTTTGATTATGTGTAGCTGAATTTGACCTGCTTGCAGGTCATTTTGTTCCACAGTTTGTGTTGTAAACGTGACGGTGGTAACCGAGAGACGCTCCCTCCATCTTTCTGTCCAGAACAGCCACTCAGCCATCCGTATTTTGACATTTACACTGTGCCGCCGGGTATCGATGGCCAGGCCTCAGCGGGTCTGAATGCTAATGGCCAGCGATAACCTTTTTGGATTGAAAGCTGGTAAACATAAAGAAACAGCAAAAAAAAAGCTTATCTCCTTTTATTTGCGCTGCCTTTAATTATTTCACACCTAGCTTGCTTTCTCATTTTGTTTGATACAGCAAACACAGATGTGGTTTGTCCCGCGCTCTGAAGACCGGATTCAGTTTTCACTTTATATGCACGGAGCCAACACACACACACACACACACACACACACACACACACACACACACACACACACACATCCTTTCTACTGTTCAGTCGTCTTGTCATGTTTTCCGTCACATTGCTTTGTTATCTCTCCTATCTTTCTCTTCCTCTCACTGTCACCAGCAACAAATATTGAGACAGATGCACACTGCATAGAAATGTGAATATTAACACACACACACACACACACACACACACACACACACACACACACACACGAAAAGGAGATGACACACGAGAAGGAGATGACACTGCAAGCTGTATGATTGTGAAGGGACTTTCAACAGTGTTAACAGACACACACACACACACACACACACACACACACACACACACAGAGATACGTTAAAAGAAAATTATTGACATCCTCAAATTTCTTTCTTTTCTATTTATCTCTCTTCATCCGGCTCCCCTGAATCCCTTTCATTGCTAAGTTGTTCCTCATACAAGCAGGACGTATTGCGTCTGTAATGGTAGCAGACAGGAGGTTACCAATGGACCCCGATGTACCAGTCAGCCGTGGAGTAAACACTAACACGTGTTCCAATTGATCAGACAGAAGGACGGGGACCACACACACACACACACACACACACACACACACACACACACACACACACACACATTCTCTTGAAGGAACACTTCAGTTACTAGTATTAGCTGCTTAAAAGATACATTTTGTCCTTGCCCTGCTTACTGTAATGATACACAGACCACAACATATTTGTAGGAGTCAGTATGAGTTTTCTGAAATGGCTAAAATAAAGCTAGATTTGATTTTTTTTTTTTTTTACCAAAAGTAAGTCTTCTACAAACATGAAAGTAAAAGATCAAAATCAAATGATTTTTATCATAAGTGTTCACTTTTTAATACCTTTTGTGCTCAGCACTAAAACTAGTATAACATTTCACTGTATTATGGACTCCAGGTGACAGTAGATTATCCATTCAGCGGGTACATGCTTACCAATGAGAAAACTTGAGATTGACATGATCACCTAATCCATCAGCTACATATACTTTTTCATTGATTCCTTCCTTTTCATGTGTGTAAACAGCAGCTGTCTAAATGTCTTGATTTAGATCTTTTCAGATTCCCTGTCTTTTCCCAATGATTTAAACCTGCTACTCCCCTCTGACGTGTTTAAGTGCACTGACACGAACATGGCCATTGGAGTCATACAGTCGCACAGGGAACCCTCAACACGTGTCGAGATCCCACGTCAATATCAGAGGTGTTTACCGACCAATGAATTGCATCGACCCACTGAGAGAGGTGGGATTGGAGTCGTCGCAGCATTACAGAGGTATTCGCCCTCTGCCGAGTGGCGCCGTGAATTTTGAGAAGGTGAATATTGATCTGAAATTTCCTCTGTGGCCCCGAGCAACTAACGAGATAGAGGACTGGCATTATTTTAACTGAAGATCAAGGATCTTTTCATCTTCAATCCCTTAAAAACTTAAGAGGCCACAGCAATAAAGACGGTCTTTCCCCCCCCAAAAAAAAAACGCTTTTAGGAACAGGTAGAGAGAAGGATTGAGATTGAAGAGGAACAGTGAGGTCTTAGCATCCAGAAAGGTC
The DNA here is from genome assembly GCA_016806645.1 of Ophiodon elongatus. Lineage (NCBI taxonomy): Eukaryota > Metazoa > Chordata > Actinopteri > Perciformes > Hexagrammidae > Ophiodon > Ophiodon elongatus. The sequence continues at coordinate 1,678,199 of JACSYO010000396.1, read as the reverse complement.
TCAGATAAACGTGTGCCCTGTTCAACCTTGAGGCCTGGCCAAGTGGAATCAGTGAAGTGACTGGATGCTGGCTACCAGTCCCAAAGCCAAGTGCTACATGAATTAACCATGGACCTCAGAGGACGAGAGATGTGGGGGTGGGGGGTGGAAGAGGAGATGGAGGGAGGAAGTGAATGAGTAAAAAAAGATGTCCCTGTGAGAAAAAGAGGGAGGACTGAAGAAAGGGAGCAAATAAAGACAAAGAGAAGGGCAGAGTGACAGGAGGGAGCAGATGTCAGAGTTTCCACGGTGACGCCTTTGCCCGAGCCACAACTCCAGGTCACTACTTTCTGGCAAATTCCAAGGTGAATGGCTCTCGGCAAGGACTTGTTTGCATTTCTGTGCTGCTGAAAGCCCCTGAGCAAGGGCTGGCAGGGATGGTGCAAAGCTGATGAGGCGAGGGAGCGAGTGAGCGAGTGATGCCCCGGGTCCAGGGCTGTCAGCCAGGCTAATGGAGGGCGCCACACTTGGCCACCCACTGACTGACAGGTGCCAGCCGAGGCCCTCGTCAACCGAGCGCCACGTCGGCGGTGCCAGCTCGCTTGCGGCGGTGAGGGACGATGACACGGAGATCGCTCACTCGGCTAATGCTGACACACATGGCGCATGCACACCCTTCTGAGCCTGTCACTCAGCGGATGAGCGTAGGCTGTGAGACGAGATGGTCTTAAAAGTACCCTGACTCATCGAGCATAGACAAGAGGGTCAAGTTGCTGCTTTGAAATGGGAGTCACCATTATCGGTGCCATTTTCACGCTGGAGGCTGACCTATGATCTCTGCTGGCCCACGTACAGGACCACAGCTCCCCTTCATGCCCAGACACGGATCACTTATAGGACACTTACATCACAGCCCATTATACAGCAAGAAAGGGAAACGTGGGTAAACCATCAAACAAAATAAATATTATATACGTTTTCTTTCAGTTTTTTTTTGTACATAGTACAAAGAAACGGACAAAGGAAAATGGTTTCCAAGCAACATTTACATAAACATATACACATAAGGACACGTGACAAAAACCAAACCAACCTACAAATAAAATAAAGTGAAATACAATCATTTGCGAGCCAGTTATCCTTGTTAAGAGTGGTAATGCAGGTTACCCGCTTGTGTGTGTATTTCTGACAGAGTGATGAGACAGAAAAGATAAGGACGACTGAGCAAACAAACTAAAAAACAGATCAAATAAATACTTATAGCAAAGCAAACATCCATAAGATGTATTGAATGTGTTATTACAAGCCCAGGTCTCTTTTTCCACATACAGACATTAACCGAGAGAGAGTTTTGTTGCTGAGTGCACAGTATCTGTAATGTTGTGACACTGGGTCTGCAGGTTCATTAAGCCCCATCGTAGTTCATAGTAAGTGGGACAGCAACTTGTCTTGCTCCATCATGTCAGACATGTTTGATTGTGCTTGACGTCTCTGTGTCTTACATAAAGTATTGCGGAGCTCAATCAGATATTAAGAGGGACAGCAGCACTTGGGCTTTTTCAAAAGGCCCTTTGATTGCTTTCAACAAGCCTGAGTCACCTGTAAGAGGGGTTTCATTTGACATCGTACAGCTGCTTCTCAGAAAGCAGAACGCTGGGATTTAGTGGCTATATCTTTATAGAGTGGTGCAGGGAGGACCTATTTTTGTAGGCCAATGAACACTACTTTTATGACTTTTTAAATGTACATTTAAAAGCAAATGTTATGCTATAAACAAACTACATTACTGTCATATTAGTGTGAGTATGCACAACGAGGCTGTGAAAGCGGACTAAGTGGCGTGATGACGTTTAGTAGTCTCATTTAGCCAATCATAAGCAACCACCTTTTCTAAGACACTAAAAAGCATAAAAATTCACCTGAGGGGTATTTCATATTTTAGAACAAAACGTTAAAATATCTTAGGCTAGTTTTAACCAAATACCTTATTTCAGACATCACCAAAAAAAAAAAAACGTGACTTTCACCATCTGCCATTTGAAAAGCGGGTGAATGATCGGAAAGGAGGAAGGAAGACGTAATGGGATTGTGATGAATGGAAGGAAATATTGAAGGAAATATGGAAGGCTTAGTAGTAAGGAGTAAAGAGATGGAAGGTAAGAGAGAAGGTAAATCAATAACAAGGGCACAGATCGAACAGGAAGCTAGAAAAAGGGGTGGCAGTGTTAAATTGATTGAAGGGAGAACCACTGAAGAAATGACCAAAGAAGCATGGGAGTGGGTACTGATGAAGACTAGAAGGAGGTGGATGAAGAAAGAAGGAGAAGGGGTGGACGGGAGGGGGAGATGGCAGCTCCCCCAGTTGTCACCCTATCTACCACCATGTATCAGGTTCCTGCTAAGAGACGGGCTGACTGACAGAATGGGACCAGCCTCGTCTAGCAGGTTGACGAGTCACTTTTTTAATTGAGTAACCGGGGCCTCAGAGGTCAGGGCCGGTCCTGACTGGGCTGGACCACGCCAAGCCAGCCACCTGGACTTGAACTGGAAACACATCAAGCTATGCATCACAGCCTGAGTGAGCCTCACTCCCTCCCATGCTGCTTTTAATGCAAATCTTACCAGTCATAGAGGTTTTCTTAAGGCTGTACTACTTAAGGTTTAGCCGGTTTCTGCATGTTTGGGATCACACAGGCAACATTAACATATGATAAACTGTCAATACATTGATATAAACAGCGGCACATTTCCACTGATCTTCACACCGAAACGCTCAAAAAACTCTAGATATCTTATTTTGCTTCAGGGAAGCTGTGACTGAGATTAATATGGCTTCAAGATGTTGTATTATTTGTAATGGTCGTGCATTTTAGAGAGCTGAAGTTGACAGGCCTCTTGGAACTATCACCTAGGTTTTGGTTGGTGGAATCATACCTTTTGAACTCCCTAATCTTACAGCTGATGAGAATCGACATTATATCATTGTATCAGGAAAGAGGAACACACATTCTCCAAATACTTGGTGTGATTTCAACTGTTGATTAGACCCTGTGATGGACTGATCCTCTTCTAACGCAGGCATCGTGAGTAAATTACTTATCTAATATCATTCCTCTCTGGATATGGTCTTTCAGATGTGTGGCGTTTCTTACACCAAAAAGAAAGGGAATACTATTCTTTCATGTTTGCCATACATATTCCAGAATAGACAATTTCTTTCTGAATAACAAATGAATCTCCCAAGTCTGTTCCTGTACTGTACGTTCTGATCACACCTCTCTGACTCTAATGCTATTTCTCCTTGGTGAGAAGCATATTTGAATAATATGCCTGAATTGTATAAAAGTGTCGGGAGCTTTTTTTATCAATGTATTCATGTATAGTGTTCTTTTCTACGTTGTTGTCCGTGGCAACATAACAGCTGTGGATATGAACAGGATCAAGTTGATCATTGGCCCGACTCCAGGTTGTCTGAAGACCATCACTAGATAAGGGATAAGGGAACCAGAAGGAAGCTTAGAAATATTCTGTTATGGGACAACCGTCCTCTGCACAGTACCTTCATAAAGACTAGCAGGAGCAACAGGCTCCTATCGCCAGAAGACTAAACGGTTCAGGACGTCTTTTCTTCCTGCATCCGTTAGGCGCCTGAATGAACAATGCCGATACAATGTCCTTTCCACTATTTATACATATGTTATTGGGTGCATACCATTTACATTCTTGTACTTTGGCCCGCCTGCATTTTCTTGTCTTAATAGTTTTGTTCAGGCTGGTCTCATCGAGCATTTGTAGCTAAACCTACGAAAAATTATGCACCGTAATTTGTAGATCTCCCACGAATTTATTTTGATATCCACGTAATTATAAGCAAGGAAGTATGAAGAGCGCAATATCCCCCACGGGGCGGGCATGCTTGTTGGTGGATGACTTCAACAACCAGCAATCTTTCAGATCCTTCAGACCGCTGTTCGTTCCCAATGTGAAACAAGAAGGCATTGTTGATTTATTAGTCACGTAAGTTGCGTAATGTAGTTACGGCACCTACATGGTTATTTTAACCCAAATGACGATCCTTTCCTAAACCTAACCAAGTAGTTTTGTTGCCAAAACCTAACAGTAATTTCCTGTGAAGTCGGAAGTTTATTTTGAAAAGACCGTATGCGTGTGATGACAATAAAATGACACGTGTTGCTGGCTTTCAAAGGAAACACAAGAAAAATGAGGAGTAACTTTTGTAAGATACCAAACGAGCCGTTGGAGGATATGTTGCTTTGTGATTGTGGCACACCAGTTTCCTCTTTAGGGATTATTAAAGTTCATCCTATCATATCCTCCTAGAATCCTTGATTCAACGCTTTGTCAAACCATCATGGTATTGTGGTATATCATTGAATAGATGTTGAATAGATCAGGCCTTAAGGCTGAAAAGATAGATGTCAATCACAGTAGTCCTAAAGTTGTTCTGAAGACAAAAATTGGCCTCCGCTTTCATTATTAGGGCAGGGATACAGAGAGGTAGTGAGACAATGAGACAGGACTCAGGGGGGTGTGAGAGCGAGAGAAGATGCTAAAAGAGAAGAGGAGTGGAACTGATGGCCAGGCCCTGGAGAGGGAGGGGCTGAGCCGAATCAAAATGGGACGAGAAGAGTAGGAGTGCAAGTGCTCTTCATCTTACTGTTGCCATCAGCCTCTAATTGCTCAGATCAAATTGCTGCCTCTGCATATATCTAGGGACAGCGCGAGTTTGATAGCCTGTAGCGCAACCATTGACATTGTAATAACTGTTTAATTGCTATGGGCCCGAGCTTCACGAAGACGTCAAGCCATTCCCCTTTAATGGCCTCTTCTTTTGTCAGGGATCAAGGCCCTTCCCATAGCAGCATGAGATGAATGGCCTCCTACTGGCATCATCATCTCCCGCTCTCCAGTAGATTAATGATGGACGCATCAGGCCTCACAATACTGCTGTCTTTTTGAGGACTGTTTAAGGTCAGGGCCTAGGTTGAAATGTTAAAAGCATGCAGTAATAGCGGTAGGATTTTATACCAACTGTGGGTTAGTGGGCGCTACATCTCCCCCGGCAGCGAATGAACTGGAAATGAATGCTCCTTTGAGAGGAAATTGAGTGGTACTGTATAATTCCTGGTTGGCTGCATTTGGGAGGAGCTATGGAAACCAGTCTGGAGTGGTCAGGGCCGGTTCACGCGGCTCCACCCCTATCATAATTAAGCGCCTGCCACAGGCTCGTTAGCGCTAACGAGACACTATAACTCTTTCTAGATGAGGAAGAAGCAGAATTATTGGAGTGGGAAGAAAAAAGGGAGAGCAGTGCTGATTCATAGTCTGCTCATCACGGCTGCGTCTCAAATCGGGCACCCTGCCATATACATGCACCACTGCTTGCTGCTTTTTGTTGAACTTCCAACACCTGTTGTTTGTTCATGTCCACCTGCCGGTTCACGCACCTACACGGCTGTGTGTTGGGCTTTTATAATAATGCTACTCAGTCAAAAAGTTTGAATGAAGCCATCACGGCACCAGACAACTGCAAAGTTAATGTTGTTTCTGACCGCGCCTCTTTCGTTGGTTAACATAAATGTATGTTTTTATTAGTATTCAGATTATCAGAAGATTATAATGGTCCAAAACCCTTTGTAAATGTTTCGTTTATCTCGCATTGTTCTCTTGGTACTATGCCACCACATGACACCGGCCTTGACTGTACAGAATGCACCAAAGGCATTACAATTGGCTACTTCCATCACAGTGGAGGTTATGAAAGCAAAGATGATGCTTTTCTGTGAATATTTGTGATTTATTATTGACAGTCAGGCCACATTAAAATTCCATGACTACAAACAACAAATGCGTTGTATTGGATTCTACCAACAGTGGGTGTTCTTGGAAGCCAGTTCGGGGGATACTTTCACTCTGTGTGTTTGTACTCCCATGGCATTTCACCTTTGGCCGACCATTTATTATTCACATCTATTGCATCAGTTCTCTGTGTTGCTGGCCTTATTCATTCTTAAAAAAAAATTTATATCCTGTACAGTATGTGTATGCATATATACACACACATTTTAATAGGATGTAATGTGTATAAGTGCATTTTGGAATTAGTTTGACAGTGGAGAGACAGAGGCTTTATAATATGTAGTGCAGCATCAGTACCTGTATCCTTCTGTCCACACAGGACTAGTATTGCTTGTGCTGTTGCCAGGTGATGAAAGATCCCAGGAGAGGCCGGTTGTGCACCGAAACTTCTCAAGGTCATTATCACATCGAACGCCGTTCCACATGATCCAACAGAAAGCCGAATTTGGGAGCCGCTCGCAGCGGAGAAAGTAAATGCTGAAAGGGCAGAACGAGTGGCACTCTCGTCGCTTTGTGACACACAGTTTGACAGTAACTTGCTAGCGGTGTAATTAGCGCTAGCAGGCTAACCCATAGTGAGGGGGCTAAATAAACACGAGGAACCTCCCTCATTTCTTCCTGGGAAGAAGCTATGTGATGACCAGTGTTGAAGACGGCTGCTTGGATGGAGTTTTATTCGCAACCGTTTTTCTGTGACATGCCACCAAATGAGACATGTTCAGTTTGGGGACGCACCAGAAAACATGTCCAAAAATTGAGGCATATAACTGAGAAATGCATACGTAATGACCAAACACTGAAAACAACTGTGAAAAGTCTCAAGATGCATTCTGGAAACGTCTTTCTGGGTTCCATGACTACACCGTCTTCTCTTCTCCACCTCTTTGCTGGACTGTAGTATTAGTTCTATGAAGCCATTGCAAGTCTCCCCGCTTGACTCTTTTATTCATCATCCCACTCAGTGCCATCAGCACTGTTTGGGATAGCTTGGTTATGTAACTGGGAGTTATGTCATGTCACTTCGTGAGCAACTGAGTCATCATACAACACCTTACCTTTTGCAGCAGTATGACTACAGTTACTTTTTCAAAGTAATGCGTCTGCTTGTGCAGCAAAGTGAAGCTGCGAACTTGATTCACTTATTATGATTTAAATTGAATTATTTTCAGTCACGGCGTGAATGTGCAAATTAACTTGAGGGAAACGAGGTGAATTTGCATATGTGTACGATGTATCAAGTTAATAATGTAACGTATTGTTTTCCAGAGACAAATTAAGATGTTCTATGTATACTTCCCCTGATTTATTTTCATTCAGAAGCCACATTGGTGCTCCAATAAAGCATTTCAGAAAGCTTCTGTGTTACTATTAGGGATGTATCCAGTGTTTCTGTACAAAGCTCCATAAAATGTCCCAAACCAGCGATGTCAGAAGTTTACTGACCCTGCATCACAGGGCTAGCCGAGGCCTTATTCTTCTTAAGAGCTCTGATACAATCAAATGACCCATGTGAAATCTTCTTTCCTTGTGTTCCCCAGTGTAACTTTAGTGTCGAAATACTTTTTTTTTCCACGCAAAGGTTCTCCAGCCTCCCAAAAAGCCTCAATGAAAGGTCACTCCTGCCCTCCTGTACAAAAGCTTGAAATAGCTGTCGCCTCTCTAACTCCATCTTCTCACCTAATCCCTCTCCCTTTGCTCTGTCCTATCCCTATTCATTCTGTTTTTTTTCCTTCCCTCTGCTGCCCCTTCTCCTTGCTCCTACACATTCTGCGTCAGCACCGGTAGTGCAGCTGTGGCATTATATGAGACTTGAAGCGCTATTCCAATTGTGGGATGTCAGTTCTGTATGCTTTCTAATGACTCTTTCCTTCGACATCAGCAAGATGAGTTCCTGGGGAATGTGATGAAATATTGGTCACAGTTCCATGGAGATGGAATATATATCACTGCCACTACCACAACATACACTGGATGCAGATTGTGTGTTTAAAGCTGGCTAGTTTAGGATTGCTCAACATGGCAGATGTCACTCACTTTAGCTATAGTGCTGTCAAAAAGAGCCAAGTAGAACCGGGGTCTCTAGCGATCAATACAGGATGTTACTGTGTGAGAATTTACACAACTGTCTTGATGACAGATGGCCCATAACATCCATAATCCACATCCATAAGTAACGGTATGGAAGACTAAATCTATGATGCAAGAGGTGATGGCAATATCGATGAATAAATATTGAAATAAAGTAATAATAACCAAAGGACTGATCCAAACTGACATTAAGTCGTTCACTTGACCCACCGTGGAGAGATGAGCCCTTCACTAGAGTTTTGATTCATTATTTGTATTTAAAATGTAATATTACATAAGCGGTCATTTTAGTTTGGATAACTGTATTGATTATGGAGTCCAGTCATGCAGTTTGTGTGGATCTGAATGGATGACCTGTGACGGTAAATCTGCCTGCCCTCATGGTACGTTGTCCTCTCGGTGGCCCGTTTGTGTGACGCCATGCTGCCAGTGTGTTGGGTCCTACGAGGGTCCTTGTCTGTCCGCGTCTATACAGATGACAAAAAAACCTACATTAACTCTCAATCAGTAACCAGGATGCGAGTCCTATCCAAACTGTTGTTTTTAAACTGGTGTAGCAAGGCCAAATCCAGTGGCCCATGAAACATAACGTCACACTCCAAATGGGGCTTTGGATTCTCTGCTCCACTTCCGTACTTCTGGTTTGGCCGCTGCAGCGTGATCCGTTTCAACTTTCCACTGTGGGCGACCTTCACCGCCTAGACGCTCTACTCTTATTCAAAGGAATGGGAGGACTACTGGCGGGATGCAGCCTTAAAATCTCTGTACACAGAGATGGAGACGGCACAGTGGAGGACAGCTTTTACTGGAGGGAGGGGAGGTCATTTTCAACATCATACCCCTGTCCAAACAGCCCAGCATGAGCTCTTCTTAAATATGTAGTGTGTGTGTGTGTGTGTGTGTGTGTGTGTGTGTGTGTGTGTGTGTGTGTGTGTCAAGTGCACGGCGATATTCTTTACCGTTGGTAGCCATTATGCAAGGCGCATTATCGACCATGGAGTTGGCCAGTGACTGTTGAATGACCCACAAAGATGAATGTTTTACAGGACCCTTTACTGCACACACTTGTGTTCTCTAACTTTTTGCATATTATCATTCAGCTTTTCTCTCTCTCTCTCTCTCTTTCTCTCTTTCTCTCTCTCTCTCTTGATCTTTCACACTTACACTCATTCAATAGCTGACTCACTGACACTTCCATCCCTCTCTCTCTCTCACACACACACACACACACACACACACACACACACACTCCTGAACTCACTCGCTCTCTGTCGCCTCATCATCACTTCCTCTCACGGACACACACCTTCTGTACATACACACACACACACCAACGTTTGTGACTTTTCCTGGCTACCGGTGGAGCTCACAGAACCTTCCTGTTAAATCGCACGCACGCCACGCTGTGATCTGCCTCAGCTGCCGCGCTGGTTTTAGAGGCGCTGAGAATAGAAAGGTGATATTAACCGCCTCATAAACGTGCTCTCTGCGCTTTGAGACCTTGAGCCAGCCGGGGAAGCCAGTCAGATAAATAGACATGCATGTTAATGCACTGCAGGATTTCCCGCACATAATTCCCCTTAATCCATTTGATAGCGTACACACAGATAGTTCAGATTATGGCTGTATTTTCAGATTACCTGGTGTTATGATTGCGTTCATAGGTGAAGACGGTCTGATCTCACCCATGTTAATTTACTCCATCCTTTAGAGTCATGGTTTGTCAGGTTATAGCGTCTCGTACAGTCCAAGGTTATTGCTGAGGCCAGGTGAAAAAATAAACCTCTCACCTTGACACTGGCCGTTCATTGTCAGTTTTTACGCAGCAGCAAGAGGACATGAATAACTTCATACAGTAGCTGTGCGTAGTAAAGCCCCGGCTGCGTGCTTGCATAGAGTTTCAGTTGTTCGTGTCCGTGTCCTTCCCCGTGCTTGATGGACTGGCTCATTAGCTCGGTCGGTTATTGATTAGAACAATGGTCATATTCATCAAACTAATGAGCCACACAGCAGGGGTTATGGTTTGTGGATCATTGGGGCCAATTATGGATTGGTTTGTCCATTCCACATTTTCTCAATACACATGTACAGGCATACTTGTGTGTGTGTGTGTGTGTGTGTGTGTGTGTGTGTGTGTGTGTGTGTGTGTGTGTGTCATAGAACAAATGCATATATTTACTTACCTTTGACACAGTGCTGGTTTGTATTACTGTAGGGTAGATTTTTGTGTGTTGATAATGTCCTTCATGGACTGTACATAGAATACAGTACCAACCATCCATCCATTCCATTTTTTCCATTTCCATGAGCCCTGCGATGAACTGGCGACCTGTCCAGGGTGAACCCTGCCTTCACCCAATGTCAGCTGGGATCAGCTCCAGCGCCCCGCGACCCTAAAATAGGATAAGCGGTTCGGATAATGGAGTACCAACCAACTGTCTTTTAAAATGTATACATTTTTATTACACATTTGTGTTATTTTAGTCTTAAAACGTATTAATATTTAATATATTAACAGTATGAATATTAAATTCAAAAGAAGAAAGGGGTCGCTCTTATTATCGTGCTGCTCCAACACCTGACGTTCACCTCTGGGGATCAATAAAGGCTTATCTTATGAACCCACAGAGAATTATCCCCTGACTCCGCAGTTCCCCCTGCTCTATTTCATTTTTTTAAAAACCTTTTTGACCTACAACTCTGCTGCTCTGATTCATTCTCACCGCTCTCATCAGTGTCATTTCCAGCAGCAACAGCTAGCTTTTGTCAGAGAAACTACCTGCCCAGTAGCAACTAGAAGCCGGATGCAGTTAGCAACCAGGTGGTGAGCATAGTGGAGCATTTAGCGGCGCGAGAGGCAGATGTGCAGACCGAAACAGCTAAAACTGGAACATCAGACCCAAAGTCATCAAGTCGACTCTAAATGAATGCTGTCGTTTCTTCATGACTAGCGTATGTGTTGATAAGTAACCGTTTTGTAAGAAGTTCACAATATCAACCTATTAGGTGATAAATATGTTACTGTTGTTTTTTAAACTCGTACCGCTGCCCTCCAAGTAGTGTGTATGTGTGTGTGTAATGTACATACACACACACTATGTCCTTGCTGCCGGCCAGCTTTCATCAGGCCTGGCTCTGATGTATCGTCTCACCAATGGAACCCGGCCCACCATCCAAATGAAAGTTCCTCTGCTCCCGGGCTGGGAGACACAGCCAGTCTTGTTAGTCATTGGTGTGTGTGTGTGTGTGTGTGTGTGTGCGTGTGCGTGTGTGCGTGCACGTGCGTGCGTGTGTAAATGTGAACAGAGCTGGATAGATGGGGAGCTTTACACATCGCTCATGCCATCCTTGCCCTCTGGCAGCAGACAGAGGAGGAGGAGGAGGAGGAGGAGATGAAGGAACGGGGAGGAGAAAAATAGACACACAAGCCACAAGAAGAGAAAGAGGAGAGATGATGGATATGGACGTGATCACTGTATGCGTATGTGTGCGATCGGGACAGCGTCTGTCTGTGTCTGCAGGAGCCAACAGTTGCAACAGATGATCTTTAGGCTCTCTTTTACACTCTGGTTTCTATCACACGGTTTATAAACCGGCAGCTAGTGACAGTCTGTATCAAAGTAACACACACACACACACACACACACACACACACACACACACACACACACACACACACACACACACACACACACTGCACGAGCATGTCAGCAGCACTGTAACACCACATTCCACCGAGCCCCTTCTCCTCCAAACCCTGACATCAGTCCCAGCTCCCTATATTCTCTTTCACTCTCTTTACCTTTTGAGACAGTCTTTCCCCCTTTGTTACCAAGGAAACAAAAGTGCCCACAGTTTATGAAGCTGTCCCTTTAAATTAAGGAGCAGGTGCTGGACGGTGTTGGTTGTCGCTTCACCTTTAGTTTAATACAGAGACGATGATATCGTGGCCACTGTCTTGATTTTGTGTTGTCACTAGTTTGACTTATCAGCCTTTGCCTAAATCTGCGTATTTCTTCATCTCTTTAACAGTTTTTCTCTTTATTTTCCCCCTCAACTTCCTCTCCCCACTCATTGATCCTCTTCCTCTCTTAGAGCTCCACAATTCATCGTGATTGCGATTTTGGCTTCCCACAATTAAATTAAGATTATCGGCTGTGATATTGACGTTTAAAATGCGCGCCCTGCTAATAGAAAACTCCGCTGCTTGTCAAATTAAGAGATTCCTAAACTAACAGCCAGCCACCAGGGGGCATTTAAGATGTTTTGGGAAGCTGTGATGCTATTGTGTATGCACCAGGCGGCAACTTCTTCGGTTGTAAAAATAAATCTGATTGTATAGAAGTTTATGAGAAAATGACTCTACTTCTCTCTTGATTTATTCCCTCAGTAAACATTGTAAACATGAGTTTATGTCTCAATCTCTAGTTTCAAGTCTTCTTCAATACAGCATGATGTTCATTTAGTAAATTATGGTCTTCCTCTTCTCTAAAGCAGGCGATTGGCTCATTACAGTTAACAAGCTCTGTCGCCTGTTTGCCAAAACCACTCTTCTCGCCGCTTATCCAAAACCACAGAGCATCAGCCCGGCTGTTACAAACTGTTTCAAAGTGGCTCGGCTCCAGACAGAGGAGGCAATTACAGATTGTGTTTTTGAAGAGGCCGTCTGGTAAACGAGTGTGTTGGCGAATGCCGGTGGACATGTGCTGCGTCCACGAGCTTCGACGCCCTTTTGGAAACTAGCATTACTTTTGTGGGTGGGAGCGGTGCAGGTGGGAGGGACGTTTACGCCTTGATGTTGGGTTGAGGAGAGAAAGGCTTGGGAAAGTGTCTGCAGCCCCCCCCCCACCCGTCTCCATCTCTCTCTCTCGCAGCCTATACTGCTGAGAAATCCTGAGATCTTACATAACCACATTCAAAGACAGAGAGAGAGAGGGAGGGAGGGAGTGGGAGAGGGCAGAAAAGTGCACACAAAGGAATGGCAGCAAAGAAAAGTAGATCTGTATACACACATATGTGTACGATTAATTCTTCGGTAGATTTGAACATAGATTTGCATATATTTTTTAAATATTTTTTAAGCCATAAACACGCGGCCCGCACCACACACTGCATATGTATTTTAAGTGTTTGCATGATTTTGTGCGAGTTGTGTACGTGCCAGCAGCCCATTGTGTGCACTTACCTTTTGTCAAGGAACATGGAAACGATGCTCGCCCGCAGAATTTTCCATTCAAAGAAGCTCCTCTATTCAAATGACCTCAACTGACCCGCAATTGGCACTATTCCCACCACCTGGGCCCTCTCTGACACACACACACACACACACACACACACACACACACACACACACACACACACACACACACACACACACTCTGCTGCTTGTGTACACAGCACGTCTGCGTGATCTTGATTTCACTGCGTGGTTTCGTGCTGCTAAGGAATCCGTGTTTTTTTTTTTGCCTGTGACCTCTGTCACCTCGTTCCTCTGATCTACGGATGTTCCGTGTTGAATAACTGACTGTGAGATGTTTTGGTCAGGTAGAAACTCTGGGAAAGTCTTCTTTACCTCTGTCTCTGTGACTCTGAGATAACTTTCATCGTGCATACCCGTTCGGGCTGAAGTGCGCATTCCTGTCCGTCTTTAAAAGAGTAAGAGCGCAGGAATGTCCGGCAGACGGGGACGGGAATCTTCATCATGTTAGATAACTGCAGCCATGGACAGGAAATGAAACTTCTCCCTCTTGTTCTTTTCTCCTCTTCCGATCACTCATCCACCTGTCCACAACAGTCCCGTTTGGGGGAAAAAATACTAAGAGAACCATAGTGTTAACATCGTGTGTTTTAAGTAATGAACAACATAAAGCGTATGTTAAATCTGTCTTGAGGGGGACGTTAGAGGACAGGTCATGGGGTCATTAAAGGGGTCATTCTTGGGACTCATTGTCAGAAGAAGAGAATCTATAAAAATGTGGCACTTGTGTAGTAAGATATGGTGAATCATTGCACATGAACGTAACAGTGTATTGTATCTTATAAAACAATGGCTACTTTAAACCAGATTTCACACAACATTCCAATCTTGCGTGTAGAACCTCGGGATATCACGAGAAGAATCGCAGGATCACATGATCGCGCGGAAAACAATCTTGAGTGGTGGGTTTGTGTCCAATCAGCGTCCTGAGAGGAGCTACTGGGAGCCAGGGGCGTGGCTTAGAGACTGATTGTTTCAAACAACAATGGCAGCAGTTTTATCAGAACTGGAGAGCATTTCTTCATTAAAGTTTGAATGACCGACGGTTTATCCAATCACCTGCCACGTATTTTTTTTAAAGGGTGCCTGCCCTTTACCAAACAGTTTACAATGACGTCTTCTCAGATTGTTCCGTGTCACTAACCAGTTGGCGCGTCATCAGCACAGTTATCTCTGTGTGATGTTCCTGTTTGAAGGCTCTGGGTTTGTCCTTGATTGTGCATCTTTGCAGTTCTGTGCCAACTTGGCCAGTCTGAAGCCATTAAGCATTGACTTCTGTTTAGTTTTTTTAAAGCATATTCCAACATTTTCTTGGCACTGTTAGTTCATTCTGGCACCACCTTCTTCTCGATAAGTCATTAAAAAGTCAAGTGTGTCATTGGCGGGGCATTTACTAGTGCAGAAATGGTAGTGAATTTGCTACCACTCATATGATTAATATACTAATTAACAGCGTTGCACAGACTTAATCTTTATTTTATTTATATATGCATGCAGTGTTTGATGTCTTTAGTACGTTTCTTTTTCACACATGGGAGCGCCGTGTGAAAATTGTTTTTATAAAATGTAATCCTGCACATAAGAGCGTTAAATAAATGTTGAGTTGTATATTACTAACAGCCTTTAACTTGAAACGGACTCAAACTACATCTGGGGTGTAAAATCTTTACTTTCAGATGGAGGGTGTTAAATAATTGATGCTGTATATTGCACACGGTACATACATACATGCACGCTGCCTGTCGTGAACACAATGAAACATGTCAAAAAGAGCAAAGATAATTGCAGACAGCCCGTGTCAAATAAGTCCTTTTCACTTCCCGGGTCTCTTTAATTGAGGAGCTTCTCCCAGAGAACAGTAAAACCAAGTGTCTCTCTGCTAATGAGCCCTTCATGATGGAATCCATACAGTTGCCAAGCTGGTAGCGGTGTACGGAACTTTAATTAACCATACTTTACTAACCCAATTACGACACGTGGAACCACCTCCTGCCCAGGTGCATCGGTACACTGACTACAGGATCAGTGGACAGTTTTGAAGTGTCGCACGCATTCAACTTAAACGTGCGTACGCGTGAAGCGACGGTGGTTTCAGAAGGGTCGCGGTGATCCTCCTGTGCTCCGTGAAGTCATTATAAAGAACGGAGCGGATGTGTGGATTCTCTCTCTCAAAGTGAACGTCTGAAGAGCAGGTTTTTTAAAAAATAAATAAATCATGTAATAAGTCGATTTTAATTTCATCTCAAGTCAGCCAACTGTGGCAAAAAGTGATGGGAGAGGAAGTTAAGAGAAAATGCCCTCTGGTTTCTTCAGCCTGAAGGAAATGTAATTGAACGGTGGGGTTTGTTCATGTGAGCTTCAGCTGGTTTTGACCTCGGTGTGTTGGAAGCCTCCTGCCCTCTTTTGTTTCCATGCGGCAGGTAGAGCTGATGCTCTGGAACCCCCTGACATGTAATCTGGATGTTTGCCACGTATGATACATACCATTAAAGTGCATGATGTATCAGGTTGTGCTTTCCACTTAACGGGGGGGGGGCGAGGGATGCTGGACTACATTTGTGCACGTTTGTGTCCCTGTGCTCCAGCACTGACATGTAATCTATCGGTGTGTGTGTGAGAGACGTGAGCAGAGGTAAACGGGACCCCCAGCCAGCTGCATGCGTTTGACACGGCGTTCTCACACAATGTCGCTGCTAGAGACGAGTAGACAGCTGGGTTGTTAATCCTTCACCAGGAGGCTCATCACACGTCTCGTACAGGGAAGCACCACGCTGTACACGTGTGTGAGTGTGTATCTTTGTGTGCCTGTCGGTGTCTATGTTCTCATCTTCATTTATTTTTACTTTATGAACTCATCATTGTAATTATCACACCTTGTTATAATTTATGTGATCCTGGATTTCCAAGGATGATTCATATATTAGAGTTTAAAAAAAGAAATCAGGTGTCAATATATCTGCCGATTTTCATTTCTTTTACATGAACATATTTTGTCCAGCGCGCAATATTCGAAGGCTAAATATTAAAACCATCCGTCAATAGAATGCAATACAATTTAACTTGACCACAAACTACGCCCTCCAAAACGACCATGAAGAAGACTCAACACCATAGCCCAACAGATACCGATACAGTTTTAGTGGCCAATACCAACATTTTATATTTCAATAATCACCACGAATGATATATTGGCCGTATATTGTTTTTAAACACAGAATATATAAAATGGTGTGTAAATAACTTTTGATTAAATTTCACGGTTACAAAATAGATTGGTCAGTGCAAAGATTCTTCTCTCAAATGAAATGAGTCCATAATGTGTTGGACGTTGATCGTGGCTGCCTGATCCGCGTCTGCAAGTATTGTTTCATTTCAAACAACCTGTACTTGCATCCAAAACAAGATGTCATTCAGATGATGCCTGTAGCCATTTTGCAGTGTAACCGTGTAAAACACTCAAACGTCTTTTCCATGAGCACCGGAGGAAGTAAGCCAATTCTTAGTGGAGGGTTGGGTGCTGCTGTGAACTTCCGACCGCCTTTATCACACATCACACTTCATGTCTCTAGTTATTGAGATGTGTTGCTCGAGCGTGAGTGATCAATCTGATAAATCTGATCAATCTGTGACCGGTCACCTCCCCTGCATGATGTCGATCCCGTCAATAGAAGAGGGCGTGAGGGCCGAGGAAGAGAGGGCCCTCGATCGGAAACAAGCCTCTCTGATTCACTTTGCTCTAATAGGGAGTGGAAGGGAGGGACTGTGGAGGGAGGGCATGGGTTCAATCAAGACGGGGAATTGCATTTTCTTTTCCCAAATGAATGAATACAGATTACTTTGTGGCCGTTTGTGCTTTTTTGGACCCAGAGCTAAGCTATCTTATAATTATATATTTTCTTTTTTCAATGGCAGGACATTAGACATTAGACTGCACAAGTCAAATAAAGAATCATCCTCACCTCACCTGAGACATACAGTAGTGAATTATGGCTTCCAGTGAGTAACCTTTACTTTTCAAGTGGATAAGGGCCATTATTTGTCTTATTAGTAACAACCCCAAAGCATGTTTTTGCCACTGCAGTCATCCACCTGAAGCTTTCCAGGTCTGGATAAACACCACAGAACAGGGCTCCAGTCACCACCAGCGCGCCTCATTCTTTATCCAGGGCAGGTGTCCTCTGGGACGGACAGCTGCTTTAATGGATCCCCCTGTCAGCCTGGAGCTTTGTCAACTTCCCAGCCACCCCGCTCGCATCAGCTGTGCAGCATCAATCATACACACATGCAGCTCCACCGGTCTTATTTCCTATTTCCTACCAACAGAGGGCAGAATGAGCCTCTTAAATGCATCAGAAACATACACGCACATTTGATACACAGCATGTATACATGTTCAAAACACACACACACACACACACACACACACACACACACACACACACACACACACACACACACACACACACACACAAGGACAATCCATCACAATCCAGCCACCACTGTGCCACACAAACACACGGCTTAAACAGTTGGCTATTTGTCTCTATTAGAGGTAAACGAGACTGATGGATTATTGTTTGGAGTATTTTGTCCTTCCACAGATTTTCATCCCTAAACGATCTAGAAAAAGGTCCCGTGGTCAGCCACATGGCATCTGTGTGTGTGTGCGTCGCGCGCGCGTATGTGTATGTGCTATCAATGTTGAGAGATGGGGTAATGTTACATCACTTATCAGAGGACAGCTGGTGGCCAAGAACAGAAGGACAGTGGGCCACCAGCTGTCCAATATTAACAGTCTGTCTGACATTCACACACTCAGGAAAATGCCCGGTTTAGACACACACACACTCACGCACGCACGCACGCGCACCAATTAATTGTTCCACTCTGTCATGCAGCTCCCTGCCCAGCCCTCTTTTAGAACAACACACCTGTGTGAGGCTCAGAGCTATGGTTTAGTTTATCCAGAATGACCCTTGTACCTCTGTGTTTGAACGTAACACTCACAGCAGGCCAGTGTGTGTGCTGAGCTGCATTTGACATAATGCACATTACCTAAAGGATTCACAAGGGGAGCGTTGTTGTGTCCTGCCACCTAGTGGTTTGCGAGCACCAGTTTTCAATGCTCTACATGAAACCGAGAGATTCAGTAAGATTTCAGTCCAGAGACTAAAAGCTTTGCTACAGAACACCCTCATTTAAAAGGTTCTTTCCCTGACAACATGAAGCTTGCTTCATTTACCACTTCAACATGCTCCACTGTAACGTGCTTGTTTTTGAGTGGGCGTTACAATAATCATAATTACTAGAGCCAATAACAACAATAATTACCCTGAGCAATTACCACCGTTGAGTTAAACTAAGGCAAACCCTGTGAATATAATCTGCCTCCACCTAAACTGTGTTTTGCTTGTGCTTCCATGGGGATTAATACACCAGGTAATTAAGGAAGCCAGTGCATTCTAGGTGAGGTGCACTTCTGAGGCGGGGCATACAGTAGTGGCTGATTGACTCTTTCTTTTGTTGTCAAGGCAACAGGATGCTGCTGGCATTCCCCTGTGAGGATGACACAAGGGGAAACTGATTGCGGCTTGTTGGTCAGACTAATGAAGCTAGAGTCAATACTCTGCATGTCCCTTGGGAAATTCCCTTTTGCCACGCTCATTTCTAGAGAGGTCAGAGGTCACTGTTGGCTACCAAGTAGCATCGGCGGAGCTGGCAGGAATTCAGGGCTATTCCTGTTGCGTTTTCATCTTTCAACTGTTTCTCCCACTGTGCAGTGTGAGTAAAGGCCAGAGCAACACGTACCGGTGTGTCCTTTTATTCCATTCTCACGCAGTGTGCAGTGTTCAGTGTTCAGTGTGCAGTCTACAATAGAGATGCAACAAACGCAATTTCATTCTGTCTGGATAATGTTTGCCATTTTGTCATCTTATTTGATCGTCGACATTTCTGAAGGCTGACTGCTTGTATTAACTGATGAAAAAGTAGCCGTGTGCAGTAATACAGTATATAATATAAATTGAGGATGTGATGCATCGAGAATCATTGTTTTGTTTTTTTAATCGCTAACAGGTGATCGAGTCATGAGACCGGTGAAGATTCACACCTTTCAACTCACATTACATTTTCCTTGTGATGAATGACACGTTGCAGCAATTACACAATTGCGGCTGTCAGCAGAGTGTTGTGGATTTCAGCAGGGGTTTGTCTGGCTCTGAACGTGGCTAGCAGCATAACCAGCTTTGCCAGTTGGCCAGCAGCCAGCCAGCTTCTAGAATATTTAAAGCCGTCCCACTGGATATGAAGATCTGTGCGTTTTCTTCTTTTATTTAAATCTTTGTGTGTGTGTGTGTGTGTGTGTGTGTGTGTGTGTGTGTGTGTGTGTGTGTGTGTGTGTGTGTGTGTGTGTGTGTGTGTGTGTGTGTGTGTTTGTGAGAGAGAGATACAGAGCAGCTGAGACGAAGCACAGCTCACATCCTCGTCCTCTTACGACTGACTTTTCCAGTGAGTTGGTGATCCTCACTGAGAAGTTGTTGGCTTGTTTTAGATATTCTCTGCAAAGTGACTTTTGTTTAGGATTATCCATTTGAAAGAAACCACACAAGAAGAGATAATCCTAAAATCACATTTAGTTCAGTCGGCATAGGGCACATGAACAATTCTCCAAAATGTAGAGCGTGACATCTCGTCTGTGTGTCGCTGCAGCGCCGACAGTAAAGGCCTCTCTACCTTGTGACCTGTGTCTGTAAGTGTGTAGGGACCACTGTCGTCCACCAGGTGGAGTGGATGCATCTGTACATGCTACAGATGGTATTGATCCAGGATTTTGGTGGTCATGCTGAACTTGTCATATGGTAAAAACCTTTTAGAAAACATGGCTTCCATCAGCATTCAGTAAAAGTAAATGGGACGTCGAGATATGATGATGGACTTCCTGGAGTTTCATGGAAGGGGCAATGCTGTTCCTCTATGCTGCGGTTGGACAAAGAATGTTGTTTGCTGCTTTGCCGTCAAGTTCTTTCAACATTGAATGTTTCCAGTGTGACTTGGACGCAGTATCAGTGTCCATGTATGCTGTATACTCAAAACTAACCCTTCTACATCCTCGTTTAAATAAACAAATACAAAATTCCTTCAGAGACGAGTACTACAAGCAACACCTTGATAATAGCAGCAATGAAGTCCGCTTTAAACATGAGCATAAGTAATGTAAACCAGTGTTATTTTGGCCACCCTATGTTAGATTCTAATACTGTACTGTATATGCACATGTTTGCAGAAAGAAATCCCTATAGGAATATTTAATAATGTATGAATAATATAATGAAAATGTGTATACTATAGTGCTTTATTTCAGGTGTTTTTTTTCATTATCTCTGACTGTCTAAGCACAGCCCAATGATCCCTTCACCTCAGCACAGAAGCAAAGAGGCGGTTGATCAAACTCTAATCTTTTTTCCCCTTTAATCCACTTGCTCTATCGCGGAGATTATGTTACTACTTTCTAATCCAGCACACTACAGGACAGAGCGGTGTACCTATTTTTCTTTCTCAGGTTTAAAAAAAGAAAAAAGGGAAGCGAGCCGCTAAAACCTCCCTGACCTTCTTGAGAGTTTTCTTGTTGGAGGAGTTGTTCCTGAGTTGTCTGTGGTCTGACCTCAGGGTTTGGGAGTAGCCAAATCTCTCTCAGAAGATGTTCCTGAACAGCTAATCCTCCCCACCTTGTCTCTCTAAACCAACAAGGTCTGCAGGTTCACTCAGTTCCCCTCACACTGAATGAACTGCTAACCCGGCAACAAATCATTTGACTTCTTCCTCTCCTCCTTTCTTCTCTTCCTTCTTACTGCTCCTCTTCTATTGCTCCTTTGTCACTTATCTTTTCATCTGTTTTGTCCTTTCCTTGTTTCTACCTACCTCTCTCTGTCCCCATATCATCCTTCCTGTAATCCAGTCATTCCACCTTCCCATCTTTTCTTTTTTTCATGCTTTCTGGCTTTGCTCTCCTACCTTTCCTCATCCACTCATCAAACCAACTTTACGCCCTTCCTTCCTCGCTTCCTTGCACGATTCCTAATGAAGCTGTCTTTCATCCCAACTTCTATACTATGACTCGACAAGAAAACAGGGCAATCCTTGCTTATGTAGTTCATAGGCAAGGAGACAGTTTAATGCATTAAGTTTTATGTTTTTCATTATGATCCCCTCCTCTTATAATACCTATGTATTTATAACTTTCATCTCTCCATTTATTTTTGACTGTCTTTGGTGGGCGACTGTACTGTCTGATCGTTTAAAGTCCATCACCGCTGTGTGCACCACTATCGCCCGAGCACCATTTCCCTGTTGGTGACGATAAAGTATATTTTATGATACAAGTTCTACAAGTTGTCACAGTTTGTGAGGGGCCTCAGTAAACCCACGTGACCTGATTGAGTTGGTTAAAGCCTGTAAAGAAACCTTGTGAGGGCCAGTTGGTGCGTAATTCCGTCCTGTTTGTAAATCCACCTGCTTTTGAGGATTGTTTGAGCAGGTTAGCTGTTTACCATCTAAAACACTGCAATCCTTCTCAATAGACTATACACAGTAGATACTAAAATATTGTTCTAGCATCTATCTTTAGAAATGAGAGATTTCAGTGAGGTCTTTTTGTCAAATTTAGTTTTCAACATTCCAGTTCCCCAAATAACACAGCTGATACAAGGACTCATTTTTCTCAATCGCTACTGTAAAAGCATTGGCATCCACACCTGATAAAGTTACCCACAATGTCTGATTGTTTCCTATACAGTCATCTGAGAAGTCCTTTACATTTAAAGTTTCCTCTCTTTGTTGATCCCACTTTGTCGTATTATCCCTGGACCTTCCCCGGTTCGCCATGAGCAGTTTGCACTCTGCTTTTTTTTTCTTTTTTTTTCTGGATGCGTTTTAGTGCATTGTGATAATCTCTCCGAGCTTCATAAATCAGCAGTGCTGAATCAGATTATCAGCCGGTACACGCTGAATTGGAATACGTCCAGCCGGAGCATTTAGATGAAATGTCATTTGCCCTGTTAACCTCAGAGCTCAATGCATTTCAGATGCTCTCGGGGGAAATCATCAACGGTACGCATTGACGCTTTTGATGGTCGGCAACAGATCTGATGGGCCGAAAAAATATGGAGTCTTTATGCACCACTCTGCCAAATTCAGGACACACACAAACACACACATACACACTCACACACTCAGATAAATCCACTCATGTGTGCATGAGTCTGCAAAGACGGTAGAACACACTGCACAGTGCACTTCTGCATTCATGTATGCATGCATGCTCATTGTACATGTATTTAAAGTAAACACACACTTGCATATGAAAACACAAACAGAGAAGCGGAACATAACCGAGTGAATGCTCCAGATTCATTCTGAAAACTGGCAGTAAATACTTTGTCTAATAATGTATTCGACTTAAAACAATAAAATGAAGTTAAATCCTCTTTTGTTAACATGTAATCCTACATTGTTGTGTGTGTGTGTGTGTGTGTGTGTGTGCGTGTGCGTGTGCGTGTTTGTACAAATCACATCTGTCATCCACAGAACACACATCACTGTGTCCCCTGTTACTTTACAGAAACACACATGCTTTCTCAGCACATAAAGAGTTGCTGACTCGTCTAAAAAACCACCACCTTCTTTCTAAGGCATTGTCTTCCATCAGAACATGCACACCAGGAAATGCCTTGTGCTGTAAATCTGGCTCTGGTTACCGTGCATGTGACGGTCATCAGAGTCAGTGAGAGAATCCATTAATCCAATTTAATCCGTTTGACAACGTGATGTCAAATATTATGTATCAATTTATTTACCTGTTTGCGATTAACACATTTATAAAACTATCAATTCCTCTGCTATTGGTTTGACTTGTCCTTCTGCACAGACCTGCTCATACGTCAACATGATTACACTTTCATGTCTCTGCTTACGCGGATGATGGCGGAGGGATCAAATTCAGCATGCATATTGGGAGGGGCGTCGAAAAATATTGAGTATCGTGATATTATGTTTTTTGACACCGTATCGAGTCTCAAAAAACACTGAATTGTTTTTTGACATAGTTTACTTTCAGATATGAACTCAGTAAATACAGAGCATCTCTGTCAACTGCATAATCAACAGTAAACTGCATCATATTTTTTGGGGTGGACCGTTATGGCTGCACGCTCAAGTTACGGTAACTCTCCCTTTCACAGAACACCTTTTATTGTTTTTTTTTTCATACCGCCTGCTGACTCATCACAAAATATCGCCTTGATAACAGCCGCGATATGATGAATCGTAACACCTGTATCATAATACGTATCATATTACGACCCTACTCGTTGGCCAATCTGTGACAAAATCTTGTTATATAAAAACAAAACATCTGAAAAAATGGTGACACGTGTGTGTGCAAGTTTCGCCTGCAGAGCTGTGTAAAGCAGCTTTTGGCCGTGCAGCAACACCTTCAGCGATTAAAACGGTTGCAAATCCAGTGTCACAGCTGTCAACAGCCATGAATGACCCAATAGCTTATGAATGAACATGAGACCGGGCATCTACCTACATGTGCACATAAGCATGCATGGACACACACACACACACACACACACACACACACACACACGCACACTCTCTGCTAGATATGGGCAGATGGTGTAATCCTTTAGTATTCCCTGTGTTTCACATATTTCCCCTCCTGCGTTGGGATTACGGCGTCGTCCAATCGGATTTCGGCCCACTCTCCAGTGATGATGTATGATGATGATGGGCGGGTGGGTGAATAAGTGAGGCAGGCATGCAGTAGAAACACTGTACGTGGCGTTGTGCAACTTACCGCGTTGGATGTAAAAAACGCTCCACGCTGCCAAAAGCGCCGTGGCTGCTGTCTGTAGAGCCGGTCGCTGACCATCAGTGTCCAGGTAAGAGACGGGTCAGAGGAGCTGTTCAACATCACAAGGTGTACATGTGTGGCAAAAATGTTAGCAACAAACTAAATAGCTTTTCTTAAATTCTCGAAAAGGGGCACAGCGTGAGCCTTTATTTTGACGTTGCAAACTGGCTGCATTTCACCGTAGTTGGTTTTTAGAAAGTTAATGTTATTAGGACGAGGGGCAGAAGGAGTTGTATGGTCTAGAAGGACAGATTCAATTGCATTTAAATGTGTAACATGGCAATATGGCTGCAGTATTCATTTGCTCTAGACTGAAGTGTCCATTATAACTCCTGCTATACAATGTAAACAATGTCAACTTTTAAATTAATAATTTCTCTGGATGTTTTTCTGTGTGCTTCCAGATAATTGCCATCAAATTTTGTAATTAAGATGACAATGACATTGTGTGTGTGTGTGTGTGTGTGTGTGTGTGTGTGTGTGTGTGTCAGATTCCGAGTGTCCAAACTAGAATAGCATCTTCCATTTCACTTCCAGTCCTGCTGCTACGTACAGAACAAAGTATCCAGGCCTACAGACCTGCTAGAAAAACTCCCAGCCACTTACTGTCACATGTAGTCTAATTTCACGCCTACTTAGCTGTTTTAGTGCTCATGTGGCAGTTTAGCGAATGTGCCCGGCCTCATACGGAAGAGAGCGTGTGTGTTGATTAAGTGCAGATGCATGTTTAATGAGGAGAGAATTGGGGGAAAAGTGTGCGTGAGATAAGTGGTCCTGTGTAATTAGTGTGCACGTGCTTACATTCACGACGTGACATGCGTGCATGCATCCGCTCAGTGTTTCTGCACACAGATTCATCATGTGCTGCGTTGTGTGTGTGTGTGTGTGTGTGTGTGCAAAGAAGCAATTCTGCTGCTGTTGCCCTGCGGGACTTTCCCAGGGTTGAACATTTTAATCCTTAATCCTAAAAAAAAAACTAAAAAAACATATACACTATTGGCACCGTGAGAGGTTGTGCATAGATGTCTCCACCAAACACAATCAGTCTGACTTCACCCATCTCTCTCCCCACGCAGGTCAGTGTTTCCCGTGTATGGTGGACGTGGTGCCGGTGAAGAACGAAGATGGCTTGGTGATCATGTTCATTCTCAACTTCGAGGGCATGACAGAGGAAGTACTCCTAGAGCACAAACAGGAGCTCAACCACCGCCTGCCCACCTGGCTCGTCACCGGTAGATACCGACTCGGCTTCTGTCTCTGTGTGCTGTTCTCTGTTCCTCTCTAGTCGAGTCAGGGTGGAGACACTTTGTGTCCCGTCTGAAACTTCAGGTTTCTCTGCATTCCTGTTCTGTTGCCCCGCACTCACTTTGGATGTATTCCAATCAAGAATGTTTTCAGAATATTTCTTTTTTTTTAAATAAGAAGGCTCAGAAAATCATCAGAGCAAACATCGATGAAGGAGTAATGAGGGCCGTAACTATTCATAGAGAAGTAGTAGAGAGAGTACAGGAGGTTGACACCACTTTGGAAAATTACAATTGTGACTGGTTCAGTGACTTAAAATCCTTGTCCAACATGCACTTACATTTCCTTTTCAATAACCGAAGTGGACTTATTATGTTGAGTCGGTGAGGAGTGACTGCCATCACTTTAATTCACCCACAGAAAGGAAAGGTGGTTTGTGATGTTGTCTAAGCAGCTTTTATTGCTGTGAA
This sequence comes from Ophiodon elongatus, assembly GCA_016806645.1. Classification (NCBI taxonomy): domain Eukaryota; kingdom Metazoa; phylum Chordata; class Actinopteri; order Perciformes; family Hexagrammidae; genus Ophiodon; species Ophiodon elongatus. The sequence goes on along the minus strand of JACSYO010000396.1, from coordinate 1,652,365 downwards.
TCCTGGGTATTTGTGTTTGATCAGGTTTTTGGCAAAATGAACCTGCACTTCATGTTCCAGATGGATAACACAGGGGAACAGTGGGACAGTGATCACATTCAAAATCATGTCTGTCTTGTTGGGTTTTTTTTTTTTTTTTTTTTACTTGGCTCAAACCAAAATCCAATTTCTGTTACTGTCCCAAATTCCTGTAGATTGTTTTTGAAGGTCTATTAGACTCGGCATGATCCAGTTAAAATCTCCCTCCTAGCATGACCTCCAATACCGAGAACATCCTCCCGTATCCTGTCTCTACTCGTTTCTCTCTTTGATTCACACTTCCCCTTGCAGTTCTCTACTCCATCTGTCCTTCCTGCTGCAGTATAAAATTGGAAATACACCTGTCCTCTCCTCCATCTGCTCCCCCCCCCCCCCTCCTCCTCTCCAGGTCGTCCACGAGGCTTCAAGCTGCGTCTTCCCCTCCTGCGCTCGTTGTCCAACAGCAAAGTGTCTCTGGACGACACAGAGGCTGCTCACATCCCCAAGGCCACGCCAATGCCGCTGCACCCAGACCACCACAGTCACGAGTCCTTAGGCCTTGGGGAGTTCCTTCCTCTTCCCCCTTTACCGCTAGACCACCAGGAGCCAGTCATCGGCAGCAGGTATGCCCTGTGAGGGACATGTTGGGGACGAAGAGATGGGTTAGCAGAGGCTTATTTTGAATACCAATTATGTGGAACATGTCTTACACTCGTGAATGAGTCCTACAAATGGTCTATGCATGAGCCTTTTTAAACACGTTGCTGTATTTCTGGTGTAATTCTTACCAAAGAATGTTCTGTCGTCCTTAAGTCTGATGAATGTTTGTCTGGCTTTGGTGTGGAGTCTTTCTGTTGAGATATTTTCAACACATTTAAATGTGACACTTTGATTTTCGTTCTGCTTTTGTTGTGAATATTGTGCAAATGAAATCCTATCAATAGAGAACACACCACATTATCTCGCAATGCCTTCATCGGAGGTGTCATTTTGTAATGTGTGGATTGTTCTCAATTTACTGTGTCTGTTTCACATGTAAAGCTCCTTGGAGCAAAAGAATCCTGGGAAATCCTCTTGTCCCTTTTCCTTCTACAGTGAGGTCACTGTTGGCCAAAATCAGCAGCATTCTGTTTTTAGTGTAATAAGCAGTGCTGAAATAAGCAGTTTAATGACAGACTTCTAAATCTGTAACACCCTGGTAATACCCATCATGTCCTTCTCTGTTTCCTAGGTCAGCCCTACAGAGTTGGCCAGAAGACCGCCAGGAGGACCAGTGCACCTTACTGGGCCCCGACCCTCCTGCACTCGCTCGTACTCCTCCACCTCCCCACAGAGCCCACCTGGTTGATACCCTCACCCAGTCGTCCCCCTGCGTAGCTCCTCCTCACCACCGCCTCAGCCTCAACCCGGACGCCTCGGGCTCTAACTGCTCCCTGTCGCGCGACAGCTTCCACAGCATGCGGCGCGCCTCCTCCGTCGACGAGATCGAGGCCTTGAGGCCCGACTTTGACCGGAAGAACCGCAGGGCGAGTGTCCGGCCGGGCAGTAAGTGAAAAAACAACCTGATCAAAAAACCAGCCTACCTTCTCTATCATCCCCATCGATTTTCACCTCAATGTCTGTGTGTTTGCAGGCGCGGTAAACAGCAAGTCCAACATATTGAACTCCACGTCAGACTCGGACCTCATGCGGTACCGCACCATCTCCAAAATCCCTCAGATCACCCTCAACTTTGTGGATTTCAAACCGGACCCGCTCATCGCACTGCCCAGTGGGGAGATGGACATCATAGCTCCCTGCAAACTCATCGACCGGACGCACCACGTCACGGAGAAAGTCACCCAGGTAGGACGCAGTTCATGTGCGGAGCGTGTGGTGTGCAGAGAGGTCGTGCTTGTGTTATCTGTGAGGCTTTTGGCCCATCGGTTTGTTTTTGTGTCAGCCTTTTTCTATTCTACGCTGCTGCAGCTCAGCCCCCGCTGATCTCAGAGGTTCAGTAGTGGAAACGTGTGTCCCCATGTGCTGTATACACTTCTGCATGTGTGTAGGCGACGTCCGACAGATATGCAAGTTAGCATGATTCACTTAGCGCCTGCCAGCTCTGTCCTCTCGCTATCATGTGACAAGTCTTCCATGGGAGATGACGCTTGTAGCAGCGGCTCAACTGAATGAGACTGATTGGCCGTTTTCCAATTACTGGAGGAGGTACGAGGAAAGTGAAGCAGTCCTTTAACATCCTCTGTACCTCACAAGCCTGTTTTCTCCAAACTCTCCTTTCCCTCCACTGTCACAACTGCAGCCACTTCCCTTCTCCTCTCACAGGCTGCAAACACATCACCTCCCTCACACTGACTGCTCCTTAAAAAGCTCCGTCCTCTCTCTCTGGATGCTCTGTCTCATTAGTCAACAACTGGTTGCAGTAACAGTGTCACTTCTTGCAGCTTGCTGGATTTGGCTTGGTTCTGAATAGAATATACAGTAATGTGCAAACTATATGCATGAGCATGAATTTGATTTCATGATTTGCCAGAAGAAAATTCCACACTGTTCTGATTTTCAAACCAAAGCGAGTTAACGCTGCGGCTGAAATTTCCATGTTGAAATTTTATTTGTTGTGTGGCCACCACCAGTTTTTGTTGTTGTTGTTTTCACCACATCTGCTCAAAAAGCATTCAAAGTAATTCAGTTGAAAAGACACCGAAGAGGCGACCATATGGGACTTCTGGAGAGGATGAAAGCCTGCTTTGACTTTATTTCACCAATGTTCTAGCCCTGCTGCTCAAAACCCAACCACACTTAGCAAACAAGTGAAGAAGGAACCGTCACATTGTAAAAGCTCCTTTTGGACATCTTTGTTGTGAGACGAGAGCTTTATTGAGGGCAATGGTTGCACACATGAGGTAGTTTATAGGGAAAGTTCCCTTGTTGACTTAGACAGAAAGTTTAATTGAGTATCGGACCTTATTTCTTACTCGAGGAGGACGTCTTCGTAGAGGAGCAGGTTAATTAGGTTCCATCACGGAGCGTTGTTCTGCCTTGTTTCAGATTGTGCCGAGAGTCTCGGAACAGTTGAATGGGTTTATTTAGCCTTATAAGACCATCGAAAGGTGCCAAATATTTTTTCTGGAATCCAGTATTGAACGACACCCTTGTTCACTCTCCACTTGTACATTTCCTCTCTTTTTTGTTTGCCGGAGTTACTTAACATTTTCTGTATTTGTGTGCATGGATCAGTATCGGCTTGCTGTAGATGAATCAGTTTGTTACTGAAGCGCAAAGAAATGTGCCATGAACTTCAAACCTACTGCTGTCTGACAAAGATGACATCTCACGTCCCCTAACCCAGCGGGTCATGTAACAGCCCATCGTAAAACGCCGGTGTTCTTTTATGGCATATTTCAAAGTTAATGCTGATTGGATGTTGTTAAATGTCTCTCTTTTGTCAGAGAGTTTTGAGATTGATGCAGGATATAATCATGAGTTTTTTCCAGTTCCTCTGTCCTTTTAATCATCCGTGGTTTGTCTGAATTCTATTTGGAATCAAAGTCGAAGGGAGTATTTTCCTACTTTAAAACACCATCTCCTGCTATTCATCCTAGAGTTTGAAAGATAACTTTAGGCTGACAGTATGAAACCATAATCTGTTTTGTCAGTTTCGCTTTTTAATTATTGTATCATTGTGCCTGCTTTTATCTCAGCGTGTGCTGTCAGATGGTTCATCCAAAAATACATAGCATCTATGCATCACACAGTATAAAGACGCATCCTTTCAATTTTTATTCTCGCATGTGTGAATGTTTGTGTTACAAAGCCAACAGAAAATATAACTGATTTAACATCTACCAGTACATGCACACGGCACTGCATAACAACAGGGTGGGAACACTGAATGTCTCCAAATGATATTATTTTGAGAACTCAAATTACTGTAACTTTAGTGCAGGTATTATTTAGCAAGAGAATGAGGTGTGTAGTTTGTCTCTTGATAGATGCTCTCAAAGGTCATTTTGGTTTTATTCAAACTGTAAAACCAGGCCGGTGAAGTCCTTTTGTCAGCCTGGTGTCTCTTTCTTACATTTGGTAAGGCCATGCTGGGAGTCAGACGAACAAAGAGCAAAGAAGATTACGTTAATTCCCTGCCGGCACTGTCGTCTACGTGGAGTTACCAAAGAGGAGTATGAACAATCTGTTCTTTCATATTCTCTTTTCTCTCCGAGCACCGACAGGAACATCAGCAGGGAATAATCTCAAGTTGATGATGCAACACAATACAAACCTAATGCAATCATGCCGCACAGTATGTGAGGTGCAGCTGGTAAGGTCATACCATAACCCTGTGTGTGTGTGTGTGTGTGTGTGTGTGTGTGTGTGTGTGTGTGTGTGTGTGTGTGTGTGTGTGTGTGTGTGTGTGTGTGTGTGTGTGTGTGTGTGTATACATTCATGCGTGTGCATTAAACCATACTATATACTGTAGGTACATTGTAGTGCAGATGGAGGGAACAGCACCAGCTGTGTATGCACTATTTATAGACAGTTAAGGGAAGAATGACGGAGGACAACACAAAATGTGCTGTAATTTTCACTGCAGATATCTGACATCCATTTAACAGGAAAACTCTCTTCTGTAACATTATATGAGGCTTTTTTTCTGCGTCTTAGTGGAGCTCTCACATCAAGGGTTGACGGGGTAAGAAAATCAAGGATTCATAATAACAGCAGCAGCAGGGTGTTTTGATGCTAGTCCCATAAGCCCCATAAAGAATCGCTTCCACCTGCCCTCTGACCTTCCTGTGCAGTCAGACAGTCTGACGCTTTTTCAGTCGACTGCAGCAGTTGATTTCAGTGATCTCCGCGTTTTCATCTACAAAGACAGAAATAAGCAGTTCAATCTACAGCTGAGCCGCGTGGTTCAACTGGAGACCTTTTCCTACTCTTTGATCCGTGTGCTTAATGCCTGAGAACAACTGCTCAGTGGATAGCGAGTTATTGCAAGAGCACCTGCAGTATCACCTTGGGCCTGAAGATGGCAGCACCGCACAAGGTAGAGTGATGACAGGAACTCTGCAGTCCCTCAGAGGAGCAGAGAAGAAGATGTTGAAAGGCAAATAAAGCTGAATAATTTAAGTGCTCCATAAAACATCTGACACCCCCGACAAGATTTTCCCTCTCATTGGGAATAGCTTCTGGCACTGTCCCCCTTTTCCAGCTGAAGATGTTGATTTTTGCCTCTTGCACTTCTTTATGACCGAGCTGCTTGCACTCACACTGGCTCATGAATACTGACTTATGTTGCTCTGTACAGAAGTAAATGTCTGGAATGTAAATACACCAGCTGCCTGTATGTGTAATTGCCACTATCTGCTCATCAATCATTTCAACAACTTTTTTCTAACGGCCTCTATGTGTTACTGTATACAGACTTGAGCACAGGGGACTTGTAATTGACACATTACACAGTCTAATGAGGTAGGATGAATGGGTGGATGGATGGAAAACTGGATAGTTTGATGGATGGATGGGTATGGAAAGCTGGATGGATGGATGGAAAACTGGCTGGATGAATGGATGGAAAGCTGGATGGATGTATAGTTGGCTGGATGGACGGATGGATGGATGGATGGATGGATAGTTGGCTGGATTGACGGAGTGATAGATGGATGGATGGATAGTTGGCTGGATGATAGTTGGCTGGATGGACGGAGGGATGGATGGATAGTTGGCTGGATAGATGGATGGATGGATGGATGGATGGATAGATGGATGGATGGATGAATTGATGGATATATGGCTGGATGATAGTTGGCTGGATGGACGGAGGGATGGATGAATGGATGGATAGTTGGATGGATGGATGGATGGATGGCTAGTTGGCTGGATGATAGTTGGCTGGATGGACGGAGGGATGGATGAATGGATGGATAGTTGGCTGGATGATAGTTGGCTGGATGGACGGAGGGATGGATGAATGGATGGATAGTTGGCTGGATGATAGTTGGCTGGATGGACGGAGGGATGGATGAATGGATGGATAGTTGGCTGGATGATAGTTGGCTGGATGGACGGAGGGATGGATGAATGGATGGATAGTTGGCTGGATGATAGTTGGCTGGATGGACGGAGGGATGGATGAATGGATGGATAGTTGGCTGGATGACCAGCGTAGAGAAAAGCTGACATCATGCCTCACTGCACACTTGAACACACACACTCATAGCCTCTGTCACTGGGTTCGTGTCCTATAGGGGACAAGTTAGCTACGAACTAAGATGTACACTCCACACACTCGCCCATCACAGCCCTCATACAGTATTCCTGTCTCACACACATAGCTCCATACATGGTACTACTACAGACATGTGAACATGTACTGTACACTCACTGACACTCTCCGACACACACACACACACACACACACACACACACACACACACACACACACACACTGCCTCTCTAGTCAGGCAGCATGTCATATCCAACTCCACAGTGGGATCCAATGGAGCAATGGATGGAACAAACCGCGCCAAACCGCTTTTGTTATTGTTTTGATTGAGAGACCTCTAACGGCAGAAGATTACATTATTGTGGATGTTGACTAGCACCGCATGAAAACAAACATTATAAATGTATATATCATTTCCCTGCATTATTTCATATGCATTTCCATACTTATTACTATGTTAATAATCTGAATTACTCATTATTTATTTCTCACATATCCATATTCTTTTCGTTTCATGCTCTATTGTTTTCTTAAATGATGAACGTAAGAAGTCCAGCTGTCAAAGTGTTGGTGTGGCTTTTAGAACCCCTGCTGGTCCAATGTGTCTTTGTGTGCCGTGTGACGACACCGAGGTCCACTTCCAAAGGAGGAACACAACACGAGCTCTAGTGAATTCTACGCTACTTTGACAAGATTCAGTCCCAATTAAGCCGCATAGAAAAAGCCCCAAAAGTTTTGGCTAATATTATCCTGATTTAACAAGCTCATAAGTTTAATGCTGGTCGCCCTTGTGGATAAATTGTTAATGGGGATGGCAAAAAATCATCTTAATTCAAATGATTTATTCGGTTAGTTTTTCCTGAGCCAGGTCGTTCCTCTCCGCCTCTCTGCTGAGGCGCCAACACTTCTACCGTTTTTCCTCCAGCATATTTCATCAAGACAAACGGCCTCATAAATAACCCAAAATGAAGTGTTGTTCATGTTTTTTAATAATCAAATTATATCTGACATTCTGAGCTGAAAGCACTGTGGCATGTAAGGTACTGAAATGATGCTCCACTACCCTTAAAGATTTAGGTTATATTAATCTGAATGTAGGTTGTGTATATTTCTTTAATGAGCTGACAGGGGATGAGAGGAGATCTCTGTGGAGAAGGCGGGACCATTGTATCTCATCTCATCTGTGATGTGAAAGGGAAATATGCTGGATAAGCTTATATGTTCTGAGTGAGTGCACGAGAACACCATGTGCCTTTCTGTGCAGTTATCCAGTGTACACAGACGTTTGTGGCAGTATGAGTTAAAGAAAACCATCATCCATCGTAGTAATATCTGCATATTTTATGTGGTTGAGAGATTGTTTTTGATGTGCAGACGTGGAACTTGTTTCCTTTTTGGTTGCTATAATAATTTTATATCCTCCATGGCTTTTCTCTTTGTACAATTAGTTCCTCTTAACCCCACAAATATTTTGAGTTTAAGCAACTAGACAATTCTGACAACATAAATGTCTATATATTTCTTAATATATAGGTATCTTTATTAGAACGGACACTGCAAAAAAAAAATTAAAAATAACATGGTTCCCAATGCCAGTTCATAGCTCCGAGTTGCTTTCTGCCTCCAGTGAACTGCACACAGCTCACCACATGTCTCAGGGGTTGCTGTTCCTGGAGATCAACTTTTTCAGGAAAGCGATGTCCACTGAAACTCCTCGGCAACCCATTCAGCTGAGTTCAGATCCTTAAGTGAGTGGAAAAACTGGAGCAACCTCACAGTGAAACCTTAATTATGCATTGGGGAAAACAGCCCCTCACAAACACAAGACCATGTTTTGTTAGAAGATTTAAAGTACAACGAGACTTTGATCAGAGTTGGTTCCGGCTGCAGCCACCCTGTTATTCCAATAATTGAATTCCCTACTAGTTAAAGTCTGACCCTATGCATATATGCATAGGGTCATGAGTATGCATGAGCTCTCTAAATGGTGTATGTTGTGAATTATTCAAAAGCAGTTATTTTTAGCAGTGCCATATGTTTTTTTTTTTTTTTTTTATGAGAATGCACCGGGGGGGGAGGAGACGACTCTCTGGACTCTAATGTGACACTGTGGTTGTTTTGGTGAGACATGCACCTCTGGCAAAGTCCTACAGCAGGGCAGTGTCTTCTAAATAGGACAGAAGTGAGTAGAAATGAGGGGTTTTCTCAGTAAACCTGGAGGCCCAGCCGTGGATTCAAATTTGAATAACTCAGTAATACCGTACGGTAAGCCTTGAATTTTACAAACATCTCTTCCAGACATGAGTCCAATTTGCAACATTCGTCCTCACGGTCCAAAAAAAGAGAGCATACTACTGTGAGAGGTACTTCAAACCTCTATGCTTGTTCTTCTCCACACATATTATGCCCTTTATTCATCAAAGAGAAATGACTTCTATGGCAAGAAGACAAAGTTAGTAGGATTTAGTGAGGCTATTTGCAGTCTGAGCCAGCCACACTACATAGCTCAGGTGACGAATTTTTTTCTCTTCTGTTTCCTGTTTACAGTCTTCTTTTTGCACTCTAATTGCCCCATTCCCTGTTATTTTAGGGGATTTTTGTCACCGGGGAGTCGTTTACGGTGTGACCACGAGGTAATATTTTGGCGAGAAATGCACACGGATCTGGAGCGCCGCGCTCGGCTCCGTCGGTTAAATCGTCCGTAATTGAGCACAGTCTGGGAGCGCGTGACGCACTCAACCTGCAGGACTGTAATCTGCCTCAATACCTCAAATTGATTGAGTGCTTCCTCAGAGTGAGTGCGATGACCCACAAAGAAGGGAAGCATGCTGTTACTGTCTTAAAGCCACGTGTGTCCACCTAAAGACTGTCCTCAGCCCACGTTCTGCATGGTGTGTTCGGCGATCGTATTCTGCAGACTCACAGATGTACAGTGACTAGAATCCCGTTTAGTTTTGTGTATTTCTTCACAGAAATCCTGAGTGAAAAATACATTGCAGACACATTTTGTCACCTGCTGCAAAGCTCTATTTTCTCTTTGCTCGCTCTCAGAGTGTTACCAGTCTTTCGCACCAAACGCGCTATGCACATAATCTGCGTGAGTTGGAGCGTAGGATGAAGTGCACTCTATTACTCATCCCCCAAAGCAGCTAGAATACAGCTGACTATTACCAAGTGTAAACTGTCACAATATACATTTCACATTTTCTCTTCCGTGCTTTGGATTAACCTTTGGATCCAACCCGGCCCTCGGAGGATCGGAGAGTAGAGCAACACGACACCATCATAACTCCCAAAGACCTTTGGACAGCTGTCGTGGAGGTCGGCGTATGTGGGGGTCAAAGTTCAATTTAGTTGGACTTTGACTGGTGGAATTGCAGTGTGTGCCCCGATGGCTTTTGCAGGAAATCACAGCTTCACTATGAATTTAAAAAAAGTAGCACACATGTTGTGTAATAGAGGAGTTAGTATAACATGCTTCAATCAAATGCTGGATATTACAGTACATTTGTGTATATATAGGATAGCCTATAAAGATCACCTGCAGTACCAACTACATCAGCTGCTCCGAGCCTTAAGATGCTAAATCAATAAAGAGAGCGTGATCCTGCATGCTGCTGAGCTGAACCACTGAATTGAGGTGAAATTGATCCTTCCACTTACTTTCAGTCAAGTTCATGAATCATACAGCTTCATTTTCTCCATCTGCCACTGATAGTGTCTCTGAAATATGTAGGAGAAACAACAAAGATTTCAAAGTGTCTCACATAATGTCAAATGTTTGGGAAACTATTCCCAGAGCAGGACTTTTATTAGGTGTAGAATAAAAACCATCCCGTTGGACGTTGCCTAGTGGAAGAATTGTAATTAATCCATGAATCTTCGTGTAAATGCATTAAGTGTCAAACGTGACTTTGAAATTGTTAAACAAAATGTGCTCATTCACAAGCAGCTAATCTATATCAGACTAATGTATTTTTTTTCCTTCCTGCCGCTGAGAGCCACCCCATTCAGACAACATTAGAGAGACATCGATTCAGCCATTTGTAACGCTCTATATAACGTTAGTTGGTACATTTTAGTGTCTTTGAAATGACACAAAGACACTGTTCATGGGGACTTAAAGGGAAAGTTCCCTAAAGCTTTTTCCATTCATACAAAATGAAAACTAGTATTTTTCTGTTGTTAACCTGGGAGATTTTTTTATTTTAGACACCTTCAAAGAATCAAGATCAGTTTATGTGTACGCTATATTTAGAACATTTTCACCACTTTCACCGCTTTACAGCCCTTTCTGCTTTCTGACGGGGAGCAAGAGCTGTTATCCACGCTCTCTTCAAAGCAACGAGACTTCACGAGTTTAACCTCGTAGAAAACGACAGTTCAGATAGTTTGTTTGTGTTACTGTGTGACGATGGTGAATCTGAACTAACCCGTAACACACTAAAGCTACACAACAACACTAACTAACTAACCGATTGAGGCAGCAGTAGAGCAACTCTGCCAGCAACTCCTGTGTTCTACGAGGCAACATTACTGTTTTACGTCAATGGAGTCTCGTGGTTTTTAAGAGAGCGTGGATGAACAAAACAGATGCAGTTCCCCGTTGGAAAGCGCTGTCTTACAAAGTGGTGAAAATATTCTAGAAATACAGCATTCACTTAGACAGAATTTTCTAAAATACGTCTAAGGACCTTAATACGTTTAAGGACAATCCCAATTGTTTTTAGGTGAGCTGGAAAATCTCCCGGGATTAACCGCAGACGTCAAATATTAGTTTTCATTTTGTTTGGATGGCTCAATTTAAGTATGATGCATCCATTACATTGTGAGGTACTGGTCTGGTTCTTTCACCCAAATTATGAAAGAGAGAAATGCTGTTAATGCATAGTGTGAGAGGACAACACAATCAAATATCCCTTTATGTGAACACACGTCACCATTCTTCATATGTTGATTATCAACCAGATCCTGTGGTGTTTGTGTGTACCGGCTCAGTGGGGACTGACTGAATCGGTCCGGCTCTAATTCACACCCAGGAAGGAAGGCTCCTCAATCTAGCAGTCTGATTGAACGGCTTTTACTGCTGCTGGGAGTCTGCCCCTCGGTCTTCATCACACGCACACGCACACACACACACACGCACACACGCACACACACAATGGCAGACGCTGAAAGGCAGGTGGCATTCTCTTTATGAGGGAACTAAATAGATGAAGAATAAAGAAGACGGTAGGTGAGGAATGAAGGAAAAGAGAGGCAAAACACTGACAGGGAAAAAGAAAGGAAAGAGGGAGGAGGGGAGAAAACTTGGCAAGGGGGATAGAAACAAGGAAGGGAAGAGAGGGAGGTAGATAAAAAGAAAAGGAGAAAGAAGGAAATGTAACCTAAAGAGAGAAAGAAAGGAGAATTGAGGACACATGGGGAAGATGGGCATAAAGAGGGAGAGAGGACCACAGAAGGAAAAGTTTAAAGGGCAACAGATGAAGGATGAGAGGGGCGTTCAAGGCCACACCTTTACCCACTGAGTCCATCCCTCCCTTCATCTCTTCTTGTTTCTTCACAAATCCCCTCATCTGTCGCGTCCCTCCCTTTCTTTTCCCCTCTGTCATCTTTGTTTTCTCCACTTCCCTCTGCTTCACTATCTTCTCTTTTCCTTTCCTTTTATCCCACATAATTTCATTTCTCTTTTCTTTCTTTTTCTTCCCCCTCTTTTCCCTCCTCCTCTTTCGCCCTCCTTTGCTTTGCGTCTATATGACCCATTTCCTTGGTCCTGGCCCCATTAATCACAGTGTTGTGAGCTTGGCCTGCCTGCCTCCCTGCCCGTCCTCATCATAGCAGGTAATTGAATCAGAGAGGGCTCAAGGTCCCACCAATAAGCAGCCATTGATTGGACTGTCATTTACCCTGCTTACGTATGACCCGGTTGCTTTTTGGACTCAGTGGATGTCTGATAATGGAGATCTATCTATATTTACCAGAGCAAATATCTGTCTGACAAGGAAAGATGCTTTACAGTGTAGTTCTACAGTAAATGGGAGGGTGCGTTATGAAACTGGGTTGACCATTACTGTACAGCTGCATTGAAGAACAATAATGTACCCCATGTGACCTTTGCTCCCAATCAGTGTTCCACTTTAACTGACTTTGAAAAGCATCATTTGGAAGGCAGGTAGCAGTGTCAGAAAACGGCCAATAACGCATCAGTAAGGCTAACGGTTCGCGTTTTTGTGGAGAATCGGAACGGTCTGGGGCTCGAGCACCGGTGCACTCAGCCACACGCAGAATACACGGCGTGTAGATCGATGCATGTAATGCAGAAGTTCACGAGCGAGTTCCACCTGGGAACTTTTGCTGTACGCCGTTAGCACCAGGTGCTGAGGTTAGCACAACAAGCTCGTTCGTGTGCGAGTCAGTCGTACTATTTTCAGCGCAAATAAAACGCAGGAGCTGAAAGACCGGCCTTCGGGTTCCCGGTCAGCTACAACGGCAATATTGTGTTGCCGTTACTCCACCGCTGTAGGGGAAGTGAATGGAAACGCATCGAACATGCTTACTCACATTTGAATGAAAAGAAATGTTTTTATTATTGCCACCAGTAGGAGTCGCCAAAGTTAGAAATGTCCAAGTCCTACTCATTGGGGTTTGAATTAACCTTTAGTTCAGGTGAAGCATACAAATACACATTTGCATGTAAAACTGTAAGATTATTTTATTAAGTTGGATCAAAATTTCTGAAAATAAATATCTTGAGTCTTAAATTTAGCTGCCTCAGATGCATCTAGTATTCTTTCTGAAACACTCAATTTAGCTCGTATTACCCCACAAGGGAGATGGTCGCATCCAGTTCTGGTTACTGAGGCAGTCAGGGTCCCACGCCGGACCAATATATCAAAGGGTGTGGAGGGGTAGGGGCGGGTCGAGGGAATGGGCTCATCTCAGGAGGCAGTGGAGTGAACCGGGGAAAGGCGCCGAGGTGCTCCGTCACTGACACACACATGCAGCCCGTGTTGTTCATCCCCAGCCGGAAGCTACTTTCTATTATTTTGTAACAAAGTATTCTCCCCGAGTGTCTACTGTGAAAGCACTTGTGCTATATGGAGCAGTCTGGGTTAGTGAACCTGCTGTTGGCTCCACCAATCATTAATGCATCACTAGCTTGTTGTCAGACGCTGATCAGATTAAACATCGATCGAATGATGCAGCTATATGTTAGTGTTGTACATTAATCCAGGTTTTGACTTCATGTTATTACCTGGAATTGTTTTCCAACAAATGCGCCGTTGTCTCAGATATATCTACACTCTCGGAAATAAGGGTTCCAAAGGGTTCTTTCTTAAGGGCAGAGGTTCTACCCAGAACCATTTGCTTCTAAAGAACCCTTTTTGAAAAAAGGGTTTTTCAAGGTTTCTTTGTAAGACCAGTGGTTCCATTAAAAACCCTTTTCGTTAAAAAAAAACAACCTTTTTGGGAAAAAAAGTTCCAGGCCACACTGCCCCCAAAAACTGTGACTGTGAAACATCATGATTTTGGGTTGTGCTGCACCACATCAGCCCTTTAGGGTTCTAGACAAAACTCTTGGAACATAAAAGGGTCCTCAGTAGGACCCCCAAGGTTAGGTTCTAAACGAAACCCTTGGAATATAAAAGGGTCCTCAGTAGGACCCCCGAGGTTAGGTTCTAGACGAAACCCTTGGAATATGAAAGGGTCCTCGGTAGGACCCCCGAGGTTGGGTTCTAAACGAAACCCTTGGAATATTAAAGGGTCCTCGGTAGGACCCCCGAGGTTAGGTTCTAGACGAAACCCTTGGAATATATAAGGGTCCTCGGTAGGACCCCCGAGGTTAGGTTCTAGACGAAACCCATGGAATATAAAAGGGTTCTCACTAAGACCTTAGAAGGTGGACCACAGACGGGTTGTCTTCTATGGTTGGGTGGAACATTTCACAGATGGTTCTCTGTAGAACCCTCTGAAAGTGTTCCAGGTGGAACCTGTATGAAAAGTTCTACCAGGAACCAAAAAAGGGTTCTCCTCTGAGGACAAGCCGAAGAACCGTATATCATTTCTAAGAGTCTTCAACGTATATACTATAAACAGATAAGTCTTCATACGAAGATTATTCAAAGTATGTCAGGCACACACTTTAACAGTGACGCACAAGAACAAATACAAACAAGTACATGTACACACTCATGAACTTTCTAAATTACTCATAAGATCAACGCTAACACTGACTAGGAAACCAACAGCTGACTCAATCTGTCTCATGTCTCTCTCTCTCACACACACACACACACACACACACACACACACACACACACACACACACACACACACACCAGTGTGATTACCTGCGGTAGTATCCGTACAGCTTGTCCTCTTGAGACTTCAGAGCCCTCTCCAGAGATTGGAGAGGTTGTGTCTGCTCCTCGGCGGCCGCCAGGGAATGGAAGCTGAGGCTGCCATTTACACCCAGTCATTATCCATGACCCTGGTCCAGACCTTGAGCCCTGCAGAAAGATCATGGTAAATACCAGCAGCGCTGCCACAAGACAAGCTTCAACACAGCCCAATATAGAGCCTCTGTAACACATCCACTGTACATACACGGCTAAGCACAGACACATTCACGCACACGGAGGCTATTTAGCTTCTCTTCAGTCTTCTTTAACCGTTCACTATCCAGTGATTGTGTCTAACATTGGTCAGAATTATTTATGTGTGTAAAGAGAGAACCAAAACCGTCTGCTGCAATACGCCCAGTCTCTAAATGGAGCAGCTTAGCTGACAACAAGATTTTAAGGTTGGTGGGATTATTCAGATTTATATTAAGAATTATAATATATTTTAATTATTTTACATGGAGAAAATACAGAATTTTAAAAAGTACTCATCGCACAAACACAATAAATCTCAGACATGTCATTCATATTAATTTGGGAAGGGGCATTGAGGTGTGTGTGTGCATGTGCGTGTGTGCGTGTGCGCGTGTGTGTGTCTGCGCACGCGTGCGTTTCCCCAGTGTCTGTCCATTGGCTCGCGAGTCGACCATCTGCATGTGCAGCTTGCACGGTGGTGCTCAGGGTTTCTGGTTCATTTGTGTATTAACTAATAATTCCAAGAGCACACACACACACACACACACACAAAGCAGGCCTCCCCACTATGACAAGCCAAGCAAATTACTTCCTGTTGTGTTTTATTCAGGTTAGCTTATTTCCTGTGCAGAAAACTGCTTAGCACACCACTTCACTAACTGGGAAATAGACCAATCCATGCAGGAATATCGGCAAGGTGGGTCGTCTCATCTCAGGTGTGTGTGTGTGCGTGTGTGTGTGTGTGAGAGATGGTAGCACCACCTGTCCACTTCAGTGAGACCAGATCCGTGTGCTCTACTAAAGCTGGATGTTGTTCAGCATCTTAACGCGACGTGTCAGCGTCGCAGCAGCGTGTCATGTCTGTCCTGTCAGGAGCTGCTGCAGAGCATCATGGGAGCTGGGACTCCGTCCAGAGATTCTCGCTGAACCCACCCGCAGAGACTGACTCATTTTCCAAAAGTTAAACTCCACGGGAGGCTCTCCTCTTTTCCCTGCGCTCTCATTTATTCCCTTTCTCTCCGCCTCACTCTCACTCAATCCATCTCCCTTGTTTTCTCTCTCAATTTATCTCTTTCTCTATTTTTTTTAATTTTATTGTTCTCTGTTTTTGTCTCTCAGTGTTTCTCTTTGTGTCCTTATCTCTTGAGTTCTATTCATTAGTCTCAATGCTCACTCTCTCCCATCTATTTTTAGTGTTGTATAGCGCCACAGGCCTAATACAGAAAGAATCAGAATTAAGAAGTTTATTGCTAAGTCGTTTTTTCACATGCAAAGAATTTGCTTTAGTTTTTGGTGCAAAACAATTAACTTAATAGAGAAATTAAAAGATAAAAACAAGTACTGCAAACAATCAAGAAGCATGTAAAAATTGACAAAGACATCTTAAAATGAACAAAGGTTTTGGTCAGGAACATGCAGCATATTGTGTGTATTCACAATGCAATGCAATGTAATGTAAGCCAGAACAAGCGAGGAGAAGAAAACAGTTTCATGTAGAACGCAAGGAGAGAAAACACAGTCTTCGGAAATGACCGAGTATTTAAGCAGACAGGGCCGAGTTCTAGAATGGAACAGAGCCATGCGGGCCGAAGGCTACAGTTCAGCTTGAGGACATGTCTCTAGGGTAATCTCAGGACATTGACATTGCAGCCCAATGCTGCCCATCAAAAGGATTTTGTGATCACTGCGACAGCTAAGTCACCCCCCGCTTTAAAAAGTGTGGCGCCGAAGCCACAATTGTAAAACTGTACTGTGCACTACCTTGTACTTTTGGCTTATGCACACACTTTGGGTCACATACAAGTGACACCACATCAGGTTGTTACAGAAAACAAAGCCCATCTCCCCCACTTCTTTTCCTTCACTCTGTAAGGGACCATGCAGTGTGAGAGGGAGAAGAAAACAACTGAATCTTTGGATGTTGGTTTTAGTGCTAAGAGACAAACCCACTGCAAAAATATGTTTTTTGTATTAGCTGAAATGGAACAATACTTTATTATTTATGCGCTTTCTCCCTTAGTTGGGTTTTAACAATTTTGCTTGCAAAAACGTGAAATAACAGGAAAGCATATTGCATGTAGTAACAACAGCCCCCCAAACAGCTGTAAAGTCTCTTTATTGTTTGGCACATACAGTTTCTCTTGCAGCCCGTTGAAGGTTGAGGCATAATATGGAGTTCTGTGAATGTTTGTCTCGAGGTAAACACTGGAGTGTATGTCGACTATGTGTATATGTCTGTACCTGCAACTCCGTCGGAACACGCATGCACACGTATGCTCTCAGCGAACGGAGACCGACACAGCAGAACACAGAGACAAATGGGCTTTGGGCCAAATGGCTAAAGAAAGGGAGAGAAAACAAATTGTTACTTTACAGCAAATTGTAGGCAAAGTATGTGTAGCTCTTTCAGCTCCGTCAACACCTGAGACGTCCTGCAGCATTAGCCCGCCGTGTCTTTTGTTTGTGTGTATGCATGAAGGAGAAGGTGTGTGTGTGTGTGTGTGTGTGTGTGTGTGTGTGTGTGTGTGTGTGTGTGTGTGTGTGTGAGTGAGTGTGTGAGAAAACCAGCGGGAGCTCCTGTCACAGCTGTCTCACCCCGGGCTTATCGGAGCTGTCAGCCACTTCCTGGTGTCTTTGTCTACCTTATTCCAACGCCACCAAGTCCACTGGGAATATCTGGGCTGTGGTTTGATTTCATCTCATATTGACAGATAAGTGTGCTAGATGTTGACTAAGAATAAAAAATACAAAGCTCTATTGCTTTAACATATTCAACTCCCTCATAGATACCAGGGGAAATACTCGAGTATTCGAGTTGACATTCTGCTTGACCTCACAGTCAAAGTCACTCTGTAATGACGGCATAAAGGCAGAGCAGAAATCGCTGAGCAAATCCTTCTGCAGCTCACTGCGTTCCCCAAATGGTTCTGCTGCGTTCGCTGCTGGTTTCCACACTATTAATTACAAACAGGGAGTGTTTAAAGAAGATTTGTTGTGTTTAATCATCAGTGGTTTTAGCTGTGAGAAACTCCCACTGAAGTGCTGGAGTAGAAGCAGTTTGGGCACTGCGCTTGTATTAGCTTCTTCATTAAGTCATAGAAATGTTTTTACTTGTTTGTGTGTGTGATTAAGACTTTGTTTATTGGTCTTTCTACTTTTTATCAGTACGTTGAGTTCCAAAGTAAGAAACTAAGAGTTTGTTAATTACACAAATGTCAGATGAATCTACCTGTTTTTTTTGCAATCTAGAAGACGTGAATTGATCACATCATCCATCCATCCATCCGTTATCCGAACCGCTTATCCTATTTTAGGGTCGCGGGGCGCTGGAGGTGATCCCAGCTGACATTGGGCGAAGGCAGGGTTCACCCTGGACAGGTCGCCAGTTCATCGCAGGGCTCATATAGAGACAGACAACCATTCCTGCTCACATTCACACCTACGGGCAATTTAGAGTCCAATTAACCTGAGCTGCATGTCTCTGGACTGTGGGAGGAAGCCGGAGAACTCGGAGGAAACCCACGCTGCCACGGGGAGAACATGAAACTCCACACAGAAGGACCGCCCAGACCGGGAACCGAACCCAGGCCCCTCTTGTTGTGAGGTGACAGTGCTAGCCACTACACCACTGTGCAGCCCTGATCACATCATAAGACTTCATAATTCCCATCAACATTACACATTTCCAAAGTGACATTTCTGCTCCCCAAATACCTGAATTCCTCCCTTTCCATGTGACTTTGTCCCGTTCTTTCTCCTGTGTTATCGTGCACTAAAGCATAAAGTACAACCTCACAGCTGTGCACCGTGCAGCCAATTCCCCAAGGAGAATTATAGTCTCAGTGAATCTCCCCAGCTATGTCTCCATCAGGACGCTGCTTAGCATGCATAGCCTTCGCTCCGTATCCCCACTTTATCAGCTTAGTCAGCGGGGAGGAGAATGAACGCCCTGATTTATTTGGCTATCCCCGCTAACACGCCGTACATGGGAAAGAGATGGTTATTGTTGACAACACCAGACACTGGAGAAATGATCAATCCAGATCAGTGTGTTGCGTGTTTATTAGCCTACTGTAATAGTGTCCCATGAGCCTGCTCACAGACCCCCTTGGTGACTTGTTGTCGTGGCAGAGGGCCATTCCAGGGAAATGACAAACAGCGTGACGGGCAATGTCCTAACCATCAGCACTTTGTGCTCGGCTTTGAAATGCTTTCATTCCAAAGAACGTCAAATGTGACTCCCCAGAAGTCAACCGGGTGGTATTTGGCACGAGTTGGCACTTTTTTTAGTCTCCCATCATCACTTTGTGTTGGGGAAATGTCTGAATGATGACACAAGTAAAGACTCTCACATTCTCTACAAGGTACAGGAGAGAGAACCAGTGTTTTAAAAGCAATGCTAGCTAGTGCTGGTGAATTTTGGCTATATAACATGGACAGTGTGATTTACAACCTAAAAAGCAGCCCTGTCTCCTGGAAATGACATCCACTGTATATATAGTCGTTTTCAATAGCACATAGCATAACACATTTTGAAAGAAGCCTGATGAATTACGAATTTTACCTGCGAAGTCGCAATGAATGTATGCAAATCATTTGTTTAGTATCCACTTGTAGCAACTAAACATGATTAATGTTTTCTACGGTCCAGCATCTAGGGAAGAAATTATTAACACTAACCCAAACCGTGATATTACTCCTCACCTTAAAGATGCAGTGTCTAATGTTGAGGTTGCAGATTGCAACCAACTGAAACTTCTCCCTTGTGCCAAATGTGTAGCAAACCCCCGGTGGCCGACGTGACAAAGTGAGACCGCGAATGGCTCGGTCCTTAGCCGGTGTTTGGTTTGTCCGTTCTGGGCTACTGTAGAAACATGGCGCCGGCTCCATGAAGCAACCCACTCCATATGTAGATATAAACGGCTAATTCGTAGGGTAAACAACAACACAACCATTCTTATTCTCAGGTGATTATACAATAAATAAAACATAGTCAATAACATTATATGCCAATTGATCCCCCTGACTGTTACTTTAGGTTTTTAACTAAAGGGGTTTATGTAGCCTGAACCTACAACTTCTGTGCGGTCCAAAGATACTCTCTCACTTTCCTCACTAGAATAAACGTTGCCACTGAACATAATCCAGGTGTTATATTCCCTTAAAATGTATTTGGCTAAATTAATTAACAGGATCTAAACTAGTAGGATTCTAAATTTCCTGAATCCTAAAAAAACGGAGCAATGAGACTGAAAGTACTTTGTTCCACTCGATTGGCTGCGAAGAGCAACACTGCTTGTGGTATTTCTAAAAGACCACCAATTCACAGTTTAAAAAGAGCAAATCCCCTCACAGCCTCAGCGTCTCTCTCTCGCTCGCTCTGTTTGCCAGTCGTCTTAAAAGGTCATCCCCACCTGGCGCGGCACGCAAAGTGAACTGTCAAATCCCATCTGTCATTGTGTGTGTGTGAGAGTGTTTGGAAGAACCATTTAGGGCACTTTGTAAGAGGTGGTAAAGAGATTAATAAAATATATTCCACTAGTAAATCCACATAAGTTCACGGATGTGGTGTAATGTATTTGGGATCTACCAGTGCAGCGTGAACACTAAGTTTTGTAGGTGCACGTGATTATCTTTGTGATTATGAAAAACACTTGTCAAAGGGAAATAAAACGTATTGAAACTTGAAAAGCCCCTATTTAAAGCTAATATCCAGGGTAATCAGACTGAGATTTAAAATCTCTTTTACAAAGTGTTCCTGGTTCCAAGATGGCAGCGTGCTTTGTGGGCCCTCTGATGTGGAAGATCGCCGGAGGATCTGGGGGATTTTATACTCTGAAGTCCAATTTCTTTGGCTTCAAGCACCACTGAGCAACGTCCACAGGAATGAACGGGGCCCCGCCCCCACAATGTGTCCAGCTGTCTTTGTACATCCATGGTATTACCTGGCAACATGCACTGTGAATTAACACTATGTATCACTCTACTGTATAGTCTCACACACACACACACACACACACACACACTGCTGTTTCATTTTCATAAGTCCAAGTACAGCAACCAACCGTGCTTCTTTGATGAATAGGAAAGTGTACATTAACAAGGAGTCGTGTGTGTGTGTGTGTGTGTGTGTGTGTGTGTGTGTGTGTGTGCGTGTGCGTGTGTGCGCCCTGAAACCAGCTTACCTGCATATAAGGAGCACACGTGCACCTTCACACACAGACTCATTGCACTAATGAGCAAGTTAAGTCATCGCGTTGTCTCCAGGACTGGAATGGAACACGAGGTCAGGTGACGTAAGCAGCCGGTAGTGAATTAGCCCGCAGCAATAATTTGCAGAGGTTGACGGTAAAGTTAAGAGCTGGATGAACCCGAGAGTCGGGGTTAATATTATACTGTTGGACTACATTATGAAAATGACAAACTTTATTTATAGAGCACCTATTAAATTGAAGTACAAAGTGCTTCCCTGAAGAGGAACATGAAATTAAATACCAATATAAATGATAAAATAACTGAAGGGCAAATTTTAAATTAATAATGCTAAACAAGAAATGGAAACCAATGAAATAAACGGGCAGCTCAGATAAATTCAGGAGATGCTTTCCTGTAAAAGCATGTTTCTCGGAAGAGACTTAAAAAGAGAACCCTGACTCAGACAGCCATTATCAGAGGAGGTGTGTGTGTGTGTGTGTGTGTGTGTGTGTGTGTGTGTAATGACAAGTGTACTTCCACACACACACAGATCGCTGCTCCCGTCACTACTGTTTCTAAACATCATCGTTGGTGGCATTTATTAGGAAGGGTCTCGTGCTATTTAGCCTCTGACAGACAATCAGCCCTGACCTTTATGTGCCGGGCAACAGATGCATATTGCACAGTTGCTTTGCTCCGGCCGGCAGCACTCTGCAGATCCTGAAAGGGTCTTCTATTGGATTCTCATGAAATATCTTTAAAAAAAAAAGGTGTGTGTGTGTGTGTCCACTTTAATTCATCTGTACAATGGCGCAGTGTCTTATTCCGGAAATTTAAATTAAATTGGAGTATTTTGAGTTCTAAATAACTGAACCATACTGTCATTTAGTGCTGGGGCATTTTACGGAGAAAATCAAATATCGACATATTTTTACCTATATATCGACACGATATTGTAGGGTTGACAGTTGATGTTTTCACAAAATATTTACGCAATAAAATCTTTGAGTAATCATCAGTCATGACTAGGCGGATAAGGGCAAATGATAGGACAGCTAGAACTGAAAATTGCATCACAGCATAAGAAAACACTTGAGCCATATTAAGTCCAGAATTTTATATAAAATTGATATATTGCTCAGCCCTACTGGCATCTGTGTAAAGCAAAGAAAAAGTCTAAGAGCCTGGCTTTTGTTCACATTTCCTCATTCTATCCATCACTGTGGACTGCTGTCCTCACCAAGCTGATTCCAGCTAATCCCACTCAATCTCATGGACAGGTGGCTTGGCTCGCTGACTCCTAAACTTGTCCAGCTCTCAGAAAAAGACTCCGTAATGTGCACCTCAAGCCTATTTTAGCACAGTGCTGATAGGCCCACCCACTAGTCCTTGATTCCCCGACTCCCCATAGCATTAGCCCGGCCTTCAACCTCCCCCGCCCCATCCACCCTGATCCCGGCATGTCAATACTCATCACTCATGTCCGTCCCCTGTTCAATACACAGTCCACATTAGCTCGACTCACAACCTTCAAGATGTTATATATATCTGCAGGGCTTCATCACGTCAATCTAAAGCCGGTACACAAGGTATTTGGGAAACAGAAACAACACTGGTATCAAGGCTTGGACAGAAGACAGCATGTATTCTACTTGATGTAATCCTTTATTGACAAACATTTTGAATAAACCCTCCCTGTTGACATGTATGTCCCCTTAAAAAACAGTCAGGTAGGCAACTTTCGATAGTTAGTATCTCGTCTGTCAGAATTAAAAGTGCTGGATTCTGGTCCACCAAAGTCTGTTCCCAGTTTTACAAAAGCATCTGGGCTCCTCCGTCTACAAATGTCAAACCTGCAGCCATAAACCTGGGAGGGATATCTGACAGTGACCTTTCATGTGAAAAAACTAGCTGCAGAAGTCGCTCAGTCATGTTCGCTCAGCGTCTCAGAAATTGTGTTTTTCCTCTCTCTCAGCCTGACCTCAAGATAGGGCAGACATGCTTTCATATCATCTCACGTCACAAGATCATATCTGCCCCGTTTTAGCCTCCGTTCACTGGTGACAAATAAGTGTTCAAATTGATTTGAAGATGTCACTGATAACCTTTAAAGCACTTTGATTAGCTCACAGTTCTGAATCACTGCTCCCTTATGAGCCAGAGGGCAAGCCCCATATCCTCAGGGCACAGCACTGCTGTTGTAAAGTCCCAGCTCAAGACCACACGGCCACTCGTGATCACACGAGAATCCATCTCACAGGCTTCAAGTACTGTGCTTGAGCAGAGGCTTGTTGCGTCCTGTGAGGAGCGACTGGCAGCTACGTGGTCTAGGTGTTGTGACACGGCGAGGCGGCTGTTCGTTAACAACGATGGTGGCTCCTGAAGAGTTTAGCGGAGATCTTATCTTATCCAATGCTACACTGTCTTCTTGGTGTCATTCAACTTATTTCTCTTTCGATTTCTTTGATCCATTTATTTGTATTTTTGTGGTTTTGTCACTATCTGCAGATTATCTCTCTGTTTAGTCGTTGCCAGATTGTGTGTGTTTTTTTTCTTCTGAGGTCATCCCCCGGAGCCTTGCACAAGGGAACCTCAGCCCCCGCCCGTTGCCTCCAGCCAACCCCTGACCTCCACTGACCCGTCCTCCTCTACCTCGTCCTGTCCCAATCCACTCCCTCGCTCTCCCCCTGTCCCCAGAGATAGCACATATTCTTAACTCTGGAATCGTGATCACTTCCTCCTTTTTTTCCCTCCCCGCCTTTTACCACGGACATCATTAGAGGGTGGAGGGGATTTTTCAGGGTTGTCCTTCAACCCGTCCTTGGGCTGCCTCTGTAACTCCCCTCATTGCGTCTGTTACTGCCTGAAAGCTTTTACACACCATCAAAGGCGATGAAGGTTTATTCATCTCTGGATTTATATAATTATTTACTCATCTTTGCGTCAGGGACAGAGCCGGTGAGTGACGGGGGACAATTTAGGGCTGTTGGATGTTTACCCAAGCCCGAGCGAACAGCGGACTCCAGCCAGAATACAAAGGGGTGTGTGTGTGTGTGTGTGTGTGTGTGTGTGTGTGTGTGTGTGTGTGTGTGTGTGTGTGTGTGTGTGTGTGTGTGTGTGTGTGTGTGTGTGTGCTGATGGGTCAGAGTAGGGTTGTTGACATTCAGGAGACAGAGCTACACATGTAGGCTAACGCTGCTCTGCCATCTAGGAATGACTCTAAAAATGGCGAGCTCAGTGTGGCGCTGACAGCACCGTGCCATCGGTGACACAAATACAAACACGCTTTGAGGAAAGGCACCTACTATTGCTCCATCGATGCCAAATGCAGAGTATACCTGCAAGTGTAAAGCAAGGTGTTTTTGAATAAAGAGCAAACGAGCTCAACGCCCACAGACACAAAACGCCTACCTCAGCAGTACGAAACATTAAGTGGGGCGCCGACACAAGCCTTGGAGAGTAGAAGTAATGGTGTCATTTGTTATCGAAGATCGTCGGGAGAAGAAGGCGCGAGGCAATGACCGGCGCTCCGTTTTTCTCTCCCGTGTGTGTGCGTGTGCGTGTGTGTGTGTCTGTGAGCACGAAACTGGAAATACAAGAATATCCTTAAACCACCGTGTATGAAGCAGCCACACTAAGTGGTCTTATTTATTTTGTCTTTTGCCACCTTCTTATCTATGACCCATTCCTCCTACTCACTGAACCGGATATACGAGGTACATCATTCCAGTGAAATGGTTGTTATCTCATTTCCTATTTTGCGAGACTTGACAGTGCTGCATCGGCCCGTTGAACACAATGCAACGAGAGATCCGTTGTTTTCACACTTTGGTTTTGCTCAGCAGTCAGTCAGGTAGGGAGAGGCCTTCCACGAAACGCCACCACTCCTCCCTGCTGCTGTTTACAGCGTATTCGATGCAGAGCACGCAGGCCACTGTCACAACCAACTTCACTCATGTCTGACACTGATATACTGTATGGGTAAAAAAAACATCTAATGCAATGTCTATCCCCGGGCCTCATTGATGAAATCCAATTTATGGAGGTCTCGTTCAATCGATCCAAGAAACTTGTGCCGTTAAACTCAGAGATAAATTGGAGTTGAAGTAATTTTCTTTCCACAGTCAATTAGTCCGGGGAGTCCTCTTTCCGAAATGTTTAACCTCACAAGGTCCTCCCAAGACATTTGTTAGGAAATCCAATCAATGCGATAATTAGCAGAGCATGGTTTGCGCCAGAAAAGTTATTAGTCCCCGGGTGGTGGGCAAAACTCAGAGGAGCGGCTTGTCACTAATTTGAGAGTAACTGGTCCTCCTTAAAGGTCACTTGCTAACTTCGGGGCTGAGCCCCTCCACTTTAATCTGCAGGTGCTGCTCACCATGCTCTCTTGACCGCTCTCGCTACGCACACAACCTACTCACTGAGTTGCTCCTTACAGGAGCTCGCTGCTTGTATATCACGTTTTGGTTCAAAAGAAAGGACGTCTTAAAAATACAGATGCTTCTGGAGGCAGGAACACGTTATTATGAATCCCGCTGCTTTTGTTGGAAAGACCCGCCCTGTGCAGCATTCAAGCGTTAGGATTGGCCATGCTCGCCGAGTTACTGTATTTGTTCGGGTTCTATTCTTTGACCAATGGGACATCCTAACCCTAACTACCCGAGGTCAATGCCTGACCTCAACCAATCGTCTCTGCCTCGACCAACCACGAGGGCCGGGTCTGACCACGAAGAGCAGTGGGATTCATCGTTATGTGGCAGGAACAAGGTGGATTCCTTTTCATGGGAGCCAAATTAAAATCATATAAAAACATTACAATCCACCTTTTGGGCAAATTTCAGCTCTCTGAAAGGTTCGCGCCACCAGCACAGCAGAGTACTTATCAGTACATAAACAATAATATGACCATGCACATTAATATTGATGGTGCACGGGCCGGGTCAGCCCACATCGATATCTTAATTTACTTACATATTATGAGGAGCATGTGTTTGCATCATTAAAAACCCCACTGCTCCAGTAATAGCAGTGACAGCACTAACATGGGGAGGGTCACACAGCATGACGCGTGTGGAGCAGGTGTTGGTGCACCTGTCCCAACAAAACACACACACACACACACACACACACACACACACACACACACACACACACACACACACACACACACACACCTGTCATTTATGTCCCCTGACTGTACTCGTATCACCATAAAACACACAGCCTTCACCACTGACAAGTACACGCATACACACTTCCTTCCTCCTTACGCACACAAACACACGCACACACTCACAAGCACACACCTGTCCGTCATTGCAGCAGTGTTCGCGCATCATTTGTCACGATCCCCCTCGCAGCCTCCACCCAGGGGGCCATTGACAAGCCAGCAAGGCAGTAAGTGATGTGTCCATTGTGTTTGTGTAAATCAACCCCCAGAGCTAATTCAGAATGCCTGCCTGGTCCATTGTGTGGGGGAATGGTAGCGTAGTAGTAACAACTGTCTGCTCACGGCTGCCAGACGGAGACAAAGACGGAGAGATTTGCCTCTTTCTATGCTAACTGTATCCTCCCATCCTGCCCTTTGGCAGAGCACCTGGTGCTGGTGTTGGTTAGACCCAACACAGAGCATGAGGACAGTTCCCATTTGCCACATGTAATGTACACCTTGATACCAGAGCAGGAGGAGCTTTGGAAGGATGAGTTTGTTGTTTGCTCAGGCACAGTTTCTTTTCTTTTCTTTTTTTTGTAGAGGATTCATGAATGAAGCACGGCACGTTTCTGGCACTGTAAAAGACCAGTAGTGTAAACTGAAGTGGCGGTAGTGGAGAAAGATTTATTCTTGCTGGGGAAATTTGCTGAGCTTTTGCTTGGTTTTCAACAAATCCCAGCTGCGAGCTCATTCAGTTGAGGGCATTCCCACTCCGCTCTTGGCCCACGAACAAACACCTAGAAGCAGGTGAGCATTACATGTCTACATCAAGGGCTCCGAGAAGGCAACCAGAGGTCCGTCTGACAGCACGTCAGAGTTGACAGTGAGGGAGTTTGGGATTTGAAGTTGTAGAGAATAAAAAAGCCAAACTGAGAGGCTTTATGTGTGACTTTACACTCAGGTGTGAGCTGAACTCCACCCATTGCATTATTTTGAAAAATCCCCCGGTAATATTCATCTTTTTTACATAAGGTTCATGACATAGATTTGTCCCAAACGGTCAACTCTATCTCAGAATAATCTGAGAGTTTACAGCTGCAGAGATTTAAATCTTGCACATGCAGGACTATCCCCTCTACTGGGGGACGTCAGACAACCCAACATAGCCAAACTGACTAAAGACAAACCACAGGCTGCACTTATGATCACACGTTTTTATATTTCAGTGTAGAGTAGCTTTCTGCACATGTGTTTGCTACTTATTAACAGCCATTTATGTGTGTCCACACTTACGGCACTATCTCAGCATTCTCACAAAACCATCTGTTCTGTATCCCTAGACAGAAGAACACACACACACAACTTGTACTACACACTCCAGGTTAACAGGTTAATACAGCAATCAAATATGAACATGTGAACCAAAACAAATCTAAAATTGTAAAATTTCTGCTACAATTTGGAGTGGAGGAAACACCTGAACCCACTGTCACGAGGATTCAGACCATCCATGTTTGACTTCTTTGTCGACTCCACTTGATGTGGTTTCAGAGCACTTGTTCGCCCCATTCTTCATCTTCCCTCTCGAAAAAAGAAGCTGTTGCTTTTTCAGACGTCCATAGTAAGTCTGAAGTGTGAGTGTTTACCTATTCTGATAAAACTAACATCCTGAAAAATAATTGCTTCCTTTTGCCTCGCAGGAGCAGTCGGGACATTTAGCCATTCTGGGTTTTTATCTTGCTGGGTTTTTTTTGGGTGAAATATGAAGGTGCTTGAATGCTTCCTATTGTAAAAGAGTTCTTGATCAATTTAATTTGAATCAGTGGGGCCAAAAAGATCCTTTCAGGTTATTCACACAAGGAACCCAACCACAGCCGGCAGCAGGACAGCTTTGTATTCAACACGCATTCAAACCGTAAAGAAGGAAGTTGCGCTGTATAATAGCAACCCATTTGACTCATAAACACCTCAATGTCTCCTTGCTGAGCAGCATCCGTATGTATCGTTTGAAGGACATCTTGAGCAAGTCCTTCCCAGGTTGAATCGACCGTGACTGATGTGCCGCTGAGTCGCTCACCTCGGCCCCTGCACTTTATAACAATTCTGTCATGATAGCAAATAGGTCTGCTCTCTGTCTCCGCCCTGCGGAAGAGCGATGGCTCGGAGGCATCTGAGCACGGTAATGGAAATGACTAGCAGGGAGCCACCGTAATCTCTGTGATTAAAGATGAGTTTATTCAGGTGGGCAACACGTGTGAGAATGAAAGAGCTGCCGTCTCCCCGGATTTGGTGGAGAGGGATGAAGAGAGGGACCTAAGGTGGGAGGGAGAGAGGAGAGGTGCATCATTTAAATGATGAAGTTTGTCTGTAAGCCAATTAAGGCTGAATATAGGGAGAAGGAAAGGGATGGAGCCAGTTCACTGTTACATGTGACTTTAACGGCAGCCAGTCGTTTGTCCGATCCGGTGTTTTCGCTGTATCTGAGGCATTTATGAGTATTTTCGGAAAACAACTCTTGCTAGGATACACATGCAGAGTGTTCACGATTGAACGTGAGATATAATGCAATGTGTGTTCATGAGCTCCCATCCTGTGAACACACATCGGCCAACACCCATAGACAAACAGTTTCCAGCTCCTATTATGGAATCAGAGGCTTTATACGTAGCCAGTTAGCTGGTATTTATCTGTTTTGGTCCTTGCCTTCATCAGTGATTGGATATTAAAAAGCACGATGTTAAACACAGTGACTCATGCCGTGTGCAGTCCCGGCCTCTGCCTGAAACTCATGGAGAGAACCCTCAGTCATGGAGAGAACCTGCAGTCATGTGTGGTCTGAAACAACTCCATCGTGTCTATAGTTGGAGATGTTTTGGGTGGCGGTGTGAGAGGCTTCATTGCATCGTCTAAATATGGCTTTGTTTACAGAGCAAACGGGCAGGAATGGGGAAAGAAAATATGAAAATTGGTAGAGAGCTGAAATCTTTGCAGCAGCGCAGTGTCTAACAACACAAGGGGTATTTTGTCTCCATAAATACAAAGCTTGACTGCAGCAGCACACACCAGCTCAGACTTGTTGTTTTTTTCCACTACAATGAGTGATCCTCGCTCAAGGTCTTTCCCGTATTTCAGCGTTGCACTTCATATCTACGAAGGCAGCGAGGGTCACACTTGGCCTCATCCATCACAGCAGCCACCCTGTGTTGGCGTCCAGGTCTGCTTTGCTGCTGGGTTTATTATTTATGAAGCCTCCTGCATGAAGGAGACAGAGAGATCCATTCGGTTTGGAGGAGAGACGAGCTGTCGGCCCGTTACATGAACTGATGAAGACGTCCAAAACTTTTGTTATGCCGACAAACCATGTCCTTATTGATTATGCAAGTGTGCACTACCCCTTTAAACGAGACAACTTTCTCAGTCATGCTGTATGTGGCTCTTTGGTAGTTGTTACGCTGCGTCAATTACATTGGAAAAAGTGTGTGTGTGTGTGTGTGTGTGTGTGTGTGTGTGTGTGTGTGTGTGTGTGTGTGTGTGTGTGTGTGTGTGTGTGTGTGTGTGTGTGTGTGTGTGTGTGTGCAATATGCAGTTTTATTTTACCGGTGTTGCTGTGCAGTGTATTTATGTTACTTATTTGGTATCAGAAATGAGTTTTTTCTGCAGCAAAGAAGTCCTCCGTCTTAAATCGTGTGTGTAGTATGTGAACCTGTAACAACTCATTTCACCAACAACTGCAGTCCCCCATGATGCCATTCCAATAGTTTGTCGAGTATACTGCTGACTACAGATAATTACCAAGACTTGTCTCTCTCTTACACACACACACAGTCTCACACACACACACACACACGCACACAGTTCTGCCTGAAACCATTTTGGTTCGGTACAGAGACTCATAAAGCAGACTGTTCTCAGTGCGATTCATCAAGGAATATTTCTGGGCCCATTGCGATAAGTTTTCTCCTCTTTGGTGATGCCATCCCTAAAAAAAAACACAATTGATGCTCTGCTCTTCAGTGTTGCTGCCTCGTCTCCATTCAGTTCAGGTGTTTTCAAAGAGGGGTGCACGTTTGAGTGTTCTACCGCATGACTCACACATACAAAGACACACAAATATGCACACACACACAAACAAACTAGGTCAGCAGAAGCCAGCATCATTCGGTATGAATCATAACCTACCGTCATAGAAAGAGGCTTAAACCAAATCAATATGAAACGTGGTTGCTGCTAAAGACCGATGATTGGCCAGCCTGTTAGCAAGCGATCACCAGCTCAGTTGCTCTTGATCTCTGTCATACGTCTCTCCAACAATGCTGCTGATTGTGTTGATGATGTATGCGAGGATAGTTATTTCCCTTTGAGGATGTTGCATTTTCAGGGAAAATAAATAAATAAAAACTGTCCTCGCTGCGTTATTTTAAGAACAGACCAATCATTTCAGAGTTGGTCTGAAGGAACCCTCTGGGGCTTACTCGGATCACAAAAGAACCGTTTGATAATTTGAGGGATCATTATACATTACTTGTTTTAATCTCTGTGGGGAAATCCTCTTTCTTTTCTTTTGTCACCACGAAGAAGTTCAAAGGTCAACAAGGCTACAGAGGAGCACCACGGGAGGTGGCAGGAATTCACTGTCGTGCTCAAAGACACGCTTACATGCAGCTTGAACTCCAGAAGATCATTCGGATGATTTTCTAGCAGCAGATTAAGTCGAGCAGCATCGTCCTGACGTTATTCAAGATATAGTTCTCGTTCATAATTAATCACTTTCATTGATCCTGCTCGAACTCGAGGGGCAAACTCTCTGAGAAGTGAAGCCAATGCTGAAACTTTCCTTCTCTCTACTGTCCACCAGGGGGCGACTCCTCTGGTTGTATAGAAGTCTATGAGAAAATGACTCTACTTCTCTCTTGATTTATTCCTCAGTAAACATTGTAAACATGAGTTTATGTCTCAATCTCTAGTTTCAAGTCTTCTTCAATACAGCATGATGTTCATTTAGTAAATTATGGTCCATTTAGAGTCAAACAGACCATAAAGAGGAGTATGCTTTATGGTGGGCTTACTGTGATTGACAGGTCGCTACCACAGCGTCTGGGAGTTGTCTGTGTTTTAGTCTTTGAACTTTAACCCTTTCACAGTGCGTTTTCACTTCTCGAGAGTTAATTTTGGTCGCCTAAAAATGTCTTACTCAGCAATCTCGTGTCACTTCTGGTTGCAAAATAACACCGGACTCAAAGCTTCTAAACGGCAGTCCACAAAGCAATGGGTGAGTTCACCGGTACTACGCCAACTTCTTATATACAGTCTATGCTTGAACTGTAGCGAAGTCTGTGTTACATCCAGATGAGAAATCCACATGAAAAACAAAGAGCAAAGGAGATACGTAAACTATTGTTAAGTGGTTTAGAAATGTCTTATTTTCCAAATTGCACAGACAAAGTAAAGTTAGTGAAGCGAAATGGAAAGTAAGAGAGAGAGAAAGCAGAGAGGGAGATGAAGAAAGTGACATACAGATCCCAAAAAAAGCTGTGGAGACACGATCCTTGTTGAGAGCGTAAAACACGCACTCTTACACACACACACTAATCCAGCAGTGTGTTCAGTAATGAGAGGCGAACAGAAGGGGATGAGAGGATGGAGACAGAGAGAGAGAGGGAGATGAGGATGTTGTTAAGAGTTTGCAAGGGCTGACTGGATGGACAGAGAGGGAGGGATGGAGTTCTTTACGTAGGAGAGCAATTATTACTGACACAGGCTGAGAGTTATTAAACAGTTGGAGAGGGGATGGAGGGAAAGGAACAGAAGGGAATTTAAAGAAACATTTAATTGACTTAAGTTATTTAAAGTGGAAAAATGTGCGTTGAGTGGCTGGCTAAATATTCTTTTCTGCTTCTATTTGTTCCAACCAAGTAACTGTGACTGGAAACACGTCACGTTCGGAGCAGAAATATATAGATTTTGTTGATATTTTTTGTATCCAGCACCTATCCTGCAGAGGTGAAGTGGATGTGCACACGGCTGGCAGCCACAGTTTAATGGACCTGTTTGAGCTTGAATCGATACCATGAGGTTTAAATCGCCTGCAAAGAAAAGAGAAATGGGTCTTCAAGACAATAAACACAGAAACGGACAGAGAAAAAGAAGAGCGGTAGGCAAAGTATGAGAACGAGTGAAAGAAAGAAGCAGAAAGAGAAACATAGATACAGTATGTATGGTTGATTTTACAGCACTCAGGGGAAGGACGGTGAGTTAAGAGAGAGAAAAACCTGTCCATTTACCTTTTTTATTAGATGGGGAGAGAGATGGAGAGGAGGGGGGCGGGGAGAATGGGATGTTCAGGTTGGAGAGATGAAGCAGAGATCGGGCATTAGAAAAAAAGAAGCAAAGCTACAGAGAGAGAGCGCAGGTGTATTGAAAGAGAGAACAAAAGGAAATCCTGGATAAAGAGAGAGTTCAGTCAGGAGAGAGAGATCCCTTCCAAACGAGGGAGGGAGAGAGAGATCCTATGTAGAGGGAGAGCTTCACCATAGGAGCAGGGAGGGAGGGAGGGAGAGAGAGCTGAGCGGAGGGAAGTCTCAGCAGCAGCAGTTTGGCTGAGCGCTCACTCAGTCCGGCTACAGCTGTGGATCTGATACGAGCTCTGTTTCTCTACCGGCCCCTGAGAGACTGACTGAGACACGGACAGAGAGACGGAAATGAAGGACGGACCAACAGAACAGGCGGGAGACACGGGGGAAGAGTAGTCAGGAGAGAGCAGAGACTGAGGGGGAAGGCAGAGCGACGAACCCCAGGACCCCAAACTCTGCTGGAGCGTTGGGGGCCAACCAGTGACAGCGGCGGTCAAGGAGGGAGGGAGGAGGTGGAGGAGGAGGAGGAGGAAACGGAGAGACCTCGGGGGCACGGTGACGGTGCCGACTGTGCCAACGGTGGTGCCGCCTTCGCCCTTTCCGTCTCTCGGGGAGAGTGTAGGGGGGAGAGCGGCAGACGGAGTGGCAGGACGGGGCAGCACGGATGGCGGGCGGGCACGGGCGCGGGGGGCCAGTTGGGGGGGCACGGGGGAGGCCCGCTGGGACGCGACCGTGCCCATGGGCCGGGGCTCCTGGGTCGACCAGATGAGCGAGATGTCGCTGAGTGGGCGAGACAGCCTCCCCCAGGAGGGGGGGAGGAACGCCCGGGTCCGAAGGGCCGTCCGCATCTCGTCCCTCGTCGCTCAGGAGGTGAGTTGTGTGTGTGTGTGTGTGTGTGTGTGTGTGTGTGTGTGTGTGTGTGTGTGACACAGAGTAAGCAATCAGCAAAATACATTTTGTCTGTTTATGACAGATGTGTGTATGTATTTTCTTTCATCAGTGGTCTGAGCTGTGGTACATGTGACCCTTGACCTCATCACTGCTGGTAGCTTGTAATGTAGACGTCTAGGAACTGAGGCTGATTTCTTTTTTTGAGGGACATTGAAAACAGGAATCACAGTTGGTGTTCCTGTCCAGATACGTCCCATCCTTTTGGTTGATATTATAACCATTCTATATCTCAGCAATGCAGACAGCTGGAAAATTGTCGGGCAAAGTCATCGTCCAATGAATAATTGGGCTGCAGCTAACAATTATGTTCCTTATTAATTAACCTGCAGATTCATTTCTAAATTAGTGGAATTATTGTTTGATTCTTCAGGAAAAAAAGTGAAAGAAAATGGCCATTACAATTTCCCAAAGCCCAAGGTGATGATATTCAATTCCTCGTCTTCTTTTTACATTTTGATGTTTTGGTATCAATTTTGCTAAGTCCCGCCCTGGAACGCAGACTTTCAGAAGTTCTTCATCTTCAGGCTGCTTTAGTGGATTTGGAGCTCGTCTTGGTGAAACGTTGTGTAACAGTGATACTTGTTACCCGGAGAGGTTGGAAGGAGATGAACGTTTCTACAACGATATGTTTCTATGTCAAAACCTGTGGAGCTAACATTAGCATCATTAACTAGCCCTAGCACTTCTATGCTACGCTAGCTACTGAAGGTATACTGAATGTATACACATGCTGCTCTTGCTTTTTAATGATTGTACCAGTGGATAAATGTCATTGCCTTCTGTCTGGATAACCAGGAGAGGGTGTGGTTCACTTTCACACGGTGATCTTTATCTTTCTAACCTGTTTTTGCTGAATCAGTTTGACATCCTAAACACGTACCGTACACTTCTTTCTGCTTCTCTCTGAAATTACATTAGTTTTTTCCCAAAAATTGCTAATATTTCTTCAGGAAGTGCAGTTAGTGACTGTGTGGGCGCCATGGTAACGTTGCTTTGAAAGCTTGACGGAGTAGCAGCTGGGGGCGGGGCTTAGCAAGGAGTCAATTAACAAGTAAATACCAAACATGAAGATAATTGTACTATGATATTTTAGAATTATTGTCCTGCATTTGCTGAGGAAACCCCCTGAATGTTATACGTTTACGTCATTTCCTAGCTCTGAGAGGAACAAAGAAAGGTCCTACCTACCTGTGCATAGACACGACAGAGAATTGTATTTGAGTGTCAGTTGGCCATCTTGCCATTATGTGATGAGAAAATGTATCCTCAAGCTGAACTCTAGCAATTCTGTGCTACGAGCATCTCAAAAGGTAGAGAGAGACAACTTGGCTCAGCTGAATGTAAATGGTAAGTGCTCATGAATCAGAGGTAATGAAGTCTGGGAGTGTGTGGAGGAGATTAGTAATACATCTACGTTGTCCTAAATACTACATTCAAATGAATTGTGCTGTTGACCTTCATGACCTACACTCTAGACTTGTGGGGCCGATGTGGACAAATGATTCCTTCCATGGAGAAGAGATCAGCCATCATAAGTAAAAAGTAATTATTCATCCATTTACCTACAAAGTAAAAATGAATGGGTGTAGTCATAAAAGATAATAATACCTACTTTCTCATTTGAACAACATAAAAAAAAGGTGAATCGTCTAACAGTTAGCGTCTACTGTAGTGTGTGTGTGTGTGTGTGTGTGTGTGTGTGTGTGTGTGTGTGTGTGTGTGTGTGTGTGTGTGTGTGTGTGTGTGTGTGTGTGTGTGTGTCCACTCTGATCCCTGGGCAAGCAGCGCTTCCATGTGTTAGGCCGTGTGTCCAAAGTCGTCCGTGGACAGAGAAAACACATCTGCACCAAAGCATCTGGGAACATTGAGTCAGAGAGTGCACTGAACCCAACTCGCCTCCTCCGCACTGTTCCTTTTTCTCTCCTCTCCTCTCCTCTCCTTGTTTTCTTTCCTTTTCTTTTCCCCCATCTAATCACCTCTGCTTTTCTTTTCTTTCCTTTCCTTTTCTCTCATGTTTTCTTTCCTCTCCTCTTTTTTGCCATCGTTTTCTTTCCATCTCCTCTCCCCTCCTCTCCCCTCCTCTCCTCCATTACTACAGCAGCTGATGTAGGCCCACTAATAGAACATTGTAAAGTGGGACGCTCCAATTTTAGCAAGGCAATGCAATCAAGTAAACACGGTGTCTCACAGCACCACATGTGTTCTCTTTTTGTTCCCCTCCATGTTTTTGTGTGTGTGAGGAAGAGCAGGAGAGATTGAGGTTAGAGCTGGGCTACTGCTGACATTCTTCAAAAGTATGCCATTTAAGCTCCCTGTTCAGCAGCTCTGTAAACACTGGGGGGGGGGGGGGGGGGGAGGAGAGGAGGGACAGGGAGAGGGAGAGAGATAAATGGTCCTAGGTCATCAATATTTCTCTTTATGTAAAATACTGGCGGATCCTGCAGTGTCCGACCGCTCCTATTTATCACATCCAAAAAGTGCGTATGCCACATGTCACCTGATCAAAGGGATTTCATAAGGAAAAGAGTGATCATGGATTTTGCATGCGTGCGTTGACGGAGAATTGTGCGTGCAGGAGCAGATAGTGTGCAACGGGACACTGGCAAGCTCCGGGTCATCGATACGAACGACAATTGATGGACTGGGCACAGTGTTTGCTCACACACACACGTTCGTGTTCAAAGTGACCATTGACTGTTTGTTTTGATTGGAGACACACTAACATGGCCGGTGTATCCCTAGTGGTTTGATATATTGATATTTTCAAATTGGGCCATTCCTGCTCATTTTGCATGATTGTTAAAGGGCCATGCCACGGACAGAGGGCTCAGTGATGAAACCTATGCTTGTGAAAACTTGTTGTTTAATGTCCTCTTTGCCTCTGCTGGGAGCTTCCCCAAGTTTGGTAAAGAAATGACATCATCGGGGTAATTTTTATACAGAAAGGCTCCACGCAGCGCCACGTTTGAAAGAAGTGTGCATTTAGGCGGGACGAGACACCAGTCCGACTCTTGGGAGTCCCCCGACTCTCCTGCAGTATAGAAGTAAATCTGTGGAACACCGCTTTAAGTGTAAAACGCAGCGGTACAGTGAGCAGTGACGAGGAAGGTATTATAAAAGCTTTTGTTCATTATTCTTTCCCCAACAGCTCAGTGGATGAGCCGTGGCAGTTTGATGATGTATTTCAAAACACGGCAAGAAAATGTGCGCCGTCAACAAGAGCATCATAATATGACAGCTCAGATAAAGCACCCTGTTTTTTCTCTTTTATTTGAAGTGATGTTTTTTTCTTTCCTGACATTAACAGGTAGACACTGACATGAGCAGTAAGGGTGAAATAAGTGTAGTCATAATGGCTGAGTTAAGAGTAGTCTGTCTTTCTAAACTGTCCAGTAGACACAACACAGACTGTTTGACTGTCGAACCAATTCATCTCGTTTCTCTAGTGTGTGTGTGTGTGTGTGTGTGTGTGTGTGTGTGTGTGTGTGTGTGTGTGTGTGTGTGTGTGTGTGTGTGTGTGTGTGTGTGTGTGTGTGTGAGACTTTACTTGGCCGAACCTGACCTCGTGTGGCTGACAGTGTTAACAGTCAACACAAGTAATAATTAGAGGCGGTACAATTAGTTGTGCAGGAGTAGTTTAAAGAGACGAATACGGGTCATATGGGTTCATATCGGAGTACGTGTATATGTTGACATGAATCCACACATACACACGTCACTATTACCCTATTTTGTACACATACATGTCTGAGAGAATTGTGCGCAATAGTCTCTCTTTTCCACATTTATGTTTTTTGGAGCACAACCAGCCCCCATACCGGACCATAGTGAAGCAGAATAAATAAGTCATCTCTTTTAATATTGTCCGGTTACCCCATTTGTTTTACACACAATGTAAATGTTATGTTGACGGTTTCCAGGAGGAAGAGGAGGAGGAGGAGGGAAAGAGAAAGAAGGGAAGTGCAAACAATTCCCATCCATCACCTTGACCAGCAATGTCCTTGAACACAGCAATCAGTAGCTCTGGACAAATAAATCAGGACTCTTTTCCTTCCGCCATAAAGAGTGTCCTCTCACTACACTGCTCTATACCACACACACACACACACACACACACACACACACACACACACACACACACACACACACACACACACACACACACACACAAACAAACAGCCCCCAACATTACTCCTAGTGGAACTAATAGTTTCTAGTAGGGATCCCACTTTCTGGTTATTTTGAACAAACACAAGTTGAATAGAAACTTCACATAATATCAGTTCAACTTCTCCATTGAAAACAAAATGGCGAGAGGGGACTTGCAACACTGACTGATGTCCTCCTCTCAAAGAGGGGACCTCCATAGCCAACAAACTAATGTTTTACCTGGAATAATTACCAGCCTGCATGCAGCGATATCACACACTTGTCACGGACCACAGCTTTAGAAAAACTACACTTTATTTAATGTATCTAGATCTTTTTTTGTCATATAAAGAATACTTGTATTTTTTAATGATCACACCAGTGACCTTACTTACATTTTGCTGTGTTACTACATGTCCTTACTATGAACTGATTGTGACTTTGCTCTTCCTTTATTCTTCCTGTGGTTTACATCTCATTTTGTATTTGTTCTTAATAACTTAATTCTTCACAAACATCACAGGAAAGTCAGGCTCTGTTTAGAATCACGACAGTTTACTGCGGTTGTTTAAGCGTCTTCAGAGCATTTATTTCCGACTCATTTATGAAATTACATGGACAGAATTTTATCTATGAAGCGTGCATGCAGTGGTGAAGTGTGAAATAATGCCGATAAAAATGGTAATTGCCCATCCCCGTTTACCATAAACACTGCTACTTACAATGCACAGAAAAGTGCAATTAAGCTATGCATTGCCAAAGTGTTATTGGGGAGTTGTGATTGAAACTGAAGCTGTTCGTTGTGGAAAACAACCCAATTACCGTTACGGATCATCTATTTTAAGCTCTCAGAAAGAGGAGGCTCTTCTTGGTGTCGCAATCGTTCCATCCAGCCAGTGCAGCGATGACACAGGTTCATTAAAAGCAAAAGTGTAATTGTGGCTCCACTTGTGGGAAAAAAGTGCCACTAATTGCACGACATTTTACAATAATTGCGGGGTGGTGCATACAAGTTTTTTTTTTTTTTTTTACAAGTTCTGACTGGACATTTTCTGTTTGTCCCACCTGCCATGTTTCAATTTCAGTTTTACTGTTTTTGGCTACATTTTCGAACTTTTTGCATATTCTCTTTCAGCTTTTCCCTCCCTTCACCTTACCGTATCTTCTCTCTCTCTCTCTCTCTCTCTCTCTCTCTCTCTCTCTCTCTCTCTCTGTCTCTGTCGCTCGCTCGCTCACTCGCTCTCTCATATGCACACAACAGCTTTCCCACATGTGCCGCCTGTTTCTCACACTGAGCTGAAGTTATCCAGGCCTCATCGCCCGCTTTGTTCATGTGTCTCACTATTTGTTTGCCCTTTACTTGTCGCTGTGCTCTTGCACGCGCGTACGTCTCTAAGCATGTGAGCGGCATTCCTTGAGGGAGGCTGTTTTTTTAGAGCTCACTCCAGGGTGCTGCATTCTTGCCCCCATCCCCTTCTATCTTTGCTGGCTGGCTGGCTGGCTGGCTGGCTGGTGGTCTCTCTCTCTCTCTCTCTCTCTCTCTCTCTCTCTCTCTCTCTCTCTCTCTCTCTCTCTCTCTCTCTCTCTCTCCATCCACATTCTCTCCACTTTGTGGTTCTCTGGAAGGTGATTTGAGGGGTTGCTGTATTCCCTGTTGGTTCAGTCGGTCGTGCTCTGGGGAGTTTGGGTGATTGGGGAGACTGAAGACGGACACTTTGAAGCCTAAGGTCAGCTAAGGACACTCGCTCTCTGTCCTTTGAAAGACACTCGCCAAGTAGGAGCAGTTGTCCTTGTGGACGAATGTTTAGTTTATTGTATGACGTTTATGTAGCGTTGCCTTTTTATTCTGCAGTCCCTTCTTAACCTTTTTAAAAGTGAAGTTAATGTCAGTTGGTCAGAGAGAGATAAGTGCCCAAAGGAGGATTCGATGGCGTGAAGGCCTGGTTGGCTGCATTCCAATCGATTTGCTTCATTGATTAATTGGTTCCTTTGGTTATTCATTCGTCCACTTTGATTACTAGTTACGCACATGTAGTAGCAATTTTAAGGATGTCAATGCACTGCAATCAGCAGGTTGACAATACAGGCCATTATGTGTGATTGCTGCTAAAACCAGACTCGATAACATGCTAATGACAAAAATACCCTGATGACTTTGGTCGGGGGGGGGCATGCGTCACTGGTAAATAACCACGGGGTGCATCACTGTCTATTTTCTCCTCGTTCACAACAGACCCAACGAAACTGAAATCGGAGCTCACTTCGTAAGCTGTGAGTTTTAATGACCAGGAATTTAAGAAGGGCTTTGCCGCTCTAATTGTGGCGGTGGTAATTCCCGTTTCTCTTTTAAAGCTGATTAGGCATTGCGTTGTAAATTGTTAACCAACGACAAAAATAACTGATTGTGATAGTTGTCTCACTTAGCTTTACAAAGCTGCAGATGGAGCGCCTGTATAGAGTCGCAGCCAAACAGTCATCCTCCAATGAAGGTTCCATTGATACAGATTGGGATCAATCATATGACACACACGCACACACAATTGCAATTGATAAACTGCAACTAACTGAAGCCATTTTTCATCCCCCCCTGACTAGTGGTGCAACGGATCATAAAACTCATGGTTTGGATCAGAACACAGATCAAATCAGCGCAAAAGGGATCAAATATAACTTTTACAGATCCTTGATCACCTTTTTTAGCTGCAGATACCAATTGATGAACATTTATGATTCATACTGGCAGATACAGATCCCTTTGTTTACGCTCTGAAGTCAGTAAACCATCAAAACCTTCGTCTGTTAGCCGTTAGCGGTCCTGTCAATTTAAACACAATCGGAGATCGGGGACTAGAAAAGCATAATTGATGTCCTGATCGCATATTTGACTGAATATTGGCGGATAACAATCGTCAGTAAAACTTTATTTCACACTGTGATGGTTAACGCTAAACTGTGTAATTAATCTGCGTTTCACATGCGTGCTGATCCGGCTCACAGCTCGACAACGGTCCGTTACATCACTACCCCTGACCCTATGAAGTTAATATGGATAAAGAGCAAATGGTTGATTATTTACACATCTAGTACACAAAGAGGAGCATTTTTCTGACTACATGATGAATTATATACCACATTTACTCTGATTTTAGCTCTGGTTTGTCTGCCGTTTGGTGCAGTTTTTTTAAGCGATGCTAGTGGCATGGCTCTATGGATGGTAATGTCAATGTCTGCTGGTCAACCACGTTGGTCCAGACTGAAATATATTCACTACTGGATGACTTGCTATGCAATTAGCTACAGGTTACCATGGTCCATAGTGGATGGACCCCTCATCTTTCGGCACAACAGGTGGTACACATATCTTCAGTGGCCACATGACCATCGTTGTACACTGGGCATGACGCAGTAATTGTGGCAAAGCACTCGAATAATAGCTTAACCTCCTGCGCACGTTATAAACTGCAGAATTTTACTCCACAGGAGCTGCTAGCGCAGAAAACAAGATCAGCAACGCTCGCGATTCGGTATCCATGTTGAATTAACCACTGGTTGTCGAGGCTGATGCTGTTTACGACGAATCAGGGAAGGACACTCGGGGACTAATAAAACCCAATCAAGAAACAAAACACGGATAAAACAAAAACGCAGTAGTGTGGATGTAGCCCGATGGTCTCGTTAACTGAAAACAGCTGTCTGCAGCTGGAAACTGTGTTGAAGGGAACCATATCCTCCCTTACACTTATGTTTATATATAGTTTGTTGTGCTGCACTCAAGCTGTCTTCTACAAAATGCAAATGAGGGAGGATCAAACCAGATAGGTGGAGAAATCAACATTTTACATGATTTAATTACCTGACAGGTAATTCATCTCAGAATGTGTGTGCGTTTGACTTGATTTGTCTGTCTGGGCTCTGAGGTGGAGGGGATAACGTGCGGCGTGTGCGTTGTTGTGTTTAAACGATGGCGTCAGCCCAGCTTGCGTGTGTGTGTGTGTGTGTGTGTGTGTGTGTGTGTGTGTGTGTGTGTGTGTGTGTGTGTGTGTGTGTGTGTGTGTGTGTGTGTGTGTGTGTGCGCGCGTGTGCTATCAATGTTGAGAGCAACTGGCTTCTCACAGTCTTCTCATCCAAGGCATCCCCCCGGTGGGAGATAGAAGGCGGTGATAAGAACAGGAAAAGGTGCGAAACACACACACACACACACACACTGGCTGGACTGCAGCTGCCACCAACACTTCTGCAGCTCGAGCTTCATTGGCTCTCCATCCCGTCCCGGTCTGTGTGCACAAGCAGGTGAGGTGCATACTGCGTACTGAGACAGGTTAGTCTGTACTTTCTCTTTGTTGCTTCCTCAGCGACTCCCTCACACAAAATAAAACACACACACACGCACACAACGCAAGCCGCCAAGACCCTCCCTTAGGATCCAATCAATAGTCAGTCTAGCTGCCTCCTACATCGTAACGATGATGACTTGTCCTCAGCAGCTCTCGCCGTCTCTCTGGCTTTTTCTCTCTCTCTCACACACACACACACACACACGCACACACACATACACACACACACACACACATACACACACACACACACACACACACACGTACCGTTACTCGCTGTAATTGACTCTGACTTGTCAAACATCTCTGCCTTTTTGTCCCGATGAATCCGGCGTCACACTGGGAATGTGGGACGTTTTTAATAATAATTGCACACCAGTCACGAGTCCTCCTCTGTCATTATACCCCGTAGAGGGAGAGGGAGAGGAAGGGAGGGAGGGAGAGAGGGAGAGAGAGAGAGAGAGAGAGAGAGAAGGCACTTCCTCCCTATTCTTTTCACAGCTCTCTTCTCATTCCTTTTGGTCTCTCGCTCTGCTCGTCTCTCCCACTACATTTTACACCTGACTTTAAAAAAATAAGTTATTTAGATAATGGCTGGGGCTCTTGCATTTACTCTACACCTGCTATTAATTGTGTGTCCTCATGTGTAATCCAGTGTTTAGAAAATTGTGAATGAACCCGGAGTTAAAAGTGGTGATCTGCTGTTTTTAACTTGTGGACAGATGCCAGATGCTGTGATGTTTTTTTTCTCCCAATTTTGAACAAGCCATTTGCGCCGAGCGGACAGTAGCCAGGATCTTCACAGTGCAGGCCAGACTGTCTCACCGGTCCGGTGGGTTAACTGACCTGCAGCAGGTGCTATGTATGCAATGTGCTGAATACTCTCTTTGTGTGGATAAGATCTACAGAATGCGTCTTTCCTCTAACAACTGATCCAACAATTACTTTGCGTGGTACCGCCTCATCATAACCAATAGAGATGATGTGCCAAAGCTATAAATACGTGCCTCATACAGTCATATCAATGAGCCAGCCTGCATCAGACCTGGCCCCGGGGACTGACAACGAGGGCATGTGATGCAGCATCGTTAATATCAATGATTACACCTGTGT
Source organism: Ophiodon elongatus (assembly GCA_016806645.1). Taxonomy (NCBI): domain Eukaryota; kingdom Metazoa; phylum Chordata; class Actinopteri; order Perciformes; family Hexagrammidae; genus Ophiodon; species Ophiodon elongatus. The sequence continues at coordinate 1,609,286 of JACSYO010000396.1, read as the reverse complement.
CTTTCCCTGCTACGCATATGCTGTAAACAATTACGGTGCATATATTGTTCCTTTTTCTCTGTTGGCGTGATTGACTTTGTTCCTTCGTGCAGATGACGCTCTTCTCTCCGTGCAGCTCTCCATCTTTGTTGTTCTTTGTTTTCTTTTTACCCGGCAGCATTAGTGACACAGAGATGATAAAGGGAGAGAAATGATCTGCTTCCTCTTCTGCTGCTGCTGCTGCTGCTGCCTAATTTATCCTTAACTTGGTCGATAGTGCGAGTCTGGCAATGCATTCTGGGAGTCCACAGTCTCGACTTTGTTCCTCCTCCTGCAACCCCTTCGCTTCGCGTTATAGGGTGGTATCGTGTGTGTGTGTGTGTGTGTGTGTGTGTGTGTGTGTGTGTGTGTGTGTGTGTGTGTGTGTGTGTGTGTGTGTGTGTGTGTGTGTGTGTGTTATATCTAGGATTGTGAGGGCGTACACCTGTGGGCCAGGCCACACAGACCCAGTCAGTGTTTCCTTGCCCCTCTAAACATTTAGCTTGACAGTCCGCCAACCACTCGTCTTGTTTTGACACCGGCTCCATAAAAGTTATTTTTTTTACCGAGCTCTGTGTTTTACAGATTTGTATTGAGTTTGAGCTCTCTGCATTATTCAGCCTTCATCCTCTTCAGAGGGCTGCTATTGCATCATCTCATAGTCAGCGCTTTCGCTCTAGCATGAGGCAAGCGCTGGGCTTTTCATTTTTTTCCCCAGTCATCTGAATTAACTGGATTTCTGTTTCAGGCGCTCACGGTGTGTGAGTTTTGAGGAAGAGCTTATAGTCCGACATCGTGTGCTGTTTGCTGACTATAACAAGTCAGTGAATCACATGTCAGTAACATTGAAATCCCAGTGCAGATTCTGTCGCGGCTACCAGTCGGGCTATCCATCAGCACAAGCTACCTCGCGGGATGATATCGTGGCTCCTCAAGCTCCGCCACAAATCAGGGTTGTTGCTCTCGCCAATATGGTTGCGAAATGGATCCATCGTCATTTTTGCAAGTATTTTCTAAAAAAGAATCACATTAGATGGCCTCAACCAGATTAACCCAGATAAAAGAAAACCAGTGACTATCTAGTAGCATACAGCAGGGATGGACATACAGTTGAAACCCATAAAACTTGACTTTCAGAGGCAAAGGGAACGGAGCTAATGATGTATTTTCTATGCGGCCACTTATGAATATTTGTGTGTGTGAACCTGTATCGAAGCAGACGTCATCTCAGTACATCGTGGGCAGCTTTCCAGCCAGTCAACTCAGCTGCACAGAGTAGGCCGCCGAGCTGAGCGCTGCTCACCCACTTTAGTGTTGTAGCGAAGTTCTCAACCCGCGATTACGTCACGCGAAGAGACACGGTGCAGAATCCAGGAACAGACACGCCACTAAAAAGCCCATCCGCCCACGGGCTTAAAGACGGCCAACAGACGATGTGTGTCATAGTGCGACAAAATGTGCATCTCTAACTGATGCTCCAACAGCACTACCCTCTCAACAATACTCTCGAATCACTCCAACTTTCTCTTCTCTATTAATGTGTGAACACACACACACACACTCTCTTGCACTGTTCTCTTCCTCCTTATTCGAGCATTTCATCAGAATAATGTGTGAGCAGACCTGACATGAGTTACGTGTGTGCGAGTATTCTTTTTGTCTGTGATAAAGGACGCCCAGTTTCCTCCCGGGGCCTTGAGATGTGAATATGAATTTGAATGAATCATAGCTTTCCTGTGTGTGTGTGTGTGTGTGTGTGTGTGTGTGTGTGTTTGGGGGGAGGGGGGGTTGGGGGGGCATTGCCTGGAGGTTGGATGGCGGTTTGTAATTCAGTGAACTCCCAGAGAAGCAAAAGGCAGCTCGGTGTCTTCCTTCTCCTCTCCCCACCTCGTCTCCTCTTGCGTTCACCGCTCTAGACACACGTCTAAAATGAAATATTGTGTAAGACACGGACACTTGCGCAGCTGCTGCATGTTTCCAGCAAAGTGCAGTTCAGAAACTTTGGAATTCGTGAGAGAGCCACTTCCGCTTCCACCCATGACTTCCATCTACTCATTCTTTTATCAAAGTGTTGCTCACCTTTTTCTATTTAAAGTTGGTGCTCAGCACACAGCAGGAAAACAGGTGTGCTGCTTTAGTACATGAAGCAAGCAAACTTCTCCACAGTATATAATGTCCATGGATGGGACATTATTTTTTCCTTTTTATATCTGTTATAGCATTTTGATGTAATTTCTGTGTTCTCTTCAGCTCCTATAGGCAATATGCCTTTGGAGGTTAAGTATAGTGTATATACATATTATTTAAACAATCTTAAATAAATCCTTATCTTCCCGACGATTTACTATACTTAAACTATATGTGAAAGTCCACGTTGGAGTCAACACAAATACCTGGACATATGTGCAGCATGGAATACATTTCTTAGTTGAATTAACGGAAAGTGATTTATGTCTCTAATGGAACACACACACACACACACACACACACACACACACACACACACACACACACACACTCTAAGAGAGAAAACAGGCTGCCCATCAAATGGAAAATGAATTTTGGCGGTGTGTTCATGCGTGCTTGTACATTTATAGGTGTGTTTACATGCCTGGGTGCCTTCGGTCTATATGCTGGTGCATACAGAATGAATTTGTGAGTGCATGCATTTTCATCAGTGTGTGTGTGTGTGTGTTTCATACTGATCACTTTTAAAGGATTTAGATGCAGACTTTCAGAGCTCAAGATGCTGCCCCTCTCTTTACGTGTAACACCGTATCCCTCAGTTTGAAGCCTCTAATGGAAAACCATAATGGCTCCCAAGTAAGAGCAGGATCAAATCAAAGGAAAACCAAAACACAGTGTATGTAGATATGTATATGTTGTAGCATAGGCCTCTGTCAACCCAATTGAACACCAATGGAGACTTTGGAGCGATGTGTTAGACAGCACTCCCCATCGCCATCATCAAAATACCAAATGAGGGAACCTCTTTTGCCTGTTCATCCCTCCAGTAGAGTCCATGACAAGGTGCACCAACAACTTTCATTTGTAAATGAATGTACAGTACGTACCGAAACTCCACTTTGAGGAAGTATGTTTACACTGAATATAAATCTTAATATGTTGAAATTCTTTAAAAAAAAGTAGTTGTCGGTACTTTAAAACTCTAATGAAAGTGCTTTTAAACGTCATACCTATTAAATTGTCAAAATGATCAATGCTACACAAAGATAATATAGAGCAAGGCTCCTCTTTTAATCTCCAGAGGTTACTCATAATCTGAATTGTACGGTATAAGGCCTCTTTCTGTGTTAATTCAGAAATTGTACATCACAGTTCTCATCCTGGTCTTTATTTTATCCTCACACAGACCGTCGTCTGAAGTAGTTTAAGAAAAAAAACAGCCCTACAGGTCCTGAAGCCGGATCACTTTGTCCACACTCCCTCACAAAATGTTCTCAGTAGTTATTGCAAGGTCTTTTTTTGATTTATATCTGTTAGAACCACTGAAAGGTCACTCACCCAAATTCAGCCAAACATTCATTTTAATCAAAAGTTGAATATCAGGCAACAGAAAAAACAAAACCACGGATGCAAATTAGGACATAGCAGTAACATAATCAGATGATGTCGACTCACGTTGGAGCTGCAAAAAAAACAAATTTTGTTTCGAGGGAGTAATATTGGGTTGTGAAGTCATGGTGTATTTTTACCTGTGTCAGCTATAAAATAGATAGATAGTTACTTTATTAATCCCACAAGGGGCCATTTTTTCGCTACAGCAGTATTTCTACATACAAGTAAGCAATAAAATATAAAAAATACACAATATATTAAAAAAAATAGAATAGAATAATATTAAATAAAATGAACTAACAAAGAAAAGAAAACAATAGGGCAAAGATGTAGCCAAACAAACAAACAAACAAACAAACAGTGTAATGGTGCTATAGTTGAGTGGTTGATTTGGCCAGAGGTGATTTATTGTAAAGTGTTATTGCAGAGGGCAGGAATGAGCTGCTGCATCTGTCCTTGTGACAGAAGAGCTAGAGGAGTCTGTTGGAAAAAGTGCTCCGCTGTCCCTGCAGTAAGTGGTGGAGAGGTTGGTTATTATCCAATATGGATAATAATATATTATAAGATGAAACCATAAGATGAAAGTGTACAGCTGTCTGAAGGAGATGTGCCCTTCCCTTGGCTCATATACCCACGGCCCATGATGGACGATGTCATCCAGGTGTAACACAGTTGGTCCATCATGTTAATGCATAGTGCGTGACACTGTAGACGTCACATCAATAATGACTCGTTATTTGGTCTGGAGGCAGTCCGTTAGAATCCTAGTCCTCTCACACTCCTTGTTGGTTTTGCTTGCATGAAAATGGTTTCGATACAACAGTGAAGAGAATGGATGCAGCAATTTGGACGATGTGAAAAATCACAGGCTCTGACGTTTCACTCCACACGCTCCAAAACATACAGCGCGTCAAGACAGAGGAGAGAAACACTGATGGGTCTTCCTCCCTGTGATACAGTGCACACCCTCCCTACCTCCTGGTAGGAGCGTCAGGTCATTTAGAGGAAAAACAAAACAATTCCCCTCGAGTTTTACAAATCATAAAATACCTTCTCCCAGTTTTTTTCCTTTTTCTTTTCCATGGAGGCAAGTCTATTTGGATCGCAGTGTGTGTCGGTTGTGTTCATTTGCAAAGCTGGGGTTGTTGATGTTAGGAAAGTAGCAAGAGTATGTTAGTAATAATACACCCAAAAGAAAAAACTATTGTCTTATGAAATGAAAGTAGCCAGTAGCGCTAGCTCCAAAAGTCGCTAAATCTAGTGAGACAGTCGGCAAGTCGGCAACACTGACCAGCCTCCCTCCAAAGTATCCCCCCAAAGCATCACTATCAACGTTAACAACCGACATGACTGTTAGAACTCACAGCTCCGGTGACGTGCACGCAGGCAGGCGGGCAGGAAGCTGGCCCGCCCAATCATTTCATTTCTTTCTTTTCTTTTTGGACGAGCATTTCATTTAGTGATTGCTGTCAAGATGTAAAGAGAATTTCAGCAAATATAACAAAACATTTTTTTGAAGGAGATTGACAACCCGAAGCTTTAAGTTAAACATGCGACATCAGAGACGAGTAGAAGTAACTTTTATTTTGATCTTATACTCAGAAAGGCTTCAGGACAAACGTTACGAACCGTATTATACATTTCTAGACCTACAAACACGATGTCACTCCTGGCCCCAAGCCAGCAGCTGGCCTCTGTGATGTTGTTGCTATCATTAAGAATTACCACGCTCAGCAGATCCACATACAGCCAAAGGTTTTCTGGACATCTACGGACATTCCCTTCTTGCACACGTTCACCATTCTCTAAAACCACGCGCTTTAAGAAGGGATTGTGTTCATCCAAACATATCTCCCTCCCCATCTGCTTGCCTTTAATATGGACCTCATTCTTAAATAATGTGGGGCCCCAAGGGTTGAGCCAGATTGATGTTTGATGCAAGGTTTTAACAGAATGTCCCTCACCTACAGCGTTGGCTCAGCTTTATAGATTTCACCGGTTAATATCACCATCCAGAAGTGTACATTGTGCGTGATGGGCAGTAGTAGAGAGAGTCAACAACTCCATGTTCTCTCGGACCACTGCCTTTACAGTGCTGTTAGTGTGAAAGAGGTTTTTCATTGGCATTGTTATCCTGGCAGAAAACTGGACTAAACCCCAAAACACCCCCCATCCACAGCGTGTGATCAGCTAAAGGTTTGTACTACGTGGCTAACATGTCTTTCAAAGTTGCTTCTTTTGAGTTTGTATTTAAAGCAAACACTCTGACCTTCTCTGTTCTTATACTTCATCGGCTCAAACAGCAAATGAAGGAACTACATCATTGTGTTTTGCCTCCTAATAAAGTCCCTATCATGGTGAGATTAATACTTACAGGTGCTCCCTCTGAACGTCTTTTTCCTCTAATTCATACACGCAGTGTTCTCTACATATTCTATCACAGGTTAGTCTGAACATAAGAAGAACTCGTACTTTTCCTCTTATCTGTACATCTACTTGCTGCCTCAACATTTAGTTTTGTCAGACAATACGCCGGCTTTAACTGATACCCTCAGACTGTTGTGGATATTGTGGGACTTTTTATAACCGTGGCTAAAGTGTCTACCCCATCCTGTCTCTGGTTGAAAGAAAAGGGGGATTTACTGTACAGGGGATGAGAGGACTTGAGGGCCATTACATTCACATGAGGGATTTGATGGAGGCTTTAAATGCTACAGTTAAGGATGATAGACGGGAGCAGTTTTCAAATTTGATTGCTGATAATTCCCATAATCCAAGATTGCTTTTGATAGACTCATGATAGAGATGGGTTTGTTACCACGAAATACGAAGAGAATTACATTGTTCCTGTCCATGAAGTAGGATACCCCACTAACGGACAGCGTAAGGATGTCACGAAAACACCTATCCCCAATATATTATCCATAATTATCAGCCCAAAGACTCTCTGATCTAAAGTACTGGTGATAGTTCTCTGTCTGTGATGGATTGGCAGTTTGTTCAGGGTGTCTCCCTGCTGTACACCCAGTGCATGCTGGGAGGTGCTCCAACCATTTTTTTTTTAAGGATGTCCCTGTGTTATTAGTAATTTTAACAAGCCTTTATTCCCTTCGGGGGATCCATCTTAAGTGCTGTTCCATTAGTCTGATAACTGGAGTGATGCCTCTGAGAGCGGCCGTTTGAGGGAGCAGGTTCACGAATCACTACATGTAGACGTCAGGACGACATCTTCCCGAGAACACACTTCGATCCCCTTAACATTTACGGAGCACGACCCGCGGTAGAACAAGCCATTTAGAGAGTTTATACTCGCCCTGCTCTGCCAGTGGCTCAGTTTATCACCGAGCACCAGAGGGGAAGCCGGGGAGAGCGCGTCAGACGACAAACCCAGGTGGGCCTCCTGAATACGAATCCACAAGCAGGGAAAGGTAATGAGCAGAGAGGCAATGAGACAAAGACAAAGGAGAGGGTGCTGGAACCTTCCCCGGCTTCCCCCGGTCGTCACGGTGACTCAGATGCGTGCTGTGTTGTGACGCCCCGGCCAGGGAGGGGAGCTGCTGGCTCCCAGATAGAACCCATCCCATCCCAGTTCTATGGAACTGCATCATGCAGCACCTCGTTCAGAGAAGCACAGCCGTTTATCAGTGACACCATCGATCTGTTGCTCTGCTAACAAACATCTTGCCCAGGGGGGGGGGTGCGTGTGCGTGTGCGTGTGCGTGTGCGTGTGTGTGTGTGTGTGTGTGCGTGTGCGTGTGCGTGTGTGCGTGTGTGCCAAAGCATTTTAAGATGGCAATGCATGTTTGATGAGGAACTTAGCTGGAAGAGCTTTACTTCTTAATCCTCAACCTCTTTCTTTCTGTCCGTCTTTCTTTTTTCTTTAGTTCTTTCTTTCTTTTTCTTTTTTTCTTTCTGTCTTTCTTCCTTTTTTTCGATCTCTATAATCTAGAGTCTAGATGGATAGATTAATAGACAGACAGACAGGCAGGCAGCATCACCCCTCATCCTAACACTTCTCTCACCTCTCCATTGTCCTCTCTCACTCTTTCATCTCATCAGCTACTCTCCAGGTTTAAATTTAGATTGGAGTTTCTCTCCTCTGTATCCAGGCAACCTATCTCCCATATGTAAAGAACAAGCTGTGCTCAACTCCTCCTCCTCTCCTTTTACTTTCCCAATTAAAATAATTTTGCCGTAAAAAGAGACTCCCGGGTATCACTTCCTCCCGGGCCGAGTACCAACCCACAACGAGCGACCACTCAAATGCTTCAGAACATGAAAGCTTTGGAGGGGGAGGGCCTTTCGGGTGTGAAGGAGGAGGGGTTTGTTCAAGTCTCCCTGAGCCTATTTATAGCATCCTAGCAGCGCATAATGAGGCTAACTGCTCTGTGACCTTTACCAGCAGTGTGTGTGTGTGTGTGTGTGTGTGTGTGTGTGTGTGTGTGTGTGTGCGCGTGTGTGTGTGTGTTTTAGCTAGCTCACCTGTCACCGTGGTTGCACTGTTTGCACACACTTATACACATTTATGTATATATATACACACATGGACAGAGCAGAGGGCAGTATGGGTAACTGTCACATTGATTTCTAGTGGCTGAGAAATTCCCTGGGAGCAACACCACACACACACACACACACACACACGACCCCTGCCTACATGTCTTCCACGTATTCTTGCACTCCAGGATCCGTCCTCCACACTGTCAGGATGAGTCTGTGCTTCCCTCTCTCTGTCTGTGCCTGTCTGTACCGCCTGGTTGCAAAGGCCACTGATCTGGGGAATCATGCTTTAATACTGGCTGCCTTTTCTGCCCCAGTAAAGAGCCCGGTCCCGGGCCAGTCCCTGGTTATCCCTCATACTCTGCATCTGTCACTGCTACACAAGTAAAAACATGACAAACATGAAAACAAAAACAGTTTGTTTTTGTTTGTTTTTTGCATCAGGAGCAGTGCAAACAGCAGCAATAAACCAATTCTCTGGGCAATATGGCCGACATCTTCACATTAAGCACCCGAAATCAGGGAAACGGTGTCCATCGTCATTGACAATGTTTGAGCACAAACACAGAGTCCACCTCCTGCGTCCTCTTGCGGACGGCCCCGTCAGGGGCAGCTGGATCCGGGAATGCCGCCATGGAGCCAGATCTCTGTAAAAATGTGGACACAACCACACTCATTCTGTTAAAGGGAACATTCACCATCATTTTATGCGGATGTAAGTGTCGTAGGTTAACATAGAAGACCGAATCGATGAATGCCTCGGCGCGTGCTGCGTTGACCGAAAGGTTCTCCACGCGGAGCGGTGTCGCCACTGCCTACGTGTTCCAGGGTGCATTGCGGGCAAACCTCTGATTTTCCGTCTGTCTGTAACATGACTGTCTGTTTGCAAGCCAGCATCTCCGTCACACACAGTACTCAAGGGACGGACACAGTTGCAGTACTTGAACACCTGCACCGCTCAATGTGATCCAACACAGCGGCCCTTTATTTCTTTGTGTCGAATGTTTCAACTGTTTCACACGTTTGATCCCGCAGTTCGCAGCTTTGTTGCACTAGATTGCATAATACTATAAGGTGTGCGCACTTTCATTTCTCCAAAAATAATATGATCACAAAATACCAGCACCTATAACGCTGTCACACTGTGTATGCATACATGCCATTCTCTCTCTCTGTCTCTCTCTCTCTCTCTCTCTCTCTCTCTGTCTCTCTCTCCCTGCTTCCATCACCCCCCTCTTTCCGTATCGCTCTCTTTTCCTTCCTCTCTGATTATTCTCAACGGAGCATCTCATCTTTCTTTGTGCAGAGATTTTTTTTCTCTTTTAGCAAAAACACTTCCCACAACACGCTCCTTTTCTCTCTCCCTCCCTCCTTCTCTTCCTCTTTGTCTCTCTTTTCGTAGTAGTAGTAGTAGTAGTAGTAGTAATACCAGCCGCAGCTGAACGGCAACCAACTCTCCTGTTGCAGTCTCCCGTCTCTCTTTTTCCCTTCCTCCTCCTTCTCCTTCTCCTCCTCTTCTCTTTTGTTACACGTTGATCCGTTCACTGATTCGGAGGAGTTAACAGACGGGCAGCCGTCAGCACAGATCGCTGTGGGGGGGGAGGAGGACAGTCGAAGAAAGTCATTGAGACGTGCAAAAAAATTGACGCCAGCGGCGGCTTGATAAGGAACCAGCTGAGGACTGATCCACGCAGGAGGAAGGGATGGCTGGAGACAGCAGGCAGGCTGAGTTTCAGTTGCATCAGGGTGGAGGCTGTCGAATAGTTGGATGTTGAGCAGGCTGCTGAACCTCGGCAGCTGCCTCCATTTGTAAGGTTGAGGGAGAAGAGGAAGCCTACGAGGGAGAAGAAGAGCGGAGACGATGCTCTTTACCCGGGTAAGGAATAGAGTGATCAACCCCTTTCCACGTGACATCTGACGGCGTCTCCAGGCATGAGTCCGTGCCACACTCCGCCCCCCGGGGCTGCCTCTGCACTTTGACCTCCTCCTCCCTCAGCGACGCCACACTGTGTAAGTCTTGGCACGGCGGGCGGTCACGGACACCCAGTAGGGGGGGCCGCCCCGACCCTGACCCCGCCTCGGTGAGCCGCCACTGAGGACCATGGTCCTGCCGTCGCTGCTCAAGCTCCTCGACGTCTTCCTGCACCAGTCAACCTTCGCCGAAGCCGCCGATCGCTGCTGCTGCTGCCGCCCGGCCACTCTGATGCCGCGCCCGCCCGGCCCGCCGCTCCCTTGCCACCGCGGGTGGGAGGCGAGAGAGCGCCTGCCCACTGAAGAGAGAGAGGTGAGACAGAGAGGGACAGCTGAGGTGACTGGGGACAGGTCTGTGTGGGGGGGTAGAAAGTGTGTGAAGGACCAGGCTGGATTCTGAAAATTGCTGAAATAATTTGTGAGAATATGTTAAAGGTATTATTTCTCATCTTGTTTTGTTGAAAACTTAAAGAATCCCCCGTAGTGCTACAGTGGATACTACAAAGCCAAGAGTTTTGTCTATGGCGTTCAGTCCCACGCAGCCTGAAGCCACTTCAGGGCAGCACATGGCCGGAGGGTGTCGTTGATTTTACATCACAATTTTTTATGTCGTAGTTAGACGCACATTTTCTCCCATCTCTCACCAGAGAATAAGGCTGGATTCTGTTGCTGTGACCTTTTTAGGTTTTACACTTCATTCTCCACGGAGATTTAAAGCGATACGAGCTCACAGACAAAGAGCGGAGGCAGCCCATCTGTCTAGTGGTGTGGCAAAGTTGGACAGTGAGAAGCACAAACCAGGGATTGTTACGCAAGGCTACAGCTCAGCAGAATATCCCTTGATGAAATGCAGTGGTGTAACGGGGAGATTAGGCAACTGGATCTTCTTTGGCTCAAGTGTTGATTTCAGTCCCTTCATGCTGCCGTTGGTTTGTTCTTTGGCCTGCAGCGTCTCGGGGCTAAAAGGAGCCACTGTGTATCATGTCAGCTTAAGCAGCGGGGCAACGAGGGACAAATAAAAAGTGAAGCCCAAGCTCTGCATGTAATATGTCTGATTAAAGGAGACTCACAGTTCCTAAGTGAACTTCAGTGATATCAGATAAAATCATGCTTGAATTGATATTGTATTCTAAAGGATAAATGCTGGTGCACGTGTAAACGCAGCACGCGAACAGCCTTCACATCAGAAGTGTGACAACTGAGGTTTGACAGCAAAACCAAATCCCCTACCTAGTTCTCCCCCCGAAAACAGCTGAGTCAGTGTGCGAGCAGTGATACTGTTAAGACATTCACACACTGGGAAAGTGACGGATAAGCAACAATGCTCCAAAATGCTCATATTTTGCATCGACACTATTCATACGGACAGCGATGCCAATTTGCGACGTTGCATTACGTTTTTCAATAAATGGTTCCAATAGATTCATGCAGGCAGAGGACCAACTAGCAGGATCCTATTGACCCAGAGCATCTAAAGTGTTGTATGGCTTATACGACTGTAAGATACTTTATTGAGTTTCCTTGAGTCAAGTTCCGTCTGGGAAATGGTGTATATGTCAAGGGCTTTTATTGTGAAAGGTAAGAGCAGAAGGAGTGGATCTGGTCTGTGCTTCGTCAAGGTTGAAAGGAGTGGTAAAGTTTGCCGTCTTGGTTCAGACCGAGGAGCCTCTGTGTTGTTGTAAGCTCTAGTGTACAACAACACCATTGGTAGTGAATTCACTCTTTATTTGCAACACTAAAGCTCAGAAAAGTTGACTGGCTCTGGAAAAATAATTTAATTTTTATTTAATTCATTGCACGAAAAAAAAAGGGAGGTTGTTTTTTTTCAGGCCTTAATATATAGTTATTCTGAAGATTAGGGTTTTGGGACATTTTGGGAAAGTGTAAAGAATAATAAAACAATTTTCTTATTTTTCTTTTCTAACTATTATGGGCACAGTTTTATCCGTATATCACTTTCAGACTTTTTTGGTGATCTTTTTAGTCAAACATAGCCACCACATTGTCTTTATAGAGATGATCAATTTTGGTTTCTTTTGCCTCTGATCCCGATCCGACTCATTTCATATTGAGTTTCCGCCGATACCGAGCCCCGCTCCGATACCTGTATTTTCCCAGATGAAACAGCTGCACACTTGAAGTATATTTAAGATATTCAAATTAATCCAATGTATATGCTTGACAATTGAATAGCTCTGCATTGCATTAAGAACATGCTTGCATCCAAGCTGTTCTTTAGAGAGTTGATGGAGGCTGCACTTGTTGTGTTGCTATGAATGAGAGCTGAAACATCCTTAATTCTTTGTGAGATTTAACTAGATTCCTTGTTACTATCTGTGGTTTGGTATTTAAAAAAAAAGAAATGTCAAAAATAAAGCACAGTCCAGCACATGATTGCATCTTGTGGCTACATTGCTTGCCTGATCTTTATATAATGGTCGATTGTTGGTTCATCCAGCTGAATTTGAAGTTTAATTTGATTTCAGAGTGATGCTGCGAAGCCCAGTCATGGATCTTGCAGCTTCTTATTGAACTTTGTTTGACATCGATGCCACGTTTCAGATGGGACAACAGCAAAAACGATACAAAGGGTAGCTGAAGCTCTCTGACCAGAGACGTGTGGTGTCGGCCGCATATATACACAGAAATACAAACGACAAATTGAGGTTCGATCTTCCCGTCTCCCGTCTCTCACGGATCACCGGTCAATCAGGGAGCACATTTTCACCTCCACTGCAGAATATGTAGTCGTGATACGGACTGCTGTCAGATATGCAATTCTCTCTCTCTCTCTCTCTCTCTCTCTCTCTCTCTCTCTCTCTCTCTCTCTCTCTCTCCCTCTCTCCCCCCACCCCCTTCCCTCCCTCTCTCCCTCCTACACAGCTTTCAGACAGGGCCTGTTTGACACCTGAAAGCACCAGCAATTTTAAATGTACCTGCTGCCAGTGTTAAAAGTTATGCAAGAGTTTGGCTAACCCAGAAATAGGACACAGCCGTGGATCCACATTACACAAGATGTGTTTCTTTTTTTTTTTGAGCAATTAAAGAGAAAATCCACCCTCACAAATGTACAGTGTCTTTGACCATACATGGGTGTCCTCTGTTCTTCACTGGGAACCGTTTCCGTAATATCAGCCTTTGATACTGCTTCAATATTCATACAGCATGTCTCTGTTTCAAAGAGCTGCTCTGGGGTCTGTCTCCTTACCTCTGCAATAGAAATATGTGCACGTTATCATTCTGGTTATATGGTAATAAATAGGGGTAAACAGTTGTATCTCAAGGGCCCTAGTATCCACTCTAATTAGCCCATTTGATATGGTTTTCTTGCCGACACCTGCTGAACAATATTGTTGCCTTTGTAATAGATTGTTTCCTGTTTGTAGGGAGATAATTGTCTCAGTCTATTCAGAAGAATCTCTGCATGTTTTTTTTTTTCGACAAATGAATGAGACACAATCTCCAACCAGTCAGTTTTCTTAAATTTACAGCTTTTATTGGAAAGAATAAGGCTTTGAGAGCAGCTGTGTTCATTATTGAAGTCTGCTTGATCCAAATACTGAGTCTGACCGGGAGAATGGGCCGCGGTGCTAATGAGAGAGCATACTGTTGAACATAGTATTGGATTTGTTGGGGCTCCAGAAGCACTCATGTTTGTGCAGTGGTGTTACAGAGCGCAGCTTCTTTTTCCTCAAACTGTGAGAGAGGCACTGGTACCACGGGCCCTTGTGGATCAACAGATTGTAGCCACGGAGACCACTGATTTGGTGTTCTTGGGTCATTATTTCTAGTGGAATATTGTGAAGCGTTGCTTTGCAAGAGCCCCGCTGTGAGAACTACAACAACAGACTGGATTGATTTACACCGGGATAGAATAAGTAAGGCCATTTAGAGCCAGTAGTCCTTTTGATCAGCGGGACTTTCTCCAGAGACTAGGGACCTTTTGAGGAACCCACTGCGTTTCGACCGCCAGCACCAGAGTCTAGTTCTGATCCGTCGCTGATTGGTCAAACACACACCGCGCTGCTGCTTCAACTCGTGTACTGCCTCATTCATAAAACAAGGAAGTACTCTGGTATCGATTTGGGACGAGAGAAGAGCATTTCTTTGTTTGATGACATTAAGAGCAGCATGTCCCCCGAGCGTTCCAGTGTTGTGCTGAAGTCCTACAGAGACGCACTACATAATATACAAGGTTTCATGGATGCAAGCCAATACACACACACACCACTTAGGCTGCTATAATTAACTTCAAGGCCACTCGCACAACGCAACGACGACGACCTGCAACGGAATACGCACAGCACCCTTGCCTGTATCTCTCTGAACCGACACACACACACACACACACACACACACACACACACACACACACACACACACCATGGCCCGGCTGCTTGTTAGTTGTCGTCCTGCTATCCAAGAAGAGGAGAGACGGTGTCCTGCTTTAATCCAGGTTCTCACGAAAGGCACTGGATCAGATCTATCCAAAGGGGGTCCCTTAGGTCCACAAAGAGCTGGCTGTGTCGTTTAACGTCACGGCGGAGAATCATCTCTCACGCTCACTTTTCATAAACATGAATAAATGTTTTGCAGTATGAATAATGACAACTGTTAGTAAGCTTTTAAAAGACATTTAAGTGACAATTGCAAGTGACAAAGAAGTGGAATATGATTTGTGAGATCCACCGAAATGTTGCTATTGAGGCTTTCAGGGGTCTGATGTGTCAACCAAGGTATTTTGCTCACAGATTATAAGTATAGTAAGTATAGTATTATAAGTACTGAGCTGCAGGCTGCATAGTGTGTTCGACCACCAGCAGCCCTCTCGTGTCCTGTTGCTTTTTCCAACATCAGCAGACCAATCATTTGCCTAATCTTCGCAGGTCTTCAGATCGCTATGGAAACACGGACAACGGTCCGCTGAAGGGACCATTTAGTTCCATTAAAAAGTAGTGCCGCGACTAAAATGACCAGGAACCTGTTGACGGAAACACGGCTTCACTCACACCTCAGTGAGACGAAAGCGTGGTCAAAGCAGGGAGGATGGAGGGAGAGATCGCTAGTACGGCGAGGGAGTGCAACTCCGGCGTTCCCCGACTCCCGCATATGTTGTTCTGTACATTCACAAAGACGCAGCACTCTCCCTGCCGGCCCTGAGACGTGTGTGTCTGTGAGTGTGTACGCTCGGTAGCCATTGTGTACGTCCACTTCGTGCTACAGAACCACTGCTGCACTTCTTTACCCCCAAATTGGAATAATTTAGAAGAATCGAGTGTTGCCCTTTATGCTGACATGGCACTGTGGCCAGATAAATGCACCTACCAGCATACTGTGTGTTTCTAACATTCTAATCTGTTTTGGAGTGTGTTGGTTGCATGTAAGGGTGCTCTCCTCTAAGTCCTAGTTTCTCCGTGGATATGTATTTCCTCACGTTATTTAATTGTGTGTGTGTGTGTGTGTGTGTGTGTGTGTGTGTGTGTGTGTGTGTGTGTGTGTGTGTGTGTGTGTGTGTGTGTGTGTGTGTGTGTGTGTGTGTGTGTGCGTGTGTGCGCGCATTACGAGGTGCTAAGGCTTCACCAAAGTGGAGGTGTTGATGATTACAAGGAAGAAGAAAAAAAAACTGATATCTCCTCTGCATGTTTTCCTGGCTCGGCTTGGCTGGGATTAAGAAACCTTCTGGGAGTATTTAATATGCACCCTGCCTCTGTCGCCCCACTGCGAGAGAGCTGTACTTTCTGTATTTTGAGAGAAGCAGGGGAAGAAGAGCTTCAGAGCATGAGAGGGAGAGAGAGAAATAGAGAGAGAGTGAGAGTGAGAGTGGATGCTGCTGGGATTATCAAATATAGGACTTTCCCACCAGGAAGCATCACTTGAATGTCACCCAAAATTGCCCTCTGGAGTCCGGGAATGTGATGCCAGACACGTCATTGAATCGGCCTACCCTGGGTACTGCCCGCCTTAGCCAGCATTTTCTACCACAACAACAGCTGTTTGTTGTTCTGTGATACAAACAAAAGACAAAGGAAGAAGGGAAGGTAGTAAAGTGAGGGTGGGAAGGCCGGCAGACAGATAATGAGTGAGAAACGGTGTCAAGGATCCAGTTTGGTGTCGGAGACATCGCAGCCTGTCCACTGCTGATCCCTGCATTGTTGTGTAATTTGGTTTATTTGTGTAATTGTGTAAATTTGGCCCTCAAGTGTTTTCCTCAAATCACCCGGGGAAGTCTCTCTCCCTCTGTGTGTGTTGTTACCACAGCTTCTCCTTCCTTTGTTGGCATAGTTACAGCTGATAACACCATCGTGACCGCCGTCGTCGTCATGGAAGCGTGTAGCGTCCAGCCTCTGTTTCCACCTCCGGTAAACACTGTTAGCTCTGTCAGCACTGGTGCCGTTGTTTGCTCTCTTAGCACCGTTAGCTGCAAGTCGCCGGCTCTGCCGTCGCCATGTTGAGAGCAGTGTAGAGGCAATCTTAATTTATTTATTTATAATATGGCACCTTTAAACTCCCAGGGGTTTGACTTGCTGGACGTTTGGGACAATACATACAGTGGTTGTTGTAAGATATGCTGTGTAATGTAATGACTCAGTTAGTCCTTAGTCAACTAGGACTGTGGCTGCTGTCATACGTCATCCCACAGTGACGGATACAGTACGTGGGAGATAATATTTGTGCAACAAGTATCACAGCATTCTGCCTTGCCACTGCAGCTGATGCCAAGCAGGAGCAGCGCTTACACTGTTAACACTCCAGCTTATTCCCCGACACAGACATGACTCACCCCACAGTCGTCCTCTGCTACTTTTAAACTCACCACATGATCCCAGGAATAGGTGAAACCCAGCTGTGTGCCACACTTGATCTGAGTGCTTTGGACATTTTCCACATCTCTCAAAAAGGGCAGTTTATATTCTGTTAATAAACCGAATGCAGTGAGAGCACTGGCAGATATATCTGGAGGATTTACGATTCTGAATTTAATGTATGGAAATCACAATATAGAGGCAGGTGTTAGATTTGATTAAAAGAAAGTAATTTAAAGTACGAGTAAAGAGCAGACTGGAAACTGTGCACATTTTCACTACCAATGAGGTTGTTTTTAAACCTTTCTTCAGTTAACAAAATCTGACGCTGCCCTATCCATATCTAAACCTTGTCTAAATAAAATTAAGTTAGAACATTTCAGCCTAACTCACATGAAAAATATTTGATCAAATAATAAGTAAACAAGCCCAAAAATTTGTCCCAGCGCTCGATGCCATATTTTATTTTCACACAGTTTATTCAGAACTCATTGAGGTTTGATACCCAGCACTATTGGAGCACAACCTCTTGCCTAATGAGGTAGATATTGGACACATAACGCAGTGTTCCTGTGTGCCCTCATACACTAACTCTTCTGATTTACATTCATTCATCCCACCCTTCTGTGTCATGGTCTGTCCTGTGCCCATAGAAGCTCATCAGAGCTTCTGATTCTTTGGATTTGGTTTCTCTGGAAGCTGAATATGATTTTCCAGGCTGCGGATGTGTTGGGATGTCAGTGACTTGGATAATAATTTGTGAATTAGAACGCTGCTTAGTGGAGCAATGGGAGACAAAGAGACAAGCTTTGTACCCATTATGGATCCCAGAGGAACCACAGGGCGTGTGTGCGTGTGAGTGTGTTTGTGTGTGTGTTTGCCTTTATGCCTCTGTATGATTGTGTGTGCTACAAATAATGTCACAGGTGATCCTTTCCCTCAGCCTCTCTTAAGGCCACCATGTATACAGGCACACATATAATGCACAACAGCGTCTACGCAAACCACGAGCACCGATTCACACGAGCGTCATCGTGCATTCAAATCTTCATTAACATGCACAGATGTGAACTTATGTGCTCATGAACACACACACTGTGATTCAGCGCGATAGAGGCACATTAGCAAAACAGTCCAACGGGGCGATTGTACCGTCGATTGCCAGGTCACAGTGCTGTTATTTAGAGAGCGAGAACATCCATGCGTGGAGAGCACTGGACCGAGTCTCCTGCACAGCTCTCCTCCCCCCGTCTTCTGTCCCGCTCTCCTCCCCCCGTCTTCTGTCCCGCTCTCCTCCCCCCGTCTTCTGTCCCGCTCTCCTCCTCCCGTCTTCTGTCCCGCTCTCCTCCTCCCGTCTTCTGTCCCGCTCTCCTCCCCCCGTCTCCTGCCCCGCTCTCCTCCCGCTCTCCTCCCTTCGTCTCCTGCCCCACTCTCCTCCCGCTCTCCTCCCCCCGTCTTCTTCCCCGCTCTCCTTCCTCCGTCTTCTTCCCCGCTCTCCTTCTGCCCAACTTCTGCCCCGCTCTCCTTCCTCTGTCTTCTTCCCCGCTCTCCTTCTGCTCTCCTCCCCCGCTCTCCTTCCCTGCTCTCCTCCCCCGTCTCCTGCCCCGCTCTCCTCCCAATCTCCTCCCCCTGTCTCCTGCCCCGCTCTCCTCCCACTCTCCTCCCCCCGTCTTCTTCCCCGCTCTCCTTCTGCTCTCCTTCTGCTCTCCTCCCCCGCTCTCCTCCCCTACTCTCCTCCCCCCGTCTCCTGCACCGCTCTCCTCCCGCTCTCCTCCCCCCATCTCCTGCCCCGCTCTCCTCCCCCATCTCCTGCCCCGCTCTCCTTCCCCCGTTTTCTGCCCCGCTCTCCTTCCTCCGTCTTCTGCCCCGCTCTCCTTCCTCCGTCTTCTGCCCCGCTCTCCTTCCCCCGTCTCCTGCCCCGCTCTCCTTCCCCCGTCTCCTGCCCCGCTCTCCTTCCCCCGTCTTCTGCCCCGCTCTCCTTCCCCCGTCTTCTGCCCCGCTCTCCTTCCCCCGTCTTCTGCCCCGCTCTCCTTCCCCCGTCTTCTGCCCCGCTCTCCTTCCCCCGTCTTCTGCCCCGCTCTCCTTCCTCCGTCTTCTGCCCCGCTCTCCTTCCTCCGTCTTCTGCCCCGCTCTCCTTCCTCCGTTTTCTGCCCCGCTCTCCTTCCTCCGTCTTCTGCCCCTCTCTCCTTCCTCCGTCTTCTGCCCCGCTCTCCTTCCCCCGTCTTCTGCCCCGCTCTCCTTCCCCCGTCTTCTGCCCCTCTCTCCTTCCTCCGTCTTCTGCCCCGCTCTCCTCCCGCCGTCTTCTGCCCCGCTCTCCCTCCGCTGTCCCTTTAGCCATCTTTTGCCCCGCTCTCCTTCTGCCCCGCTCTCCTTCTGCCCCGCTCTCCTTCCTGACCTCTCTGTGGCCCCACAGTGGAGGAGGTCCCAGTAAGCCCCAATGTTACAGCAGTTAGAATTCTCACATCTACTTTTAAACGTTATGAAGAACTTGGATATCAACAGGTTTTAGGATATGAACAAATATCACAACGCCGACCTTTTCTAGAAGGTGTTTCTTGAAGAGTCACTGAGAAACTGTGGCGGCCTATCTGGACACTAGACCACAAACCTCAGTCATGGAAAATGAGAACCATGCGAGTTATCCTTTTGTATCAAGCAGCAAAAAAGTTGTAGCATGACGTAGTTTGACTTCATTTGCTGACATTAAACACTTTTGCACATGTACACGTCTCAATACCGATGCTGAAAGAACATACGGTGTTTGGTCATTCTTGACCTTTGGAAACACAAAGGTCCACTTACTAGCATTTCTAGCTTAAATTGGGCTTTACAGTATATAGAATTCATATTCCTGATATCACCTATTGCATATCCATCTTGTCAGTGAGGCACATGACAAAAACTTTACTGACTTCTATTTCATAACTTGACTTCTACCACCTATAAAGCGAGCAAGATGGCTGCATTTAATGCAGTCATAAAAATAACTTTGCAGTTAAAACACTATAATATTAAACGGAAAAATAAATGCATTACATGCTTCTGCGGCTCACTGCACAAACATACCACGAGCCCTCCCCTGAGTGTGTGTATGTCCCTCTGCGGCTTCATACATCAGCATCTTTTATTCAATTGGCCTGATTCCATAGTTTGAACTAATGCATGATGGCATCCTCTGATCCCTTCAAAGCCACATGAACAGCAGCAGAAGTCCCATCAATATTGCACAATGTGGTCTCTGCAATCAGTGCGGGATGGTGTATCGCGAACAGAAGATGTAAGGCGTCTTTTAATATATTTCTATTTCAACAACAATGTCTCCCAAAGAGCTGCGTCTCTCGTGGATGTTTGCCCCCACACAGATTAAATATCCTTTAGAGTTCTTGTTGAACTGCAGTTCAACAGGACCACAGACTGACAATACTAGCAGATGACAGCAGTTTATTAGAGAGAGAGAGAGAGAGAGAGAGAGAGAGAGAGAGAGAGAGAGAGAGAGAGAGAGAGAGAGAGAGAGAGAGAGAGAGAGAGAGAGAGAGAGAGAGAGAGAGAGAGAGAGAGAGAGAGAGAGAGATTTAAACTTGAGCTGAGAGCTCTGAACACTCAGAAGGGCTGTAGAATAACACTTAAATGGGTTCGCATTTTGTGTGTGCGCAAGACCATATGTCAGCAGCCTCGCAGCAGCTTGTGTGGCGTTTATATATTTCAAGCCCCATTCTGTGTTGGGGGGGGGGGGTTGATGCAGCGATAGATCAAGACAAAGACGAAGACTCAGAAAGGGTAAAAAAAATTAAATAAAGAGAGACGGAGACAGAGAGATGAGATCGCGGAGGAGATATGGGGACAAACACGGAGGGAGAAAGATATCCAGAGTGTGAGGGAGCAACCTCCCTAAGCGCTGATGGTGCTGATGAATATTGGAGGAGAAGGCTGCGGTGAGGAGGAGGAAGAGGAAGAGGAGGAAAGAGATTGGGGCTGAGGAAATATGCTCCTTTGTTATGTCTTAATGGGAACTGTCAGAGCTGGAGAGAAAAGGTCAGCCGGGAAGCCAGTCGTGGCCACTGGCAGACATCAAACTGATACACACACACACACACACACACACACACACACACACACACACACACACACACACACACACACACACACACACACACACACACACACACACAAACAGATGCAGGCGTATTTGAGAATATGCATAATCATAAGCATACAGACAAAACGGATGCAAGCAACAGTGTGCGCTGATATACGCGCACACGCATGTTCTGAGGGAGGGGATGGTCAAGTCATCGCCAGTCTCTGACACTACAGTAGTTAAAACCACGACACCAGACTAAGTGTTGGAGGGGCCTAATTGACCATCTGCCACTCCCCCAAATAGCTATTGTCCAATCAGAGCCTAGCAACTGTCACCAGGCACAGCAGGTTTGTCAGCATTTGGAAAATTAATAATTTATCACTAAAACAAGTATGAGTACAATTAAATACAAATGTTTGTGTGGCTGAGTGTCAAAACATAGTGGAGTAGAAATACTATGATTAAATAGTAAGCCTCCTTATAACTTATATATAAGGCTTGTTTTATTATTTATTTAGAAACCAGCAAACTTTTTGTGAGTTTGTCTCATTAATTCATAACATTGTTGAGACTCTATGGATTTAACAACAATCCTCTCTCCCCCCTCTGCTTTGTCCAGACTGCAGCGGCCTTTCTCTGTCTTGGTCCACCGACTGTGAACTTATCAGTCGACGCTGTCTATTAATATCACGGTAGTCTTTTGGTAGAGGATAAAGCTGCCAGCCAATGTCAAAACCTTATTTCCACGTGTGTGTGTGTGCGTGTGCGTGTGCGTGCCGTGTTTATTAGACAGAATAATTCCTCCAGGCCTTTACTTGAAATGTAAGTGTTGGAACAAGGCTGAGAAAAGGTTAGGGTGGGATTTCTACATTTAGCTGACAGGCTCCGGTTCGGGCCGACGAGAGAAGGAGTGAAAGAAAGTGTTTGAATGTGTGTGTGCGGATGCTTGTCCCCCTTTACAACCACACATGTAACCACGCATCCTACACCCAGATTACGCCTGTTTTGTAAACTTGCCTTCCATGTCATTACCAGGACCGCAGACTGACATGCACATCATTCGCTGTCAGAATATTTCCGTCCCTCTGAAGCTGGCGGTGAACACCTTTCCCCCATCCTGCAGCATCCTAACAATGCTCCCTGGCATGCTTCTCTCTGCCACCTGTTTTGATAAACACCGTCTTTCAGCTTTGATTTCTACACAAAACGTACTATATATACACACACACAGTATATACACACCAGATGTGCCTCTACCCTCCTCCAGAGGTGGGCTGAAGTACTGGCATGGAAGTGCATCTTGGCTGGATCCAAACAGGGTTTTTCATGTGTGTTTAGTTTTATATATGCGATCCAAATAAAAGTCTCAGATAATTCCTGGTGGGAAGGTGGTGAGAGTGTGTTTGCCGTCGTTCAACAGATGAGTCAGGAGCTACGTCCACGCACATACACACACACATACATCTTCACCAAACAGACATGATTTGATTATGCATTATTAAATGCTTCTCAAACAGATGAGCTATTGCTCCCAAAATAACGTCCGTGTGCTCTGCAGTGCCGGCGGCCTCTCATCCCGCTCTGTTTACAGTCGAAATTGAAGCCCCCTGAAATGTTAATGCGCTTCTCTCGGCGTGGTCTGAACGCGGTGCTCGACAGCACGGTCTCTTTCTAATACTGAATATGGGCACGGAGGGAGCGGTGCTGTTTGAATATGTATGTTAATATTGAGCGTGTTTGCTGAGGCTCTCCAACTTAGGAGAATCAAAGAAGGAGGCAGGTGCCTTATGAGACTGGAAAAAAAATACAAAAAAACTTTTGCGGAGATAATGCGGGTGTGTGTGTGTGTGTGTGTGTGTGTGTGTGTGTGTGTGGCCGTCTGTCCACGGCTAATCTTGCATACCACTGCACCCATCATCATAAACAAATATGTGTGCATATATGACTGTATGCCAAAGGAGCTCTCTGGGTTTTGGTGATTCACAATTTTTTTTTTTTAAACCTGTTATTGACTCTTTTATACCGTCATTGACTGCTGACTAATCACTCCTCTTAACTGGGCGGTAGGGACCGCTAGCCTTCAACAACTGGTTCAGTTTGGAATCTTGCGGTCTAAAGGGGTTGGACAGTTGTGGTTTGTATTCATTCAATCAAACAGACAGCAGTGGTCGTTGCAGATGGTCAACAGTGAAGTGAGAAAGTGGCGACCGTGTCATTTGAAACCTGTTCTTGTTTCAGTTCACGTTGGCTTCTCTCAACCATGACCATTATCTCTTCCAATCTTTTCAGGGTATGAGAACTTGTTTGAGGTAGAGTGAGAGTCTGACGTCAGTTTGTCAGGCGCAGTATGATCTCAGTGCTTTCGGCCAAGCTCTCAGCTGTCAGAGATATCCAAATGTTCAGGTTTATAAGCATGCAACATTTTTTATTTGACATTTGTGCGTGTGTGTGAAGTGTCAGGCTGACCATCCTTCTCGAGGCTAAACAGTTTTGTCATTGTTATAGTTATTTACCTTTTCTCACTTTTTTTCTCACTTGTTTAGCTCTTTGTCTCTCTGTCTATTCGTCCCCCTCGGCTCCGTTTCTCCATCCTCCTCTGTCTCGCCCACTGGCTCTCTCTCTTTCACACGCTCCATCTCTCCTTTTTGTTCTCCATGTTTTTTTCTCTCCCTCCTCCCGCTCTTCATCTCCCATTCCTTCCGTCTCTTTGTTGTTGTTGTTGTTGTTGTTGTTTTTCTTAAAACGAATCTATGTTATGTCAAAGTGGTGGTGTAACTTCACGCTTTGCCCTTTGCGCACACACACACACACACACACACACACACACACACACACACACACACACACACACACAGCAGAGGAAGTGTGTGTGAGGTTCTGTCACATCTGCACTGCATGGCTCACTGGCCCTCTGTACACACTTTTTACACGTTTTGTTTTGTTACAGTCTTATTCCCAAATGGATTCAATTAATGTTATTCTTTTAAATTCGACACACAATACCCCATAATGATAACGTGAAAAAAAGTTTGTTTACATTTTTTGCAAATCTATTAGAAATAAAGAAGGAAAATATAACACGTACGTAAGTATTCACAGCCTTTGCTCAATACTTTGTTGAAGCACCTTTGGCAGCAATTACAGCCTCAAGTATTTTTGAGTATGATGCTAGAAGCTTGGCACACCTATTGTTGGGCAGTTTCTCCCATTCTTCTTTGCAGGACCTCTACAGCTCCATCAGGTTGGATGGGGAGCGTCGGTGCACATCCTTTTTCAGATCTCTCCAGAGACGTTCAATCGGGTTCAAGTCTGGGCTCTGGCTGGGCCACTCAAGGACATTCACAGAGTTCCAACACTGATTCATGTCAAAACGATTACCTATAAGTAACACAATCTTATTCAATTAGAGACTTTCAGGTCAAAACTTTGAGATAGATTTGCAACTCTTTTTGTCCAAGATAACCATGATTCTTACATCCAATATCCACATTGTCTTGTTCTGTGTTTTCTGTCTGTAACTATGTGTTTCTTATGTTGCTGCCAGGTCTCCCTCAAAAAAGAGATTTTTAATCTCAATGGGACTCTCCTGGTTAAATAAAGGTTTAATAAAAAAATTACAATGAAATGTAGTTTTTGCATAATTCACAAACAAAGTAACAAAATAAAAAAATTGTCAAAGGCCACCGTGACTTCTCAAAACACATTTTCGGCCTTAACATCAGAAAATAAAGGTGAATTATGACAATTTCACACAAATGTCTCATAGGATGAAATGATGATGGATGAAAGTTGACTGGTTGGTAGAGGCACCAGGCGGCAACCTTTAAACTTAAAACATTCTCTCTACTGACCAGCAGGGGGCGACTCCTCCGGTTGCCAAAAGAAGTCAGATTGTATAGAAGTCTATGAGAAAATGACTCTACTTCTCTCTTGATTTATTCCCTCAGTAAACATTGTAAACATGAGTTTATGTCTCAATCTCTAGTTTCAAGTCTTCTTCAATACAGCATGATGTTCATTTAGTAAGTTATGGTCCATTTAGAGTCAAACAGACCATAAAGCAGGGTTTGCTTTAGGGCGGGGCTACTTTGATTGACACTGCTTTCTCTACCATAGAGGTATACAAGGTGGTAATTCTAGTTACAAAAGGGATCAAAATGTATGCAGGAGAACCACATATATTCTTTCACATTTCATAATCTTTCATTCCACACGCTGTTCTTCCTCGTCAAAACCTGCCATCTACATTACCCACAATGCAACTCTATAGCCGACAGTTGGGCTAGAGATTTGGATGTGTGATGCTGCCCTCGGTTAATGTAGCCAACCATCCAGGATTTGAGTGGGATGTTGAGTTTTTTGTTGTTTGAGCGTGGCTTGGTGTCCATGTTTTATGAAAGAGAGCGCATGTGTCTGCATATGTGTACGAGGGTTTCACACCTTCAGGTTTGTTTCTCGGCACAGAAAAATGAAAAATGGACTTTGTGCTCCTAATTTCAAAATATGGAACACTTTTTCAACTAGATCGACTCTCCTGCGGCTGATGCAACACCACAGGAAGTGAAGAGGGCTTTTTCATATGACACCCACTCCAATGATGCTTTGAGCTGTTGAAATGCAGTTGATTTGAAAATGTCTTCGGTCCAACTCCTTCACTCTTAATTGGAAGAAAGAGCCATTTGGAAAGATGGTAATGAATGTCTGGCTAAAAATATCACTATAACTGGGCTCAGAGGAGGGTATTTTTTCCCTCCTGTCTTCAGCTGCTGTATCCATTTGTCTGCGTGCTTGGACTGTAATTGTTTACACCCATCCACACACGCGTCCCTGCCAGCTGAATCGAACACAATGTGAGAAATGGAAGCCTCCCAAAAACCATCAACACCCCTCCCGAGCAGAGAGATGGTGTGTGCTGCCTGACTGCCTTTAGTTGACATTTGTTTTTATGTTGTTCCTCTTCTCTCTGAGACTCGCACAAAGTTTTCAACAGGCAGGGTGTCAATTTTGATCAAAGCCAGAGTGTGACTACAGAGAGCTGACCCAAAAGGTGCTGTTTGCTCAATTCTAAGTTGAGTTAAGAAAGACATTTTTGATCACACAACTAAAAGAAGTTCTTTTAAGATAGACTGCACCAGTAAGTAGTGTTTTGCTGTAGTTACACGTTGGCTGTGAAATACTCAGGATGTCCATAAACCGTGGTGATGTACAGTATCTATTTTTTGGCATATTTCCCAAAGTGAACCACCGCTAGGTTTTTGCCAATTATCTCTCAAGAGATAAGAAACTGTTTCTTTAGAGTTACTACGAGGAACTTTCTTTGTGTGTTGATTTTGGCGGGCCCTGTGGACAGAAGTGGTAGTGTTTTCAATCATCGGATTCCCTAAAGAAAAGCTCTCATTTTACTGATGCAGGGTCTGACAGTCTGCCCCGCTCAGTCCTGGTTCTGGTTCTCCTGTGCCTCCCTCCCCTCCACCGGGTCTACTTATGAAGGTCATAAAGAGGCATCAGGACGAAACAGAGACTTTTTCATAACCCGTTAAAAGTTCCTCACAGTAACTTTAAAGCTCAAAAGATACAGAAAGAAGGTTGTTCGGGTGCACTCTGACTTTCCAGCTTCGCTCACCGCTTGATTCTGTAACTTTGTTTGCTGCACTCTCTGTATTTACCTCATGCAGCTGTGTGCGCGCCTGTGGCTCAGTCTTCTGCACCGATAGAAGATTTGATTGAAGATTAATGATGGAAGTGGCTCTGGCTGCTCAGTCATCACCCTTTATCAAACTGCAGCTGCACTGAACACCTCCCAGCTGTGTGTGAGATAGAGAGGGAAAGAAAATCTGATCCGTTCTTCTGAGAAAGTTTTTTTCTTTAAGGAATAAATCTCGTCAGATGACATTTAAAGTGCAAATGAAACACTTCCTTTTTCCTCTCTCTATATATTTCATCTCAGTTCAACTCAAATAAGCTTATTTACAGGAATGTTCAATAACTTCATTGAATATTTATTAATTGTTTATACACTTAGACACACACATACACACAGCATGACTTTCCTCTTTCAGAGACCCAACAGCCAGCGACATGATTTCACAGAGCCGTGTCTCCTGGGCAGCCCCACACACACACACACACACACACACACACACACACACACACACTCTCTTTGACAGATGTAATCAATCAGAAACATTTACCACAGAGATTGTAGCAACTCTTAGCCTTTGGCAGCAGTCAACATATTATAGGGCCGTTTCTGAGACTACAATATTTGACATTATTTTCTTTTTGTATTGAGATGATTCTGTCGGGCCTGATCGTCTGGTGCCCGTCCTGAAGCCCTGATGGGTGCCGGCACATATTGTGCACCAGCTTTATGTATGTTTTTGCACAATTCTAGCAGATGTTTTTTTTTATTTTTGGGATTCTTGGCTGGTTGGTTAGCTATCTATCTCTCTATCTGTCCATCTCTCTTTTAGTTTGCGTCTGTTTAATATTTACTCCTCAGCCACCTCAGCTAAATTCCATTTTTTTAATCTTTGGAGCCCACCAGAGATGTGTCATATTATGGATTTCTGCCTCTTGTCCTTGTCATCACTTCTCATTAAATCAAAAGGTAACAATAGTAAAAACGAGACTCAACTTCTAAAATGGTTCTATCCCTCTTTCTATTCTGCTGTCATCTTACTGAAATATGACTGAAGTGAATAAGACAGGTTTGATGGTTTTGCAGGAGCATTCCATGTATCTGACATTTTGGGTTTAAATTTGATCTATTGTCCTCTTGTCTGCTCCCCTGTCACTCTGAACCACACCGGGTCACATAAAGTGGAACAGACACTGCATCAGTCCAACGGAAAAGACAGCCTGAATTAAAAGGAGAAAAAAAGGACTCCATTCTGTCCTCATGTAGCCTACTGTGCCGCCCAAGACTTCAAATGGCCACTGAATGTGTAATTTAATTAAATTTTTCAATAGTTTTGGGCCGAGCAGTTAATTGAGAAATAGCAGCAGACTCAGGCTAACACTCAGTCCAGGCAAATCCCAGCATTTAAAGGGATGAATGTCAAACTTCAGCAGAGATGGTGCAGAAATAGCTGATGACGCTGCTGTCCGCTGGACTTGGGATTCCACTCCGTAGACTGATGCCAGCAAAAAGAAAAACAGCTTGCTGTGGGTGAAGTGAGAAAAACATATCGTCTTCATTGCACAGACGCTCTGATCTGTAACACCCCCCCCCCCGTTGCCCCAAGTCTTCTCCCTCCAGGGCTGTCCACCAACACAACTTTGTCCTATCTGCACTTCAATATGTCTTGACATCTGCACTTTTAACAATCCTCACGGCAACGTTTTTTTTTTTTCAGTTTCTCACAGATGGCTAAAAATAGAGCTTGAGTTCCTCCAGGAGGGAGAGCACAGCGGAGAGGGCCACTCCTCTGAACTGCAGGGTCGCGTGTGCGTCTGTGTCCGCTCACACTTGTAAACATGTAATGGTGTGTGCTGTCTGGGTACAGATGTGTTCATGACCCTTGAGAGAATGCAAGGTATCTGTGTGATATGGTGCCTGAAATCAAAAAGTGGAGGACTGAAAGGCAAAATATTTTTCTGAATTCATAGTCTGGCAGTGCACCACTGTAGGCCAGACTGAATTATCTCAACAACTATGGGTTTTTGCAGTGGAATTTGCAGACATTCATGGTTCCCAGAAGATGAATACTACTGAATTTGATGATCCTCTCGACCATGAGATTGACATTTGTGGTTTTCAGTGAAATATCTCAACAACCACTGACTATATCCATAAGCTTGGCACATTCGTGTTCCCCTCAGGATGAATCACCTCTTTGATCCTCTGACTTTTCATCTTGCAGTACTTTGGTTTCTAGCCAAACTGTCATTTCCATTAGCTTCAGTTGTACTGGGCTAACTATTAAATGTTTGCATGCTAACATGCTCAATTAAAATGGCCAACGTGGTAAACATCGTTACCGTCTTGACATCAGCATGTTAGCATTGACAGTATGAGAATGCCAGCATGCCGAGATCAGTATTTAGCTATAATCATGGAGCCGCTAGCGTGGCTGTAAACTCCTAATCTTGTGTGGAGGGAAGTTTGCATTGACTGCTGCAACAACATACAACAGCCCTGTTTGTATGGAGTTATTACGCGTACTGTATGTTGTGCTACGCTGGCTAACCGATAACATACACAAACCCAACATTCGAAATCAACTGATGATCAAAGTTATTCTTTAGATAATTCATACCATTGCCAAGAAACACTGAAGTGTTGGAGTATCTTTAAAAACAAAAGACCAGTACGAGATGTGATTTGATGAAAGCACGGACTTGCATGCAGAAATTCATAAATACTTGAAAACCAGGCCTTTGAAGGAGCCAGAATTCTGGAGAGCTGGCTTAGATATGAAACAGCTGGCTCAATTACAGAGAGGACACGCACTGAAATATTTCGAAATTAATTAATAAATCAAGTAAATGCTTTCTCGCCAAATCTTTGGTAACTATGAGAACAGCTACTGAGGCAAAAACGCACAGAATGATGGGAATGATAACCTCATAGACCAGATGGTTTTATCACCAAGCACATAAATGGTGAAGACGAGACGGACTGTGAGAGAGAGAGAGAGAGAGAGAGAGAGAGAGAGAGAGAGAGAGAGAGAGAGAGAGAGAGAGAGAGAGAGAGAGAGAGAGAGAGAGAGAGAGAGAGAGAGAGAGAGAGAGAGAAGAGAGAGAGAGAGAGAGAGATCAAAGAATGAAAGCATGAAGGGGCCATCCAAAGGGATGACAAACCGGCCATTCAAGCATGAGGAGGAAGGAAGATGAGACGGGAGGCAGGATGAATGACAATAGTTATAGCAGGATGAGTGAAAGTCTCCCGGCTGCACGCTGCGAGGAAGAAGAGGGGGGAGTCTGAGAGAGGGAGCGAGGATTGAAGGACGGAGCCACGCCGGGAAGAAAAGTAGAACTTAGAGAAGGAGAGTCAGGTCATGGGGAGGGCAGGAAGAGACAGGAGCGAGAGGAAATGGAGTAAAGAGTGATAGAGGCTGAAAAGAGACAAGTGAGAAAAAAGACACACAGAGGTAAAGGGAGGTGAGGGGAATACGGGACTTTCTTTGAGTGCTTCTGTTTATTCTACTCGTTTCACTTCAAGACTAAGATTGTTGTTTGTCCCTGATCGTTGCACAGCGCTCACACTCGCTCCTGTCTCCGGAGGCGGCGGTGGAGACTCTCGTCTGTCCGCTGTGCTTGTCCCTGCCTCCCAGGCCCCAAACACAGGTCCACTCCACCCGCATACAAATGTGTCCCGTTGGTCTGCTGCCCTAGGGGTTTGGAAAAACCAAACATGGTCACACAGTTGAGATGCAGGGTGGATCGTTTTTGAAGAGCTCTGGCATCTCGTGGAAACGGGGGAAATGGAAAACATGCGTTTTTAGTGAAGACGGTCACTGACAAGAGCTGAGTGATCGCTGCGCTTAAGTAAAGTGCTGCCGCAGAATGGGGGAGCCGTTTAGTTTGTATTATTTATGGTTTATTTAATAGAGACCCATACAGTGGACATGGACGGACTGAAAACAGCTCCGATGCAAGTATCACGATGCAAGTATCACAGTGTTCATAGCGGATGCTTATTCTCTGCTGCTAGAAGAGCTTTTATCAAACTAGGCGATTAAAACGGTGAGCACACTTTCTAGTGCGTGCGTGCGTGCGTGCGTGCGAGTGACCTGAACCACTGGAGGACCCAATTTTCTAGTCCATCAAGAAATATTTTTATGATCCAATGTGTCAAAAGTGTCATATGCTGTCGTAACACCCAATAACACCAGGACTGTGAGACTACCCGAATCATTACCCAGGCCGACGTCTTTCACCGTCTTGATGAGAGCAGTTTCAGCGCTGTGACGCCAGCAGAAACCCGATCGAACGCTATCGAGGATGTCGTTTGTCTGCAAGAGAGCATCGTGTCAGAGCTGCTGGGACAGAGAAACGGAGGATAGGACCTGAATCATGGCTGCAAAGTGTGTGTGTGTCTCTTCCTACATCCATGCATTACTGTGCATTTGCATATCCAGAGGGCCTGTGTGAACGTGTGTGTACGTGTGTGTGCGTGGGGAGCCAGCTGCCTGGGAGGCTAACCTTAATAGGGTCGGTGCCTTCAGAACCGTTCTTGTCATCTTCACAGAGGACTCTGGCTCCATCGCTGTAATTGCAAAACGCTGTTACAGCTGAGCGTGTCACAGGAGCCGATGTATATTTCATGGAGCCGCTATACGCGCTGAGGCTATGTGTGTGTGTGTGCACGTATACTGCTATATGTCACAGTCTCACGGTGATATAGTCTGTTTCTCCCTTCTGGTTTCTCCTCCGTGTCCTGCTGCCTCGCCCCCTTTATCCTCATCTCTTGGTGTCCTCTTGGTCTCTCCACCCCAGGTGCTGTCTCTGGGCGCAGATGTGTTGCCAGAGTACAAGCTCCAGGCCCCGCGCATCCACAAGTGGACGGTGTTGCACTACAGCCCCTTCAAGGCGGTGTGGGACTGGCTGATCCTGCTGCTGGTCATCTACACCGCCATCCTGACTCCCTACTCGGCCGCCTTCCTCCTCAACGACCAGGTGGGGTCCCGTCGAGGGAAAGAGTCCCTCAGTCACTCAGGTCGAGCGTGTTTTATTTATGTCGCCCGATCACAAAAGAGTTTCATTGGGCTTTACATCTCTACAACATAAGATCCTTAGACTACCGGTAAATTAACCGAGCTGAACAAAAATACAAAAAGTGATACATAAAGTAATATTATACACCGATGATTTCCATGGCAAGTAAACTTTCTTTTGACAATGCATCTCTTGTAAAATATAAAGTCTGTAATAGCCTTTTGTTTACTCCTGATTCGTGTGTTGAAGCTCCACAGCGTGCCCTGTTTTTGTGTCACTTCATTTTTTTTGTCTACACATGCATGCAAATGATCTTAAAAGCCTTAAAGCTAATCCATTTGAAGGAGGTAATCACACAGCGCTGTTCTATTTTTAGAGCATTAGCTTATAATTCTCTTCTCCTGTCTTTTCTTCTACTCTCTTCTCTATTCTCTCTTTCCCTTGACTCTCCACTTGTCACCTTATCTTTTCCTTTTCTCTCCTCTCCTTTCTTTTCCTCTCCTCTCCTCTTCTTTCCTTTCCTTTCCTTTCCTTCCCTCTCCACCTCCTTTCCTCTCCTTTCTTCTCCTCTACTCTTCTTTCCTTTCCTCGCTTTTCCTTTCCTTTCTTCTCCTCTCCTTTCCTCTTTTTTCTTTTCCTCTCCTCTCCTCTCCTCTCCTCTCAGGAAGAGGTTGCCATACAGAGTTGTGGTTACTCCTGCTCTCCTCTCAATGTGGTGGACCTCATAGTGGATATCATGTTCATTATTGACATCCTCATCAACTTCAGGTCTGTCTTTAAACACATGAGTCTCTAGTATAGTTGTGGTAGTAGTAGTAGTAGTAGTCATAGTGTTATTTGTAGTAGAACGTGCTGCAGCAGTAGCACAATAAGTCATAGTAAACACAAAATGCTGCAGGTCTAATTCCCCGACCCCGTGCTCTGCCCTCATTAACGTGTTATTAGAGCTGACTGTTGTAACATTAGTGAACACAGTAGAGATTATTGTAGTAAGTGGTACAAAGTGGTTTTCAAACACCTTATAAGAACTATTGATGTCAATCGTGTTCATATAATCTGCACTCCTCCTCTCAGGACAACGTATGTGAACACTAACGACGAGGTGGTGAGCCACCCGGTGCGTATCGCTGTGCACTACTTCAAGGGCTGGTTCCTCATCGACATGGTGGCTGCCATTCCCTTTGACCTGCTCATCTACCGCAACGGAGAGGAGGTATGTCAGCATATAGGGAGGGAGGGTGGATGTTCCTATACCCCAGGAAGGTGTGGAGGGGGGACAAGACAATCGGTGGGGAGATGGAGGGATAAAGGGAACGAGAGAGAGATGTCGTTGCTGCATTGACATTGTGTGCTTATCGAATTTGAAATGCACAAAGAGTGAAGAGGAGGGAGACGGGGAATAAGAGGAAGAAAGAAGAGAGGCAGAGGTGGTTTAGATTTTGCTTCATCATTTAATTGTCTCCGTGGGGAAGTTGATTTGCAGTCAGCTGTGGTGGAGCGTCAAAATAAAACGTGTCTACCTTACAAAATACAAGGCAGTGTACAAAATGCTCTGTTTAACATAACTGGAAATTGAATAATGACCTTATAGCTTTGAGTTTTGAGTGTTGATCGGATAAAACAAACAATTCATAGACATACGCTGCAGTCAGAGAAATCATTTCTAGCTTTGTCCATAATTTCCTATTACTTTCCTCTGAAGTTTTCCTCAGAACTCTGACTGTTTACCAATCGCTCCCTCTTCATTCACACTCTTCTGAATGTTTGACACTCAGTAGTTGACTCTATAGTAAGAATCATCGCCATCTTGTGTCATCATTGACAGCTGAAGAGTGTCCTGGTGTCAAATTTTTAATGTTAGGATGCTGGCCGTGTTATCCAGAGGATTGTTTTGTTGTTGCTGTTTACATTTCTCCTGATGCAAATTCCAAAAAAGCCCGACAAGAATGCACTACTGTTTTAGTTTTATTATTTTTTTCTTGTGTAGCAAATGGGCTACAACTGCATTCCATTGTGCAACCCTGTGTTGCACAATGACGATAAGTTATCCTTCAATCCTTCAATGCATTATTAAACTATACAGAGCATACATTTTACACAAAACAGTCAAAACAGTGTAGGATGCATCTAGTGCACTTAGTTAACAATGAGTGATTTTGGAACCCACCCATGGAATCTGATATTAACAATCAGACGTTATGGACATGTAGAATTAAGAATTGCCCATTTTTCACTATTTTTTAATTAACCAAAAGGATGTATCAATAGATTGAGAAATGAATGAGCAGATTAAGTTCAAAGATCAACATCAAAGCAAGAGGCCGAGATCTCCTGACTTTAAGACCCCAGAATGGGTCAACCTCCACAAATGCTGGATCCTTTGATTCCCATGATTTGATAGCATCTTTCATGAGACCTTTCCTGAATGCCCACACCTCCAGTTTGTAATGCAAGCTTTCTGTGCAAAATATGCAAGTCTCAGGGCCATTCTGAGTCTTTTTTTCTAACTTAAAGGGGACATATCATGCGGTATATCCTAATGAGCCGGCATGTGACATAGGAAGGGGAGCCAAATCTGATTGGCTCGTTGAATCACATGTTTTCTGGTCTAGACAGCCCACCAAAATAAAACTGATGGGGTAGTCTTATTTTAGTTTGTGGGTTGGTAGCAACTCCAGATACACAAATGTATGTGTTCCCTTAAAGAAACCTCCGTAGAAGACATTACACAACAGTTGATGAGCAAACTGAACTGTATAAAGCCATTCAAGTAAAAATAATGTCTAGTTGTATATAACAGAGGCAGATACGCAGTGAGGCAGTTGAGTTCAGACACCGGGTACTGAGCTTCTGCGGTTTGCTGAATGATAGAAAAGTGCAGTGATGGAGGCGTCGGTTGGAGAGTTTAAGGAAGTGAGAGACGGGTATCTGGAGGAAGAGGTGGGAGTTAGCAGAAAGAGGAAGAGGGAAGTGAGTTAGTAGGCTGCCGGCACCCTCTGAGGATACTTCCCACATAATGAGGATGAAAACCACGTAGGCCGAGGTCCGTCCCTCCACACAGCAGCTCAGACCAGGCCAATCCCATTGACAGAGGAAGCACCACTTGGAATGCATCTATTAGTAATGGAATGTCTGTAGGTAATTAAAAGAAGTGTTATTTATAGTGATTAAGCCACCCACCAGGCCAAAAATGATGAATGTGGAAACTCCCCAATATTGAAGCACTGCCCGGGGGGAAGATTTGCCAGGATTCACTTCATAGAGGCCACAGAGCCAAGAAAGTGGAGATTTTCCTCACCAGACAACTATTATTTACTGAGAGGACACACACGCGCACACACACACACACACACACACACACACACACACACACACACACACACACACACACACACACACACACACAGAGCAGGACTAGGCTCTCTGCCAGCACAGTTCTCGTCTTGTTATTTATTTGTCGTATGGACACGGAGGGGGGCCAGACGAATACAAGTAGAAAGGACAGCCCACAGTAATGAAATAAAAGTCAGGATTTACCACCTCCGCAACACAAGGCTGTGTGTGTGTGTGTGTGTGTGTGTGTGTGTGTGTGTGTGTGTGTGTGTGTGTGTGACTATACAGTAGAGTGATACATAGTGTTAATTCACAGTGCATGTTGCCAGGTAATACCATGGATGTACAAAGACGTCTGTCTGTCTGTAAAATACCTCCTCTCAGTACCAACAACCGACGCTCTGCCTCTCCCTCTCAGACCACCACTCTGATTGGTCTGCTGAAGACGGCTCGCCTCCTGCGACTGGTGCGCGTGGCCAGGAAGCTGGACCGCTACTCGGAGTACGGAGCGGCCGTGCTCTTCCTCCTCATGTGCACCTTCGCCCTCATCGCTCACTGGCTGGCCTGCATCTGGTACGGTGCCCTAAGACTGTCTGGTGAATCAGACGAGACCTCACAGATGGAGGAGTAATGTGGGAATAATCACGTGTTATATGGGGGGCTAGTGCTGTCACAATATTGAAATTCTCAACTTCAATACAATACTTAAAAATATATGTTTAATTTATTATGCTTTTTATTATGCCTTTTTTTGTGGCAGTTTATTTTATTCTAACCACAGTTAAATGGTAGAAATTAATATTGCAGAAAATGTGTATTTGAACTGTTTCAACATTTCTGAATCAATAAGACATTATATTTTGACAACTCCCTTTAGTGTGTTTTTTTTTTTTTACCTCCTGCTAATTATTGCTAACATCAGCAGTTATATACATGCATTCCTGTATTATTTTTCCCAGGTATGCCATCGGTAGCGTGGAGAGAAGCGGTTCCATTGGCTGGCTTCACACACTGGGGGACCAGTTGGGAAAGACCTTCAACAGCTCCGTCATAGGTACTGAGAGAACAGCTCACCAAGTACTACAGTAGTACTGGTTCAACATATTGTAGTGGATCTGTCTGTACTGGTTACCTCAGCTTTAGGCAAGTTAGTAGAAAACATTCTTCATCAGAGTCAAATTGTGTTTGGCTGTGATTGTGGAATCATCAGTGATCATCTGTCATTCTGTTAGGCCACGGACTTTTGTGAAATCTTTGCGTCAGCTCTAAATCTATTTTACACTCCAGGTTCGGGACCGTCCATCAAAGACAAGTATGTCACAGCCCTGTACTTCACCTTCAGCAGCCTGACCAGCGTGGGGTTTGGAAACGTGTCCCCCAACACCAACTCTGAGAAGATCTTCTCCATCTGTGTCATGCTCATAGGATGTAAGTCCTGATGTTATGTTAGAAGTAGATGTAAATGTAGTAATAGTAGTAGTAGTAGTATCAGTAGTAGTGTTTTAATAAGAATGTCACTGACAACCGCTCACTGCCTCTGGAGCGCTTTAAATGCCATTCTTACTTTTCATCAACTCTCCTTCCTGAGGTCACATGATAAGTGAATCTGACTCCTGCTCCACTGCTGCTTTACGGAGTAGACACGTTCATAACTGTAGCATCTGTTGCAAGACTAAGTATCGATAACTCCCTTAAGAAATTCATAAATTTTTTTTAGTTGATGAACGTTGCAGTTGATGCGTGAAAATTTCCCAAATTGGTTTTATTTCGATTTATTTTTTTTGAGAAAAACAACGAAGGTACTGGCCGATAAAACGTTCTTGACATTTTTCACAGTAAAATCTTCAACAATAATAAATTTGTGAGATTGGTCTTCGATGTATAGCTATTTTTTTTTATTTTTCAAAAACATTACACAAACGGCCAAGACGTCATATGAAACGAGGCAAAACAACCACAAAGAGAATAAAACAACCACAAATAGACACACAAAAATACAAAACTACAAAAAGGGGCAAAACAACCACAGACAAACATAATTGAAAGACCACAACAATTAAACATTTTCACTTCTTATATACCATTCTTGCTTTGGTTACAGCAGCTGCACAAAGCCGTAGATCATACTTTACATTCTGAAAGCATATCACTTGATTTATGATTAAAATTCATCAGCAGGGATTGTAATAACCCCTGTCATGCTTATCAGCTCAACTTCCTCTCTACTGAGTAATTACCTCTGCAGGCTGGCAGCCCTGGACCTCAGTGATCAGACTAACCATAGGATGAGAACATGAATATGGTATTTAAAACCAGTGACTAGAAACTATTAACGGCTTGCTCATCGCATGCGAGCACTCATCATTTTGTGTTGATGGAAAAAGAAGCATGTATTATACTGTAGTTACAGTTATCCAAGGGTAAAATCAAGGACTTGGAGGCACTTATTCAACAAAGGCGTTTTTTGTTTTTATTTTAGTGTGGGCAGCACTCCTCGTAA
This sequence comes from Ophiodon elongatus, assembly GCA_016806645.1. Taxonomy (NCBI): domain Eukaryota; kingdom Metazoa; phylum Chordata; class Actinopteri; order Perciformes; family Hexagrammidae; genus Ophiodon; species Ophiodon elongatus. The sequence goes on along the minus strand of JACSYO010000396.1, from coordinate 1,571,839 downwards.
AATGTCAATTAAAGAAGTGCAAAATTCCGATGCCCTAAAATTGAAGTGTACTTTGAAATCTCAATGAACATTATAAAAGTTCAGAAAAAAATTCTGATCACTTGTGTCCCTTGTGACAGCACGCTTGTAAAATTACACACACACACACACACACACACACACACGCTGCAGTTTTAGTGGGTGATGTGGACAGTGATGGGAGCTGACAGAGGTTGGGAGGTTAGCAGGATCCAAGTTGACAACAGGACAAAACAGAGGCTCGTGAAGGATACGACACCAAACACTCTGTCCTCTACAGACAAACGCCTTTTCGATCAGTCAAAGTCCTGCTGCATCTGTCCTCCAGAGGACGGACCAACCCAATGGTATGAACTGAAGTATTTCTATCGTAGGATTACTGTGAGTAACATAGGAACGACTTTTTTTTATCTCAGAGTCAAACAATGTTTGCAACTGGGTCAACTGTATATGATTAGAATTCAACTTAAATCGGCCTGTAACATATTTCAGGTTAATTTTTTCAAGTCTAGCTCAAAGGTTAGGTTCTGACTTAAAACAGTGCTCACATGCCGGTACTGTATGTACACTGATTAAGGCCTAGCTTTTGGACTCTGTAATCATTCCTCCAGTCTATAGTGGCCCTCAGGTGATCCCTTCTTCACGCTGAGTCCTCGTCCTGTTGTAAAAATGTATTTCAAACTTTATCTGAAGCTAATATTTCTACCAAAGTTGCGATCTTATTAGTGGGAAAATCTTTTTCTAACTGTCCCTCAACCGGCAACTTCAGAATGCATTTCATTAAAGAAAGAGGGCTGTTGATGTCGTCCCCAATCATTTACATTAAAATTGCATTGTGGAGGAACAATTAAAGCAACCAAAACTCTTTCAATATACAAATGGGCTTGTGAGATTATTTGAGTGGGGTTGTATTAGGTAGTTTTCCTGTCAGTGTATAACGGTGAATCTGAACTAACTCTTTAAAACACCAAAGTCACACAATAACACAAACAAACTAACCGATCGTGGCAGCGGTAGAGCAGAAACTTAAGTCCTTCGAGGTAAAATGAGTTTTAGTCATTGGAGTCTTGTGGCCTTGAAGAGGGCATAGATAACGGGCCCATCATGTGTGATGCCAGATGAGCTGAACATCTCTCATCTCCGCTGTCGAGTCTGCCCCCCCTCCAGTGGTCACTGTCAGTATCCACAGTGGATGAGAGGAGAGTGAATATGAGTCAAGCTGCTGGGCCTGATGACATCCCTGGTCGTGTACTGAGAACAACCAACCAACCAACCAGCTAACTGATGTCATCGCTGATGTTTTCAACATATCCTTGTCACAGGAGAGTGTGAAGCCAATGCGTTAAAGTGCATTCTCTCTTCTGACCAGCAGGGGACGACTCCTCCGGTTGCAAAACAAAGTCTGGTTGTAGAGAAGTCTATAGAAAATGACTCTACTTCTCTCTTGCTTTATTCCCTCAGTAAACATTGTAAACATGAGTTTATGGTCTCAATCTCTAGTTTCAAGTCTTCTTCAATACAGCATGATGTTCATTTACTAAATTATGGTCCATTTAGAGTCAATAGACCATAAAGCAGGGGATGCTTTAGGGCGGGCTTACTGTGATTGACAGGTCGCTGTCGCTACCGGAGACGTATACGGCGTCTCTACGTCACTGCTCTGCATTCCAAATATGGTAACTTCTCCTTATTGGCTAAAAAAACAAAACATGGCGACGGTGAAATCGCCGAACTCGAGGCTTTAAAACGTCAGTTCACAAATCAATGGGTGACATCATGATGACTACGTCCTCTTCTTATACACAGTCAATGGTTCCCAGCTGCTTCAAGACGGCCACCATCGTCCCTGTAACTAAGAAGTCTACAGCGTTCGGACTAAATGTTGCTCCCAGTTGGACAATGATAATAAATGAACCTTGTAACCTTGTAATACACAGACTACGGACCAACTACCTCATCTGACCCCACTTCAAAAATTCCAAACGATCCCTATAAGTGCTAAATTGCTTTCTAAAGTTCAGCTGAGGCTAACATTGGGCTCCAACAGTCTGAGTTGTTGAAGTTTAAATCTTTTTAGTGGGAAATTCCCTCTTTGTGTTTCTTACTTACCCGTGGTAGAAGGGTTGGTTCCACAAAGTATTGATTTACGACAAGCTTGAAAAAAAGCATGAAATTATCTTTTAATGCCCCCAAGACCCACTATTTGAATGTTCACTTATCTCTGTAAGTCAATGAGCACAGTGACTGTCACCGAGATCAAGGCGTCCTTCCTTTTTTGGATGTTGTAGCACAACAGGCCCTTGTGTTTCGAGAGGGCATGTTTCATATATTGTATCTATGCATATCTGTCTATGTAGAAATATAACTTGATAACAACTTTATTTGCGTAGCACTCTCATTTTGAAGCACTCTGAGAATAAAGGTCAGTTAAAGGTCCCATATTGTGGAAAGTGAGATTTTTTTATTATTACTTTAAAGCAGGTCTTGATGCTATATAAATAGTTGTGAAAGTAACAAAACACTCAATCCACGGAGAAATGCACTCTGCCAGTATTCAGAAAATGTGCCTTTAAATGAGCCATCAGGACTTCTGTGAGGTTGTGATGTCACAACTATACAGTCAACTGGTAGCAGTCAGAACTCCGTGTACTTGACGGCGACAGCACAGATGCAGAAGACCGGAAAACATTAAAGCGCGTTGTAAATGACCATGATATGTTCCCTTTAAAAAGCTGTGTTTTAACTGATGTATTAACGAGAATACACGTTAGATTGTTTCTTCAACACAGCTCTGATTCATGCTCATATCAATCTCCGTTATTATACCATCAGCTGTCTGAGCTTACTCTCTCTCTGTTATCTCTGTCTGCTCCTTGCCCTTCTCCACTTACAATATATTTTATGGAACATATCACCCAAGGGTGTCAAGCTTAATAATATATTTCTTTTAAGATGGAGAAGACAGTCAGACAGATATATGTCGGGTCACATCAGTGTATCAAGTACCCGCGCAGCGCTATACTCTCTCTTAATATATATTTGAGTCTCTCCCTTCCTGCCCACCTTCCCTTGCATCCTCCATCCTCACACTTCCTAAATCCTCGCTCACGTCTCCCTTTATCCCCACCCCCCAGCCCTTATGTACGCCAGCATCTTCGGGAACGTGTCCGCCATCATCCAGCGGCTGTACTCAGGCACAGCCCGCTACCACACCCAGATGCTGAGAGTCCGGGAGTTCATCCGCTTCCACCAGATCCCCAACCCGCTCAGGCAGAGGCTGGAGGAGTACTTCCAGCACGCCTGGTCCTACACCAACGGCATCGACATGAACGCTGTGAGTACCCAATCCTGCACCCGCCCGGGTCCCGTATGTGCGCACGGGGTCCGTTGTGTTATTGCAGAGTGAGTGTTAGGCATGAATACACACATGTACACAGAAAGAGGCCAGAGGAGTATTCCGAGCCTGCGTTGTACATTAATAGGATGATGCGTAGACTTTGTCTCAGCATGCATGGTCCGACACCGTCAGAGAAAATAGGAATGATGGGAGCAATGATGTGTGTGCACACACACACAAACATACTGTATACACATGCTCAAACATATGCAACTAAATGGGTGAAGGTACTTGCATCATGCATAAACCATGGATCAGTTTCTTCATATGTATGAAGGCTACGCACCCTTTTCTCATACAAGCATAAAGTCACACCTGTCAATGGGCGCGAACGCACAGCGTGAAGGGGCGCTTACTGTGCACACTCAACCTCAACCTGAACTCTGTGAGTCACAGCATATAGGATGACACACGTGTGCATGCAACCACAGATTCAGACTCACACACTATAATCCTAAACATGTCACACACGGATGAAAGCATTCAATGCAGCACACGAGTCAGTTGATGTCATTCATCTTTGCTATCTTCACAGCAGCAATGTTTCACTGCATTGTAAGCTGCTTCATCGTAGTTTCAGCTCAAAAAGCACACTTTACTCAAAGTATGTCTGCTCATAACTTTAGGAATCCTTTCCAGCATCCAAATGTCTTTTAGAAAAATACTCCGTCTGAGCACAATCACCTCCTCGTGGTTGTCAGTGAAGCCTCGCAGAAGTAAAGAGAAACAATGGGCTGTATATAGACTGTTAAAGGAGCTCAGTCTAATACTGTTGGCTACTGAGGTGTTTTTCCCTCTGGATTGACCTGGTTGACGCGCTCGTCAAGCCTCAATTACCTTTCGTTCACTTTGGTCAGAACTGCATCAGGTACATAATCCACAGAGAAGTTGTGATGTATTAGAGTCCATTTTAGTCAATTAACGCACGGTTGGTAGAAGCTAAACAAACTGGTACTGCGAAAGCAATCAAAACTCTTTGCCCATCCGTGGTCCAACACCAGACAACGTTAGTGATCTAATTTACGATATGCCTGAGCCCAGGACATCAGAACAGCGACATCCAATGTACATACAGACTGCAGAGGAGTGACGCTGTGGTAGAGATGCCATATTCAGCTCTGGTAGCAACCTGTCAATCACCTTGTAGCCCCGCCCTAAAGCATCCCCTGCTTTATGGTCTGTTTGAGTCTAAATGGACCATAAGTTACTAAATGAACATCATGCTGTATTGAAGAAGACTTGAAACTAGAGATTGAGACATAAACTCATGTTTACAATGTTTACTGAGGGAATAAATCAAGAGAGAAGTAGAGTCATTTTCTATAGACTTCTATACAACCAGAGGAGTCGCCTCCTGCTGGTCAGCAGAGAGAATGCACGTTTTAAGACACTTCTGCATCAGCTTCACTGTTCAGAACCAGAGGTTGCCGCCTGGTGTAAACACAATATTTCCTCACTGAATCCCTTTTTCATTTCAGTGTCATAAGTGAGCCGTTTGAGTAGAGAGGAAACAAATTGGACAAGCAGCCCCCTCATCTCCCTCCCTCATCTTCCATTGTTATGTCGCTCTCTTAAAGGCCCAGTGAAGTAGAGAATGTTTTCTGTAATGTAATTAGGATTGCGTGGAGAAGACCCTGTCTGTTTGTCTCAACTGATTAAATCCGCGGCTACATCCTTCATTCACGAGGATGAAGAGAATAATAATGTGAACGTCATGGAGTGTTGAGACGAGAGCAGGGTAGAGGATGAGTTGGAGGAGGGAGGTAACTGTTCATGCAGCATCCATCACAACAAATTAGCTCACTGTTCAACACATTTTTTGTTCCTGTCCTCCTTTAAAAAACATATTAGGACGAAATTTTAATAATATTTGACACGTTTTATTATATGAATACTTTTTAAAGGATGTTTAAAAGAAGGATGGATAGAGAAACAGTCATACACTATGTAAGTACACATGCACAACAAAGGGTTAGTGCTACTAATTTGTTCATAGTTTTCAGGTTGGTTTTCTTATTAAACTCTCTCAGAATAGTGACCTCTTATAATCCAGATGAGAGAAGATTGTAGCAGATTAAACTGTTATTATATGATAATATAATATAAAGGCAGCAGCTGTTTTGAGGACTTTATTTGTCCCTGGATTTTTTTTAACTGAGGCTACGTACAATCTGCCCCATTCAGCTTCAAATGAAGACTGGAGGCCACACTCACAGCTGGAGTAGAGTATTACCTTATCTTCATGTCTTTGGGTTAAAAAAACTAAACTAAACTAAAATCTATGTTTTAATATTATAGTTAATATTCTCCCAACAAGACTAGAATTGAAAAACAATGACAGACAAGGCAGTTGAGGACAGTACCCTTTGTAGTAAAGATATTTTTAAGTATTTGTCAATTATTACCAAATTACTTTGACCTTACCTTTAAGAAATTGACAAGAAAAGACATCTATAAACTATTAAGATTGTAAAACTTCATTAATAGTTAATAATTGGTTTGTAAGTCTATAAGCATTATATGGCAATTATAAAGTAACAACTGATGATTATAATACTTTGTTAAATGGTTAATAAATACTTTGTAAATCATCTATAAACATTAATTAGATAGGTGTTTGGTTTCTGGTCCATCTATCTATATAATGTTTATAGATGTTTTACAAACAATTATAATTCGTTTTTTCAAAAATATTTGGGAATCATCAACAAATATTTAATATATAAATATATATATGTACATATGTAAATAAATAAATAAATAAATATTTGTTTTTTATGTGTGCAACAAATTTATGGTTAAAAAGCAAAGTTAACTAATGCAAACGGAATATAATTGTTATTGTTTTTATTATTTTATTTTATTATTTTACACAATCTAATGTTAAAATTATATAAATTATAGCAGTACTAATAATTTACTTAAGTTAAATTAAGTTTATGGTTTATTAACAAAGGTTATTCTTCAGTCTTACTGGCAGTTATCTGCATGTGCAGTATAATATGTAGAGATATACAGTCGCCTGTGTGTACTTGGCTGCAGCTGTGGAGCGGTGTGGTCTTAGAGTCCCAGAGGCCATAAAAACACTACTTTTCCACACTGAACAGAAGCTTTCATCTGTAGGAAATCTACAGCAAAGGCCACAATGATGTATCACCACAGCAAACATTTATACAAACAATAACGGAGCAGCCTTGAAAGTCAGCAGTATGCACCAGCACATTCTGGGCCACCTCACACATCAGCAAAATGGTAGTTGTGTACAGGGAGTAATAGTAGGCTGTTATTCACAATCACAAGATGGAGTTCTCAGTTGGGTCGTGAAAGGTTATACGGGGCTTGTCAGGTTCATTTCCATGTTTCTTTATGTTAGAATACCCTCAAACCAGCCCGTGAAACATGTACCGAGGTGTGGGGGGTGAGCTAGGGGGGGGGGGGGGGTTCTGCATTATTGATTCATTACCTGAGTAAAAAAGGGGTGGAGGTAAAAGACAATGAGGCAGTAACTCAGAGCTCAATATTCAGACGGGAGGTGAAAACATGCGAGAGACAAATGTTGAAAGTAAGACACGGACGTCGGCCTATAGAGAGATGAAGACGGAGCCCATTTAAGGCTGGAAATGAAGAAAGAGAGGAGAAATAAAAGAGATGCATGGAGAGAAAGAAATGCTGTGTCACAATATTTCTACACAGTTCAGTTCTCTGCGGTCGGCCAGAGAGTTACAGAGCACAGAACCTGCTGCTTTAAATGAGCTGGGGCTCTTCTCCTGCTTGCAGTGAACTCATTAAAGTTGCACCAATTCCTCATATTAATTACACTCCAAGGGCCTGCCGACTCTCTTCCAGCGGGCCTTCTGTTTCCAATCATTCTGCAGCGAAGCTCTAAAAAATCCTTGCAAAGGCACTTTGACAGAGAAAGAAGCCCAGCTCGCTGACACTGGTCTCCCACTCCAGGGTTAACCTCATAAAAGATTTGAATTGAAACCGTGACTTCTCTGAACCAATATCGTAATAGTGTAATAAATGTAAGACGCTGAACGTCCCATCAATGTTCACCAGCAGGGATGACTGAGGACGTTTTTTATTGCTCCTTTTAAAGCATCCATAATCTGTGACATTTGTGTGACATTAGTTCGATGTTCTGGACTCGCTGCAGATAGCATGTATCAATACTGATGTAACCTTTCACTTTCAATTCATCCGCTTTCTTCATCCCACCTCTTCCCCATCCTGCTCTGTCCCCCTCTCTCCAACCCTCTCCTCCTACGTTTGCCCCACTCACGCTCCCTCTCCCCCCAGGTGCTGAAAGGTTTCCCCGAGTGTCTCCAGGCGGACATCTGCCTCCACCTGAACCGGACGTTGCTGCAGAACTGCAAGGCCTTCAAAGGCTCCACCAAGGGCTGCCTCAGGGCGCTGGCCATGAAGTTCAAGACCACCCACGCACCGCCGGGGGACACGCTGGTCCATGCTGGGGACGTCCTCACGGCCCTCTACTTCATATCCAGGGGGTCCATAGAGATACTGAGAGGAGACGTGGTGGTAGCCATCTTGGGTACAAAAAATATATAGAGATATATATTAATGTATAGTGATCTGCCAATGTATGTTTTAGTTTCCATGTTAACTTTTAGGTTATTAGAAACTAAATCTGAAGCAAGAACTCTTGCAGGAGATGACTTAAAAGTATAAACAGTTTAGTCCAATATTTCAAGTTCCGTTGCAGCCTGTAGACTAACTCAGGGCTGCTTCCTTGAGACCTAAAGTAAGAGTATATCTCACACTGGAATGCACCCACTTGTCAGCAGGACAGTAGTAATACCAGTTCTCCTCTGGTCCTTAGCCTCCTGTGTCAATCCAGACTATGAGAGGTTCAGTGTGCAGCAGAACTCTTTCTCGCCCACTTCCATGTTCTCTTTAGTTCATGCTTAAATGTCTCTTTCTGGGTGTTGACTCTGTGCAGGCCTCTCAACCATATGTTGTAGCTGGTAGCGCCATCTGCTGGTGAGCATTAAGTGTTACTCCTGATAGTTGAGAGCCAAACGCAGTAAAGGACGTGATCAGTGTGCAGCTTGTCTCTTGCCCCACTGCGAGCTGAAAACACAAAACGGATTAATAGCATAGTTCTGCTGTGTAAAGATCAGTTATGTATAAAGTTACACATTGTGCGTGCGTGTGTGTGTGTGTGTGTGTGTGTGCGTGTGTGTGTGTGTGTGTGTGTGTGTGTGTGTGTGTGGTCAGAAGAATCAACTAACTTTGAGAGAATATCTTTAACGCTCTCTTTTTTCTTTGTACACATAATCCATACATTTTGAGATACAATATGATGTTACCATGACAGTGGTTCAAAGTTGAAATCAAAACAGCTGTTCACACACTGTTGAACACTTTTCATGGGCTCATGTCTACAGATGTCCTGAGAGGCACGTGAGAAAAATACAATTCTGGTGATCTATTGCTGATCTAAATAGTTTTCTCTCCTGCCTATGTGACAGAGGAACATGAGAAATAAGAGGTTTGGCCTGGATAATCGTTCTAAGTTCATTCAAACAAACATTTTCATTCTTAGAAACAGAGGAAACATAGTTTGGATAATTTTTCTAAATTACCTTTCTAATCTGTGAAAACAGGTAAAAAAGAAAGAAAAGAAAAGTTGGCACATGATTTATTTTCTATGTGTTTTTTGCTGCAATACTCAATTTGACCACAAGAGGCTGACTTTCACCATAATCTCTAAAAGTGTTCATGTTTTCTTCCAGATGAGTTTTAATTTCTCTATTCACTTTAAGCACAAGCTACACATATATTGTGTGTTAGCAAGTTGTGTGAATTAAAACGTCACCAGTTTTCACTTGTTTCACAGATGAAAAATAAATGGAAAGAACTTCGAAAGATCTGGCAAAACCTTTTTCACACCTGTTCTTAAGTGATAAACACAAGAGAGAAAACTATTTAGATCAAACTTGGAAAACTCGCATTGCCCCCTAAGTGCTTCCATTTCAACTAAACTTTGCCTTTTCTAATTAAAGAAAGAGACAAATTCTTCTAAATGTTAGGAAACCTTACAAAAATCACAATTACATAAAATATTTATATGGTTGATATTTCAGTTCACCTAAAAAGCAGTTTCATTATTGTTATGTAGGATTTGTTATTAAAAAGCTCACAATAAAGGAAAAACATAAATATATAAAGTGAAAGTTTAAGAAGTGAACAACAACTTATTGGCTGCTGGTGCAGGATGAAGTGACGACTGAAGATACGGAGCTGTCTCTTTCTCGTCACCTTTCACAGGCAAGAACGACATCTTCGGGGAGCCCATCAACCTGTACACCCGACCGGGTAAATCCAACGCCGACGTGAGGGCTCTGACCTACTGCGACCTCCATAAGATCTTCAGAGAAGACGTCCTGGAGGTGCTGGACATGTATCCGGAGTTCGCGGACCACTTCTGGAACAACCTGGAAATCACCTTCAACCTCCGAGATGTGAGTTCACAGCCTGGTCAAAGACGTGCAAACGGAACCGGACAGACGTCCTCGATGCTTAAACACGAGGGCCATTTGACCGGTAGCTCTGTTACTGTTCTCTCCATCGCGTCGTGTTCTGAATGCATGTTCTCTGTGCTGTTGTATCGAAGTATCCAAGCAGAGATTTTGCTTTTACTTTAGGGAAGAACACCTCATTCTTACTTTTGATCTTTCCAGACCAACATGATCCCAGGCTCTCCGAGCAGCGATGACTCCAACTGTGGCGGTTTCAACAAGTTACGCAGGCGCAAGTTATCATTCCGAAGACGTACAGAAAAAGGTAAACCTTCCTTTATAGCTCATCGAACAGCGTTTGTTTTACCATCACATAAAAACAAAACAAAGAAAAAACTGTTTATCTGGCAATCCTCTTTGGAAAGTTACTGGTTACAATCTCTCTCTTTTTTGTAAATCTTTCCTTACACGTCTGTCCAGATGACGCAGACGCCGGAGAAATGAAAAAGTCCCATAAGTCCGTGAGACGGAGACAGAGGGAGACAACCAACAACCAAAAACAGGAGGGGGCACCGAAGCGGCAGTGGCAGGCACACCGAAGCTCGGTGTCCTCGCACTCCAGCGGCGACGAGGTAGAGCTCCATCTCGTCTACTTCTGAAGTAGTTATTGTGTTGTGGTGGCCGTTGTTGCACGCCGGGGTGCAATAGAAGCTGGTGTTAATGTCCTCGATCTCCACCTCGAACAGGGGGGGGAGTCGATTGTGACCAGACTCGCTCCTCCGCCGGCGATGCTGGAGAATCCGCATGCTCAGGCCACATCCAGGAGCTACAACGAGAACACCGAGGCCGACGGAGACCCCAAGACGGGGAACACCTGCAACGCTCTGTCGGGTAAAATTAGAACAGAACCGGCGTCCATGTGTCTTTGTGAATTATACTGTCACGCCATATCCGGTGTTTTACACAAACTCACTCTGTCTCCCGCAGGAGCGTTCTCGGGCGTGTCCCACATCTTCAGTTTCTGGGGGGAGAGTCGGGGGGGTGGTCAGTACCAGGAGGTTCCCAGCTGCAGCCTGACCTCCCCCCCGACCCTCAACACGCCGCTGCACAGCCTGAGCCGGCAGCAACGCAGCCAGCTGGACACACGCCTGGACCTGCTGCAGAAACAGCTCAACAGGTACGGAGGGTCGAGTGTCGGGGTTCGGGTTCGGGTTCTGGGTCGTGTTGGTCTCACTGTCCACCTGTTGTGACCACATGCTGTGTCTTAAAGACTACAGCTATGAAGCTGGTTGTGTCTCCAGCTGAAATTTGGATGGGGAGTAGCGGTGTGTAAGGAGAGAATCCCCCTCCCCCAACATACTGAAAATATCTGCAGTCTCTGTTTGGCATCAGAAAGTGGAACAAAGCTCTGCAGGATGAGTCCTCATTAGCTGTATAGGAGCTTCAGATGGGAAAACTTCCACCTCTCCTGTATGCGCAGAGCTCACTTTATGTATTCCCACAGTAATGAGATATAATAAAACGTCAGACCCCTGTGAGAAAAATACATTGTTCTAGCTCCAGAAGTAAAAGCGGGATGAGAGAAAGAGAAATGCAATATTAGCAAAACCGAGTTTAGAAAAGTTTAATAATTAGACTGAGAAGTTTATGCGAGAAGTGGAGGGTAGACAAAAAAAATATGTCTATATAGATGTTAATAGCAGCTCTGAATGCTAATGTCACACTAACTTCACCGTTGAGATCCCGGGGACATGGTGATTTAGACCAATAAGCCCACTGACTTTCTGGTTCAGCTTTTAGCTACTGTTGTTACCATGGTTACTCTCTCACATAGTTTCTTCTTTACAATAAGCAATCATACCAGACATTAATGTTCCCAAATGTTTGCGATTTACTTGGTGAGTCCTTTGGTACAGTAACTGTTATTAACGATGGACAACATTAGAACCGGGAGGATAAAAACGCATGAAATCCCTTTAAACACAGAGAAAACATCTGCACTTTGAATGTCCTTAATAGAATAACTCAAATGAAATTGATAGAATATAAGTGTGCCCTCCGTGTAGCTATTAACAGTGGCTCGTCTACCACACACTGTGTGCAGGCTGGAGAGTCGCATGTCGACGGACATCGGAGCCATCATGCAGCTGCTGCAGAGACAGATGGCCCTGGTTCCTCCCGCCTACAGCGCCGTCTCATCGCCGCCTCAGGTGATGACACACACACACACACAGCAGGACGCTCACCCCAACTGCGAACAGACAGAGGGCTACGCTGCCTGCTGACATCCAATAAGATGTTGTCTCTTGCAGGTCTCACCTTACCCTGGTCCCGGCCCAGGTCCAGGAGAGAGACTGGTCCAGCCTGTCACACCTCTGGAGACAGACACCCTGGCCTCCCTGTCACAGGTGAAGCAAATGTATTGGTAAAGTTTTTGCTGACTGGAGGCTGTCATTGGTCCGCAGTGAATATAAATAAGAGACATTGAATCCCACAAAGCTTTTTAATCCCCAAACATTTCATTGGTACTTCTCCTACTTAGTAGCTACCCTATGTTTGTGTCAGACTGGTTTCATCCAGCATTCTTAGCAATGCTTAAGAAAAGTAATGTTCATAGATATCCCACCAAATTGTTTAGTATGTTAACCGCGTACTCATGAACAAGGACGTTTAAAGACTGCTAAAGCACACACACGGCAGGCAGGCGGGGAGGTGGATGAGTCCAACAACCTGCGATCTTTCTGCCAGGAGGCCGCTGTTCGTTCCCCGTGTGAAATGAAAAGTCAATGTTAATGTTTTTGTCACATAACTTGCACACTTTAGTAGCAGCACTTCTGTGGGTATTTAAACCCAAACGACAATCTTTTCCGAAACCTAACTAAGTATTTCACGATCTTTTCTTAAACCTAACTAAGTATTTCACGATCTTTACTTAAACCTAACTAAGTATTTCACGATCTTTTCTTAAACCTAACTAAGTATTTCACGATCTTTTCTTAAACCTAACTAAGTATTTCACGATCTTTACCTAAACCTAACTAAGTATTTCACGATCTTTTCTTAAACCTAACTAAGTATTTCACGATCTTTTCTTAAACCTAACTAAGTATTTCACGATCTTTACCTAAACCTAACTAAGTATTTCACGATCTTTTCCTAAACGTAACTAAGTATTTCACGATCTTTTCCTAGACGTAACAAAGTAGTTTTCTTGCCTAAACCTTCTGAAGGAAAAAGCACAAAAAATGAGAAGGAACTTTTCATAACCTATCATACAAACGTCAAAGTCGTTGCAGGGTTTTTATCTGCATGCATTCTTGAGACTGCAGAGTTTATTTTGATGGGATCTAAGTACCCTGTTATCTAAGCAACTAGAATATCCTGGTAAAAATAAAACAGGTTTGCTTATGAATCTGGGAAACCAAAGCACACAACAACCCTCATAAAAGAATAACTTGACTTTGTGAGTATTTATAAGTAAAAGAGTTGTAGTAGCCAGTCCCATTCACCTCCTCAATTTCTTCCCCTACAGATCTTGGATTCGCAGCACTTCGAGGAGTTCCCAGCCAAGCCTCTTGACTCCCTGCAGCCCCAGGACGCCTCGCTGATCAACCCCAACCAGGGCCAGCTCGCTCCCTCCGGACTGGACAGCTTGGGGCAGCACATAGACCTGGAGCTGGGACTGGGCACAGGGACTGGGGTCATCTCCGGGCCCGCCGTAGGTTCATGTGTCGGGGTAGACTTAGCAACGGGCTCAAGCTTCGGAGCAGGGTTAGACTTTGGGTCGGGGGAATGTATGGGCGCAGGGGTCGGGCCGGCAGCTGGAACGGGGGTGTCTTCCCCGGATCCTGAAACCCAAAGGAGGCTGTCCCTCCAAGAACCACAGACCCCTCTGGACTCACGGACACCACAGCGACACAGCTCTGACCCAGGGGGGAGCTAAGGAGGAGGGGAAAGGAGGGGGGGAGAGAGGGATGGAAGGAGGGATACAGAGAGTGTACGAGAGTCCCTTCCTCTTTCCACCGTTTGGAGATCGAGAGGCAACTACTGTACCTACCACCAAAACCCTTTAGGGCACCTGGCTACTGTACCTTCACCTCTGACCTTTCACCTCTGACTTTCTAAGAGACACTCTACTCAGAGACCCCGTGAAGCCAGGCGGGGGTTGAGTCCTCTCTCTGTCTCTCTCTCTCTCCCACAAGTCTCTCCCCCCCATCCACCCATCGTGGAGCTTTCTGAACTCCACAGCGGTACAACCTTTAACCAAAACCACAAACAGAGGAGCTCTGCTGCTTCATGAACACAGTCCGCCTCTCTGTCTGTCTGCTGATGACGCGTAACACACACGGATGACTGCTGTCCTGTAGGAGAATCCCTTTACTGCTGTGTCCAGCGTCGGACGACCGACAAGAACAAGACAACGACGAAAACAAGTAGCCATTTACGTCTTGCACTGAAACCCTATCGAGAAGATGATTATTCTATCCTGTATGTCCGTGGCGCTTCCGAAAAACTCGCAAACCGGTTGGTGAATTGTAGTGTTAGCTGGCCTAACAGGAACCCTGCTGTCCCGTTCTGTCATTGGTCCCCCCCCCCCCCCCCCGTCCTAAGAGCACACTGGATTGGCTGGTTTGCACCTCAGGGGTGGGAACTGGAGGGTTAAAAGCCATGATTTTTTTCTCGATGAACATATCAGCTGCCCTACTACAAACATTGTACAGATTTGCTTGAGAGCGAAGAACATGCAGTGTCACTGCAGTGTCAACAGGTAAACTGGCGAACGTACGAGTTTACCATGAGGACAGTGCACCAAAATAAACAGCAAACTCTAAATACTTAAACAAGCAGGAAACCCACGTTTACTAAAACCACAAGCTACGACCTTGTAGAGAAACAGAAAACTTGACGATGACCTGACGATGTGATGACATGACACTGGCCTGCTTTCATTTCTAAAAATCAAAGCACATGCATAAAGGAAAAAGTGATTGATAGTGAATCTAGTTCGTCACAGTTGAATTTGCTACCTCAGATTTCATCGGTCCTTACTTTTTTCTTCACCTGAGCAAGCGCCCAGAATGCTTTCACCTTGTACATAAACCGGTTTTGTCTTGCGATTCCGTAAATACAGCAAGTTTGCAAGTTTACGATGACCAGCCGAATGCGCCATCATTCTGTGTACAGTGCAATATGCAATCAGCAAGAAGAGACGAGTGAGTGTGCGTTAATGTCATTATCTGTGTGTGCGGTAAGTTCAGGTCTAGACCTGTTCACGTGTTTCTAGTTTGTCCCGGTTTTTGCAGAGACTGGCGTAGAGTGGGTTTGCTTCCACACGCTGTAGAAAGTCACTGGATTCTAACGTGGAGGACACATTGTAACTGGTTTTAGAGGTTTAAACAGGCGGGGGACAGATCGTTTGGAATCTAGCCCAGAACAAATAGAAACCCTTTACTGTGCAATGTAGGTTTTAAAACACTTAAGAGGTCACCCAAGCAGTAGTGATCCCAGGAGGAAGAAAACATATCTCAGTACCACTGTTTTTGAGAATACTTCACATTAACTATCATCGCATCCCATTTTGAAGCCCTCAGATCTTTCTCTGATGTCATCATTTTAGCAGCCTGCCAACACACATCTTTGAGGTGTGAAGATGCAGCATATGTACAGACAGGCAAACTGGCACCAATCGGTTTGCAATTACAGATAACAAGAGCGTAGTTGTAGTCCTTTGTGTGAGGATCGGTTCCATCTGTCGCTCTTTGGTCCAGGCCTCCGCGATCTCTCCTCCGCCTACATCATATTATATCACTACAGTGGAAGGTTGTGCCTCATGGAAGCGGCGTGGCACGTCACCGGGCAAACCACATGAAAAGTTCATGATGAACGATGGAGGTTGAAGGTGGGTTCCTTTTCAATGACGCAGCCTCAAGAGGAAGGTATTCCTTGCATACGAAGAATTTCTGTATATGAAACAAAAGTCCTGGAACTAAGTTTTGATCCAAAGTTTGAAAAATAAATCATCTAACAGTCAGAAGTTTCACACTTTGCAAAGTGCATGTCCATCACATACCCCCACTCCCACCCCTTTAAATCTCCCTATATATCTACAAATGGAATAAATATCAATGTGATTTATGATGGCGGTGATGAAATGAACACTGTGCAGTGGTGCTGCTGTGAAGACGGTGGTCTGGAGTTTACCCAGATACCTCAGGGCAGGCAGAGATGTACGAGATTGCAGGTGCAATGATGAACCCTTTTAGTAAAAACCTAATATCTTTAATAACTAACCTATGAC
The DNA here is from genome assembly GCA_016806645.1 of Ophiodon elongatus. Classification (NCBI taxonomy): domain Eukaryota; kingdom Metazoa; phylum Chordata; class Actinopteri; order Perciformes; family Hexagrammidae; genus Ophiodon; species Ophiodon elongatus. Next base: position 1,555,644 of record JACSYO010000396.1, on the reverse strand, counting down.
ATCTTCAAATTGTCTCCCCTGATAGAAAATGATCCGGGCAGAGTCCTGACCGAGGGGGGGGAGCCTGTTGAAGACGTGCAATAGTCCTTTAAACAGTTAAGACTTGTAGCAGCTTAACTGCCACCCGCTATCGTTGAGCACTTTAGCTCCTAAGCAGTGCAGATGCTTCATGAAGACTCAGGAACGTGTCGGTGATGTTAGAGGGGTCCCTTTTCCTTTGTCTCACAACTCCAAACCAACCAATCAGAAGGGAGGACACCTCAACTGCTTTGGGGGCTCCTCTTTAAAGCAGACTCGTGAAGATTGTATTTGGCCACCTGCTGGTCTAAGCTATTGTGTTTATTTATTGTTGTAGGATTATTCCTCTTTGCCTGTGTGTTTTTTATCATTCTGTCTTGGGTTAATGAGAAGGCTGCCCGTTCTATTTTATTTATTATTATGAAAAGATTCTATACGGATCAATTCGCACACTCACGCAAAGCCACATTGGATGCACGTTGTGCACGTGGCCTGTTTGACCTGTTTTCACAGGCGCTGCAGCCGATGATGCGACGCTCTGTAACTTTAGCTTGGAACCAAAGCAAGCGACCGCCGGCGCCATTTTAAACTCGCATGTAAATGTGGCTGCATTAACTTATGATGTTAAAGTTCAGATTGCTTTGTTGTTCTTGTGAAGTTGAGGGTTTGTACACTGTAAAAAAAAAAAAAAAGAACAAGTGATTCTAGCTACTGTCAGATGAACTGGGATTCAACATGTTATTGTTGAATCCCAGTTGGTGCCGAGCAGCTAGAAGCCCCCTTCTTCAGCTTCCTGTTAAAATGTAAGTGAATGCATCACGGATGTCCAAAAGCTCGATAAGCTGCCGCTCACCAAATCTAGAGTTCCATCCACGTCTTTGCCACTGAATCTTTTCTTCTTCTTTTTTTTACAGTGTAGTGCTGAGGTGGTGATTTTCCCACAGCGGGCTCTCCTCGCCATCACGCACGCTGTAGCGGGAGCGTTGCTAGCGTTCAATACCAGTCACCTCGTGGCCTGAACCGTCTCTTTACGCTCAGAACGATGACCTCAGAAAAACCAGAACCTGGTTGTTGTCGACTCATCCTCCTGGCGCGTGACGTAGACCGTAGTGGAATATTCAATGCTACAGAATACATTTATGTAATGCATACTGCATATTATAAGAGTAGAGGGTACACTTTGGGACTGGGGGTGTGTTTGTTGGGGAGGGGGGGGGGGGTAGGAGTGTTTTTTCGCCCCTTTTTGCATTTGAACTCACAGATATAAAACCCCAGCTTACAGGCACACTTACACACACACACACACACACACACACACACACACACACACACACACACACACACACACATACACACCTTCCTTAACGGCTCTTCCATACCGCTGAGCTTTTTTTCAGCTCCGTTCGACTTTCTATGAGTTCTTGACAGACTTGCTTTCTGTCTTTGTAGATATTTTGAGCACTGGGGGAAGGGGGGTGGGGGGGTTTGGTACTGTTTACAGTGGATCTGCTCTGCCTACTCCTCACCTGTACATACCAACTTCTACTACTTGTAAAGGAATCAAAGTCTTTGGCACTCGTATAGCCAGCACTATGCAGAAACTGAAACAAAAAAAAGTCTTTGGCATGCTTTGAAATGCAGAATACTATATAGGAAAATATACTAAATAAATAAAGTCTGCTCTAATTTCTTATTAAAATAATCACCCGATTGAAAAAAAAACCCCAACAAAATAAAAACCGTGCATAAAGCCGTCCGTGGTAGAAACGAATGCGACGATGAGGGTGATGAGGATGATGAAGCTGAAGACTTTTAATATTGTGCAAATCTTTACTTGCATGCTGCACTGAGAATCATCCAGCAATGAGGGGGTTTGACGTGCAAAGCAGCTGACTTCTTTTGCTGTATGCTTGCAAACTGTGTGTAGAGTGAAACACTGAATTCTTCCGGGTTACGGGAGAGTCATATTTATATATACATACATACATACATACATACATATATATATATATATATATATATATATATATATATATATATATATACTACTTCCAGGTCATGGAAGAAATGGGTACTGAATAGCTGCAAACATAGTGATCCTAGATGATACAATATTATATTGTATATTTGTATCTTTGGTTGCGAACCACTGTAACAGAGTGATGCATGTGTGGGCAGAACTGGTGACCGTTTCCCCAAATATCAAGGAAGTTAAATCAAGTGCATCTAAGATATTACAAATCCTGCTTTGGCCCAGTGGACGGGCTGCCCTCTGAAGATTCAACTATCGACGCCTCTGAGAGCAGTTTCCCACATCTTGCTTTATTTTCAGTGCTCCAGGTGTTAAATTCTGTTAGCAATAGCATGTCTTTTAACATGTGCTGAAAAGTGCTGAGTTGTGTGATGTCACCCACATAACAATCTTCTTAATACTCTATGGCAGACCGTGGAATATTAACCATAGATTGGTAATACTGGGCTGGCCAATGCAGCACCTTATTCATATCAAATGTGGAAGAAAGATGGAGGGGGAAACGGTGAAGCTCTGGGTTCTGATTGTGTGATAGCATTATCAATGGTTGAACTTTATAACATTTTAAAAATATTTCTTTCAATAAACCTCTTTGAAAGCAAACTTGTGATGTCGGGACTGGTCCTTGTGTCTTTTAGTGGGATTGTTCAGAGTTTTTGTTTCTCTCCACATTTTAGTTGTGTTGTTTCCTGACAGAAACTTATTTATTTTTCAATGATAATAAGCCCGGTCTTACTTTGTCATGAAAGCATATTAGGATTTAAAAATGTGTACAATGACCGCATCAACCAAGTATTCCTAATATTTCCAGGAGAAACTTCCTTTCTTTTCAGCCATGACGAGGAACTTTAATTTTGTGTTTTTGGCGGTCCCTGTGGACAGACGTGGTAGTGTTTCCAAGCGCCAGAGTCCCTTTAGAAAACCTCATTTTACTGCAGCAGGGGTCTGACAGTCTGGCCCTCTCAGTCCTGGTTCTGGGTCTCCAGCAGCGTGGTGTTGGTGTTGGCTCTCAGCAGGGATCGGAGGAGCAGAGAGGAGAAGCTCTGCTCCTGGAGGAGGAGGAGGAGGAGGAGACGGAGACGGAGACAGAGACTCTGCTGCTGCTGAGCTCTCCTCATCCCGCCGGAGCTCCGACTGCAGGTTGAAGGCTGCTGTGAAATCGGATCTGGGTCTGTCCACAGTGGACTGGTCTCTGGAGTCTGAGCTGAAGGAGTTTCTTGTGAACCTCCATGATTTCGTCTGATTTCGCACGGAATCCGACCCGGTGACACCGATGATGAGCATTAAGAATAACTACATAGGAATAGTCAATCTTCTATTATCATCCCGTTTCCAAATGTATGTCATAAAGAGGCATCAGGATTAAACGGAGACTGTTTCATAACAGTTAAAAGATTCTCACAGTAACTTCACCCTCTTGCACATAGCCCAACACTCATGCCTAAAGAGGCATACAGAGAATCACACACCTATAGCTCCTTAAAGGGGCTTTATACTCCTGTTGAGCTGAGCCGGCGGCTTGCAGCTAACGGTGCTAATAGAGCCAACAGTGAGGCGGTCCGGGATGTTATGAGCTGTATCCTCCGCTCACATGCACTAACGAGCACTATACTAATGATCTAGACCAGCGATTTTCAACCACTGTGCCATGAGAGATCGTCAGGTGTGCCGTGGGAAAATGTCCAATTTCACTTAATCGGTCAAAAAAAATATTATTTAGTTGCCGCAAATAATTTGCCATTGTTGTGCGTCTGAGCCTGCAATATAGTGTCTGGCCTAGTAATGAAATACTCTTCCAGGCCAGTGGGTGGCAGTAGGTAGCGCAATAATTACCCTGTTAATTTAAAATAGTAGAATTAAATGATGCGCGGGAGAGGTTGTGGTGAAGAACGGCGATGGAGAAACATTTCAAAAAGAAAGATGCAGACTCTGAACTACTGGGCTCTGGGCAACCGTCTAACCAGATGAAAAGCCCAGAACGAGTGGTGGTAAAAAAGAAAGAAAACACTGAGCTCGAGGCAGTACAGTGAAGTTATCTTTCGTTTGGATTCACTTTCACCGGGGATCCGACTGCACCGATTCCGTTATGCTTGGTGTGAGGGGAAAAGCTATCAAACAGCGCCATGGTCCCAAGCAAGCTGTGACGTCATCTCGAGACGAAACACCGTCACTTAGCAACAAGAACAGGGACTATTTTTGTTCGCCTGCGCACACAAACTGAGAAACGGGTAACTTTTATGAGGAAATCCACAAATGTGTCTGAGAAAGCTCTCAAAGCTCTTTAGTAGCTGAACTGGTGGCTGTCGTGTTTTTAAATACACATAAGACGTGAGAACAACTGCTCTTCATTGTAATAGACTAACTCTCAACAGGCTAGCAGCACAAACAACAACATCCCACTTCACTCGCTCTGCCAATCCCAGGTACGCTAATGTGTGCCACCACCCCATAGCTAGGATGATTGACAGGTTTTACAGCTTCACAGGGCATGAGACGTTCACTGACCTCCTGAACTCAGTATATGCAATAACCACTCATTTTATCTCGAACAATTTATTCCTGTAAACATTATAACATAACAGGTTAACATTCATGTCACTCAGTCCGTTACAATATATTTATAACAAATACCACAGTGGCCAAATTAAAAAGCCCACACACTGTGGCAGAAACATTAATACTACCTGCCTGCAAAGCCATTGTGAACGAGATGCATTTTGTAACTTTTTGGGTTGTTGGTGTGCCGCGGGATTTTTTTATTGTAAAAAATGTGCCGCGGCTCAAAAAAGGTTGAAAAAACTGATCTAGACGACCGGGATGTATATTGCATCTTTAAAGGAAACATGTTACGGGTTCTTGTGAACACACCAGAGACATTATGAGGTGTGACTGAAACAGAGCAGCAGGTATTTACACTTTCGCAATTTTAACGCATATATATATATATATATATATATATATATATATATATATATATATATTTTTTATTATATTATATATATATATATATATATATATATATATATATATATGTATACATATATATATATATACATATATATACATATACATATATATATATATATATACATATATATATATATATATATATATACATAGACATATATATACATATATATATATGTCTATATATATGTATATGTATATATATATATATATACATATACATATATATATCTATAGATATATATATATATATAGATATATATAGATATATATATGTATGCAGACTAATGAGGCACGTCATGGCTGATGTTTGCCATTTCTATCACAAGGTGTCGCTCTAAACCTACATGTGAGGTTGAACCATTTTGAGGTTAAACCTGCTTTAAATTTGTTTCGACTCACAGGTTCTATTTGTGGAGTTATTTCAATTTGACCTGCTCTTATGGGGGACATTGTCGGATGAGTAAAGAGGGAATTAGCCACAATAATTTGTTCAAACATTTACGAGACATGCTATCTCAACACATTATTCGCAATTAGTTTATCTCATTGTCAATATAATTGGAGTTATAATAAACATGTTTTTGTGATTTGTCTTGAATTATTTGTGCTTCCAGCTGGGGCTATTTCATTTAAAGAATCGATAATAATCCGGATTAAATGGTCTAACTGTCTAGCCCATCTATAACACAGGTGATCGTAGCCGTCTAGTTCCTAACTGGACTCTCCGTGTTTGGCGTGACATTCCAGTGATCTGGCCGATGTAAGGGCGTCTTCCTGGGCAGTGGCCGAGTCCATAGCCTGCCCCGCACCCCCACCCCCACCCCTTGCTATTGGACCAGCAACGTCCCGTAAAAGGAGTCAAACTTCTCCATTGTGTGTACAAGTTGTCTGTCAAAAGTACATGTGGTGACGACGGAGGGCCTGCCCAGGGTTTGAAAGCTGTGATTGGACGATAGCCTCGTCACTCGCAGCGTCGCGTCGATTTCATTGGACGACACGGAAGCCAGTCACCGGCGTCGCTCTCTGATTGGAGCAGAGCTCCTTCGGGGAGGATCACGTTAGTCTGCAGCCAGCGGAGAGCACACTCGGGTGGGCGGATCGTAGCGGTGACAGCGACGCTTGCGGACTCCCGACAAAAACTGTCAAAAAAAGAGCAGACAACTAACGGTGAGTCACGTTTAAAGACGAACATTGTGTTGTACTCGTGGTGTGGGGGGGACGTGCGCCGTTTTCCGTTTGCCGTGAGTGCGAAGCAAGCGCGCGGACCGCGGGGCAGTTTTCGTAGCAGTGAAATGACGGTGATTTCGGACGAGCGATCTCACAGCGACGGTGCGGTGTGGAGGATATAACGGTGCCTTCAGGTGCTCCTCGGAAACTCTTACTTTCGGAAAGCAGCGGGCCCAACGCGCGCTAGTAACGTACTGGCCCATTCTTCAAGTTTCTAGCCAGAGAGCAGTTGTTTTGCAACTTTCATAGCTAGCACTGACTGTGAGCTTTCACTCTCCCCGTCACATTTACTACGAAGGTGGGCAGGTCACGTGCGACTGAATATGGTCCTTCCGATATTCCCGACAGCACTTGAGGCAGCATGGGTGCGCACTGCGCGGCGAAGTTGCACAGTCACAGCAGACAGAGGAGCGACGTTATGCTAGGTAGCTTTACTCTGTCCTCTCACCACAGCCTGCTAGGAGGGGCTGAGCAGCAACGCGACTAGAGTCGGACAGTGTTTACGTTGCTCCACGCTGTAGTGGAGCTCCACACACTTAACTGTGCCTCCTCCACACGGCATTACTGCATTAATACTACATACTACATTCATGTCACAGCAGAGATGTGTCTCCACTGATTTGTTCTCGTTCTGATCGCTGCTTATCACTGGCTGCCCCGCAACGCTGCTGATGTACTCAGATAAGCTTCTCACTCACTCAGATTTCTCCATTCCCCCCTGACACGCGCACACAGTAAACGGTTACATTTAGGGGTAAATATTTGATTTTGCTACAAGGGCTGTGGTTGAAATCTAGATCTCAAGATTATACGCGAAAAACAATTCTAAATATTCAAAACTGACGAGGCAGAAAGTTCATTCTTGACTGTTGAAACTAATAGTGTGACCCCTCCAAAGATTCCAAATTCAAGGTCCATTTATTTCCTCCCAGAGCTTTCAGCTGCATCTCATGGTATTTATTATCCCACGGTGTTTGCTCACTTATGATGGAGTTAAGGTGCGGTCACACCAAAAGCGTTGCAAATTTTTCGCGTGAGTAGATTACATACAAAGTCAATGCACAGACGCGAAATGATTGCGAAAAAGCACATTTTCGCCGGGCGGCGCGAATTGCGCAAAGCAAATAATTCGTTTCATTCGTGCGAGTTGAAATTTTTCAACTCCGGCGAGAAATTCGTGTGACGCCTCATCGCGAACCAAGACATGAGGGCGTTTAATGTTCCAACGTTTGTGGGACTTCCACAACGTGTACAAAGCAGAACTAGTGGTTATTTCTTCCACGGTGGATGGCAGAAATTAATTATTTCCACGGAGATAAGCCACGCCCCCTCTCCGGCGGCGCTTCTAATGCGAAAAAGCGAATGACGCGAAAAATAAGCACAAATAGTCCGGCAAGTAAACTCACGCGAAAAAGGTGTGAACGCACCTTTAGGTGTTCTAACTGAGCGTGGTCCGTCAAAGCTGAGGAGGACAATGAGATGCATTTGAAGGTCTAGAGAAAGCTCACAGGTGGACCTTAAGGTTAAGTTTATTTTTTTTCATCAACTTCAACTGATGCTCAAAGTGACAAACTGTGTTCCTCTTTTGAGTTACATAAAACCAAACTCTTTGTATTGTTTGTCCCTTTTTTATCCCAGCTTATAATTAACCATTAATTATAATAATAGAACCGTATTGTTCACTGGAACATTATTGCACTTTTTGCTGGTGAAACTGATGATGTAAAGAGGAATCACAGCAGAGAGGATTGTCTCCCTCCCTCCCTGTCTCCCTCCTTCTATCCAGATTACTCTCCAATCCTCCCCCCAGCCAGATTACTGAGTGGGAAATAAGAGGTGGAACAACTGATCTAAGGCCCTGAATTCATTATGGACCAGATCCAATCGCGGCCCTAAATTGTTTCCGTTGCTCGTTTGCTTTGCGGTAAGCCCGCCAAAGTGATCAGGTATTAGGGCTTGAGGGGTTACCAAACAGGGCGCAGCGGTCGGTCACTGTGGCACCAACTTCCCCCAGAGTGGCTGAAATGAACAGCGACTGTCTCTGTTCGGTTTCCCAATGTGCAGAGGTGAAAGAGAGGCGTTACACATCATTTGCAGCCCAGGGATCGAACCCCACCTGAACGCTCTCCGTTTGCCCTCGGATGGATCCCTCCCTGCTACCCAGAAAACTCAGGAGGCTCTTATTTTGAAGGATACATGTGTCAGCTCATATAACTTAATTGTGCTGAAATGACCCAGTGTTTGTTGGCGTCGAGTGAAGTTCGAGGCCACATCATAGATCCCAATTGTTGATACACTTTCCTAGCAAGGAGTGCAGTCGTCCAGCAGCTGGGAGTCTGACGCTCCCCGTCTCTGCAGTCTTCTGTTCAGTCTTCTGTTCAGTGTTCGGTATGGTCAGAGGCAGTTGTGTTACTTCGGGATGCAAAATCAGAAGCTTGGACTGTTGAGACGTCTGTTAAGAGTAGAAAGTACTTTGAAAAGCGTTTTACTTTTCTAGAAATACCACAGCGGGACTGGTGCCACAGAGCAGATATTTCCAGTGATGAAAACTGCTTTAAAAAAGAAAAGAAAAGGGGAACATCTGTTTTCATAAATGCATCGGCCCAACTTGTCACATTCTGCTATGGTGCCACTCTGTCAGTGCACTGAACCTTTACCAGTGTTTAAACACTCACCAACATCAAATACCACTCTCTGTAGTTTTATAGTCGCGGACGGTTTTGGATTCTGGGAAGCTGCAAAGGTGAAATCAGTCTTCTCAATAACCTACAGCTAATGCAGCGTACAAAGTAGAGTATGACTGTTTTCTTGACATTTACTAAAGCTGAACATGTATTTTCACCAAGGCGTAACGAAGAAGCCACTCTCAGGACAAATTGGACAAATGAGGGGAGGAGGGTAATTGGTTGGTTATTCAGGTGATTGATTTTTATATAAATATGAAGTGACACATTGGCATGGTAACTTTCAGGAACAATTTGTGTATTTTATAGCTGCTTCCAGGGTGGCTTTTAGTCCTGCTTTAAGAAATAATTGATAAATGTGTAACTTTTATGGTAGCTCCATAACAATAGAAGGTCGAACGAACGCTTCATGGTCATGAATCTTAGGTATTTATCTTCTAGCCATGCTGCAGTCCATGCAATGATAAACTAGCAGTATGCTAAATTGTAAGGCAGTGTACATAAGCTTAATTTATTGTAATATAAATCTTCTGCAGTAAAGAAATGGAAGGACATTTTTCACTTTCATTAAAATAAGAATAAACATACATGAAGGAAAAGGTGACATAAGGAGGAAGAAATAATGGAAGGAAGGGGTAAATCAGTAGGAGGGGAAGGAGGAAAGGGCCGTACCAAATAGACAGTTTCCTAGAGTTACTCAGTTGGAAAGGTCCTGGATTGGTCTCAGCCAGTGGAATGTCTATTGACTGGAGCCGCGAGACATTGACTCCCCGTTTTCTTGCTCAGACACTGAAAATAAACTGATGGATAATCTGCGGTGTTCTTCTCTCTTGGTGTCTGATCACCATGACCGGGAGTCGTAATTCATCTTGAGATATGTCAGAAACGGCCTTTTGCAACAATGCAACTTTGTATGTTGAAGCTTATTTGGGAGCTGTCCAGTTCAAGGAGGAGTCTGGGTCAAAAGGGTGTGGGGTTGGGGGTGGCAGGAAAGCCGATCTGTGCTCCACAGTCAGGGTCGTTCCGACTGCAGCAGGATACTTTCTCTTAAAGGCCGGCGGGCGGCTTCATCCCGGCCTCTGTCTAGGAATCAGGAAGCAGGGGAAATCCATTATCCATTTGCTCCTGTGCTGCCAAACAATGCTGCTGCTGAGGGCAGTTTAGTCCGGGACAAGGACTGCATTATGATCCTTATGCAACGATGCTCCTGAGCTACTCATTTGGTGTCCGTTGGTGGAGCATGGTTAAGCTTTGTGGCCCGGATTGGGCCGCTTTGTTGGGGTATAATTGATCCAAAGTAGTTTGAACGACATCGTCTGGCCACATCTAAAGACGAAAGGGTTTCAAACTGGTGCGACGAGGCCAAATTGAGTGACTACATGTGAAACGTAACGTTACGACCCATTGTGTTTTGGTCATTCGTGCTGCTCGTCATCCCGTGGGCGTCTTTCGGTTCTGATCGCCGATCCCCGCAAGTTAACTACGCTCCAACTCTCCGCTGGAGGCCCCTGCATTTTATTTTTCCGGCATCCTTCGTGGTCCTCGCCACCGCAGCCTTAATACACCACCCGCATTTAAGTAATGGGAGAAGCTTCCGATTGGGTGTGAATGCCGCCTCACATCTGTGACAGAAGACGTTGTGAGAGGAATGAGACGAAGAGAGCTTGAGAGAGTTCAAACCCTGACTCCTTTCTCACCACCACACCAGTCCGATCCCTGGCTGAAGTGGATGGGATCTTCGGTTTCCGAAACTTAAAAAAAAATGCAGCCTCCCCTGATTATGCTGTTGGAAAGGCTTATGGGGGGGCGGGGGGGGGTATCAGACACTGTTTGACCATCAACAGGAAGGATTTTCCTGATTGTGAAACTCCCCCGGCTCAGCTTTTTCTGCCAGATGACCCTGTTGCGTCAACAGAGTGGTACCATTCAAAAGAAAGCTTTGTCCATTACCTGGTAGCATCGTATGCCATGTTGTTTGCTAAATTCTCAAGGCTGTAGCATCAGTTGATTGGTTGCCTGCCATGTAATTAGGTAGGCCACAAGCACCGGACAGCTTGACCCTGGGAAAGCATTTATGATCTGTTCGGCGGTGATCAATACCCCCCACAGCTGTAAATAGCTCCAGTACAGCCGGTGATGCTTTCCCATTATTATCGAACCCGTTTACTGTAATATCAATGTAGTTCATTATAGCACCGAGCTTTTAATTCCTTGAACCGGATTAGTTGTTTCGTGCCAAAGCATCAGTTAAACCTCAATTTGGCACCATTTTGTCTTTTCTCCACAGTCGTCAGAAGTGTGTAATTGCAAAAGATATGTTTATGTTGTGAGGATGTTCAGCCAAGGCTGTTGGCGGACGAGGCAAGCTTATGGTGTCGCCAATGGCTGGAAGTGGAGATGTCAGGTCATCGGCTCATGTCAGGTTTGAGTTTGTGCTGCTCACCCTCGTATGATTTGCAGTCTTTTAATAAAGCCCGGGTTTGTTGAGGGAAGTCGCAGCCAAGTGAATCGAGGCATTCATTCTCTCTATGCCGTATGAAATGCAAAAAAGAGAGCTCATTTCATCCTCTTCCTCCCAGGCCTCAGGTTTGCCTCCCTTGTTTCAATCAATTATTTATCACAGATTTTATAGTCAGTATGTGAGCCATTACTTGTGGACAAATGCAGAGCTCTGATTTCTAAGAGCATGCAAAGCCATCTGGGGCTGCATCTAATGATTATTTTTTTCAAATAATCAATTCATTGTTTAGTCCATGTCCATTCTGATTTCCCAGAGGTGGTGATAATGGATGATACAGCACAGCTACGATAGCTTCTTCTGTTTGGGCTCTCCGTTCCCCCAAAAGTCAATTCTGTCAAGACAGCTTTCTATTGGTCAAAGGAGCTCATCTGTGGGTCAAAGTTCAGCAAAGTTGAACTAGACGAGACACATTCCCGCCCCCCATTGGCGAGCGAATCCACAGATCGCGGGGATTCCATTGGAGCGGACTGGTTTTGCCGTGAAATCTTCCCTATTGTAAATTCTGAGCAACACAATCTGACCCCTGACCCTCTTATCAACTGATGTCTGTAATTCCATTCAAACGCACAATCAGGGATTCTTCTCCTCTTCTCTCAGGTATTAACATGTTTTATCCTATCAGTGACATGTCAGGGTGAAAACATGTTTAAGCAACCACCACTGCAGAAGCTCCAAAATGTGGAGTTGAGTAATTTTTCAAATTAATTTAGTAAATCAGAGTCAACTGTGTCACAAATTGCTACAGACTTTGCACAACGCCATATTTTCTCTTGAAAAGGCACGTGGACTTTTCTCTTTCAGAGACCCAACAGCCAGCGACATGATTTCACAGAGCCGTGTCTCCTGGGCAGCCACACACACATACACACACACACACACACACACACACACACACACACACACACACACACACACGCACACACGCACACACACGTGTCCGTGTGTGAACACTTGCAGAGATGCGTAATGTGTGTGTGTGTGTTGGTGGGGATGGAGGGGTGGAGTGCGACATTGCGTGACAACGGCGGCTTGAGTGAATGAAATGATGGAGGGATGGAGAACGGAGGGGAAGAATGGGATGGTACAGAGTGAGCCGGTTGCTGTAATCCACCTCCCCCCCTCACAACAGCAGCAGCTGGACCAATGTGTCAGCAACCAGGCTTTACTGCTGCTGGGGTTTATACAGCAGGGTGAAGAGTCGAGCGGTGTACAGATGGATGGGTAGATAGACGGAGGGTGGTGGTTAAGAGGTGTGTTGTAACACAAGGGCATTTTAATAACTGGATATTTTCTAGAACTCCTTTCACCAGTTGTGGTTTCAGTGCTTTCTTTAACTTTAATTGTGAAAGTTATTCTTGGTTATTCATATTGAACTGCACATAACTAAACCCTTGCATCCTCAGGTGTTTAGTTTGGGGTGATAACGGAGATGGTGTATCAGCCAGAGGGGCCACAACACATAAGGAAAAGCCTTATGAAAGTAGTTTAGCCGTGGGAACACTTGTCTTTTCAATGTAACTTCTGTGATGTGATGCACCAGATGGTTCATTCAGTATCAGCAAATGTGTGTCCACACTTGACACTTTAATGCGACATGTCTCATCAGATATGGATCGGATATATTATATGGTCAGAGGACCGGCTGTAAAACGGTGGATAAACGTGTTTCATATTCTATAAATCCTTCACAATAAAAGTCGTACTTGTTTTATTGAAGCATAGCCTCAAACAAAGCTCTGCTAATTCAGGGTTGAACACATTTTCCTATAGAATAGATTTACATTTAACACAATCCCTGTGTTTTTTATATATATATATATATATATATATATATATATATATATATATATATATTATATGTGTGTTTTGTTTTTTTTATTTATTATTATATATAGGAAGTATGAATGAAGTTGTAACTTGTGAGAAATGGAATGGACCCCAAATATCTGTGTACAAATAGTTAGGAATGTGAGGAATTTAAAGAATAGAATCCACTATAGCATGGTTTCAGCAGACCAAGCTGCAGTGTACACACACACACACACACACACACACACACACACACACACACACACACACACACACACACACACACACACTGGCGAATACCCGCTGACATGTCCTAGCCCTGGATGAGTGTGTGTCCACTACCTGTGTGTGACTGTTTGTTTTGGGATTAGAGTTTGATGTGTGTGTGTGTGTGTGTGTGCCCGTGTGCTGCTTTGCATTCCATTGCCATGTGTTCAGCCTCAATCTGCAACAATAGGCCATAGAAATACTCTGTGCGTGTGTGTATGCATGTGTGTGTGGGCGAAGCCGCGGGGACATACAGGGGATTCATTCAACCGCTGCTGCTGCGTGTCTTTCCAAAGGGAGGGGGAGGACATCTCTACCTGTCTGTCTGTCTGTCTGTCTGTCTGTCTGTCTGTCTGTCTGTCTGTCTGTCTGTCTGTCTGTCTGTCTGTCTGTCTGTCTCTGTCTCTGTCTCGCTGCTCACTAAGTTGCACACTAATGGGCTGCAGCAAGTGTTGAATCATACTAACTTGACCTGAGAGCCAGAAATCAGCTCTGACACACACACACACACACACACACACACACACACACACACACACACACACACACACACTTAAACACTAGCCCTTTCACTCAACCTCAAACAGGCCCTCTGTGAGTTCCATCAAGGCACTGTATGGATGTGAGAGCCACAGACACAGACGCAGGGCGCATATTAACGTTACCTAAAGAGGAGCTCTGTGAATTGAGTCAAAATCAGGAGGCCACTGACTGATCCACACACATGTGCGTACATGTGCAACTACACGATATAGGTTTGAAATATACTCTGGGTGTACACGTTGTTTACACGACAGACCGTAAACTTTGAGGTGTAATTGTATGGAGACATTTTAGTCCAAAAAATTAGATTGGAACTAGATGCATTTGCTCTGAGTAAATATACTCCTGAAAGTAATTTGAAGAATGGAAAGCGTCAGCCTTGTTTGTCTCAACCAACCTGGTCCTGAAAAAAGGAAGTGGTCCCTAATTAATAAACATAGAGCAGAGCAATCACAAGCTGTCGACGGTGTATGAGAGCCATGCTGCAATTTGGAGTGTGATATTGTACAAAACCATGTGATGACTAAGAGATGCACCAATTGCTTGTTCATTACGATTTAGTTTTTAGGTCTGATCTGCCAATTTACAATTTTCTTTCTAAGAACTATAATTGACAAGACTAACTTCTTCCACCAGAAATCTTCCCAGAAAATCATTTCAACCGGCCTTAAATTTTAATTCAAATGTTAAGGAAATAACAGATTGTGGATTTGAAATACTTGCTTATAATTACATTACTTATAATTGCTTATAATTACATGCATAATAAAATGGTATTAGTAGTTTATGTATTATAGTAGCATGTATTACAAGCTAATTAGAGCTGGTGTTTGGAAGTTTAACGAGTCGTCATTCCATCTCTAATATCTATTTCATATTGCTGTGAAAATATCTCCTTCAAACAACTGGATTTAATCAAGTTTCTCGCCGAAAACTCAATTCTACAAGATTACATTTGAACACATCACGATGACGTAATAATTTACCTCTGCCATATACAAATTTTTACTAAGTAGAGCTCAAAAGCCTCATAATGCAGCTCCATTATTTAGCCAAGCAGGACGCTGCTGACAGCTAACAGCTTGCCTTTAACCACGGGTGTGTAGTGCTCGTTTGCACATGTGCAGTACTGTTCATGCAGGATTTACGACGGATCGGGTAGCAAGTGACACGTGTCATTTTTGTTTCTGTGTAGCGTAAATGAGCTGATAAATGTTATGATAATGTGATATAGAATCTGTGCATAGACTCGTCGATACCCGGTCCAGCTTTTTAGGCTGTATCGGAGGGATTTCTGATGCTCGTATCAGAACAACTCTGGGAATTAATAAAATGGAAATAAAGGGGTTATCTGCTGTGTTCACCATATCATAAGCACAGTGAGAAATGTGCCATGAGGTGAGCTAGCTAGCCAGCACGCTAAATGTCTTTGTAATTGTTCTTATCTGTTTTTGATCCCATATACTATTTTTCTTTTCTCATCCCTCACTCTCCTTTGTTCTTGTGCTTCCTCACCCACGCCTCTCTCCTTTCCCCTGACAAACCCTTCCTCTCCTCCTCAACACCATAGATTTCTTCCCATCAGAGGATCAATAGAGCCATCCTCTCCTCTCCTCTCCTCTCCTCTCCTTTCCTTTCCTTTCCTTTCCTTTCCTTTCCTTTCCTTTCCTCTCCTCTACCCGGCAGCCAGCTAGTTGACAGATTTTGGAAGGTGTTGGGATTTTACATCGCCGCTGATTAGGAAAGCAGAGCTCTGTGTACTCTATACACATACACACACGCACGCACACACGCACGCACGCACACACACACGCACACACACACACGTGGTTACAGAAACTTCAGTACTTCTGAAAGTTACATGGGAAAGCCCTCACAGCCTCTGCATTATTAATCTGCATACGGCACACTATTCATTATGTACTATATGTGGGATGTCATGCATAAGTATTATGCTGTTACATAATGATCTTATACACACACACACGCATACACTCACTCCCGTTGAAAAATACCTAAAACTGCCTCAGAACGGCTTGTCAGCAATTTCTATACAACGATTCATGACATGTACGTAAAAATTATTATGATGTATAACGGCACAAATTTATGAGCATATGTTAAAGTCTCGTATAGCCAGTGAATGAACACACGCACGGACACACTTCCAGGACAGCATGTACTCTTGCGTCATCAGACTATTTCAGCCTCGTCTGGCGGTGTCGCATCCGGAGGAGAGGGTTGATGGCAAAGTGGAAATTAAGGGTTCAATTTGTCTTAGTGTGTGTTTGCATTGTGATGGCTGTGTGGCAGCCCAGACCCATTATGAACACATCATGAGCACATTAGTTTGCGGTCTATGTCAGTGTCTCTAATATCTTAGAGAGAACAGTGTTGCAGCCTCGGGGCTAATCTAAACTCTGCATTTGGGCATTTAATGAGACACATTGAACCAGTCTGAATCTTTGATACAGCTTGGTGTTTTCATGTCACTGACGCGACATGGGATTGGTTGACTCATCCCTTGGTTCATTAATCTGCCAAGTGACTCACACATCTAAATGTTCTTATTCCTCTCATATCTTGCTCATATTTGATATATATTTGATACTGACTTCATAAAATTGATCAGGTATTGGCCAGAATTTCAGTATGAAATTGTAACAACAATTTTATAAACTTAAAAAAAAATTTATTAACTACTGATGTGTAGTAACACATGATCCCAATAGAGTGCTCCTCAGCATTTTTTCACGTCCGGTTCCCTCATCTCAAAGTTGATGGGTTTTTGGTTAAATGCCTTAAATAAGGTCTGTGGTAAACACAAGCATATCAGATTTTATCGTTTTGCTCTCCGACATTAAAATACATCAGTAAATAACCCTCTCGTGAATTTTGATGGTTTTACGTGTCTTAAAAAAAACGTTTGCTAACTAGTGGCTAAATGAGACGTCAGAGGTCGTCAGGGAAATTAAGCTTCCCTCTTCTACCCGAGAGCCCCCTTCAAAGGGGGCTTTGGGGTACACTGGTTAAGAAATTTAGGGGAACCCCTGGGAGAAAAAAATAATAATAAAAAGAAAATAATGATGTTTTATATCAGATTAACAAACAAAACCTGTGCTACAAGCTCATGTAAGCCATTTGTACATGCTCCAAACACAACTAATCAAGACCAACGAAATGCATAACCAAATATTCATATTTATATCTCGCCAGCCACTGGACTTGCTGAGCATATGTCTCACTTGCTCGAGTTAGCTTTATGCTACATAGGCTTGCGACCACGCTAAACAACGCCAAGAACACAGGGATTCCGAACATACCACTCAAATACCTATAGACCACAGCCTCAGAAAGATATCAACCAAAGAACACCAGCCCCAGACAAGTATGAAACGGCAACATAAGTTAAAAAGCCCCTTACCTCTTCATGAAACGCTGTAAAAAGATCTGAATTCCGCTGCTCATAGACTGAACTAAGTCCGTAGGTAGCAAAGGAAGAAGAAAAAAAAGGAAAGCAAGCTTCTTTGACTGACAATTTACATATGGGGGGATGGTAACTACCTACCCTATTGCCCTATTACATTACCATCTGCTTGGCCTGACTGACTCTTATTGGCTAAACAGTGCTGTCTATCACCAGTTGGCCAGATTTCCTGTATGCTCCTATCTCTGCAGAAAAAGAGGATATCTCACTCGGCTCTGAAAACCGATCACAGAATAAATTACAGCCTTTTTATTCTCCAGACCTCTGATTTTGAGAACAAAAATATTAATTTTATAGAGATTTCAGAGCAAAAAACATTATTTTAGTTTGGCATTGTGTATGTTAATGCTGTATATGGATGTATTAAACATAATTAATGAAAAAATAAGTTTTGGTAAAGAACTAAATTATTCAATAAATCCTAATTTTCAGAGGATTTTTCTGACTTGTCTGTCCTAAAAACTATTTTATTGTTTTCTGCTTCACTTTATTCAAAGTCAACCTGTGCAGAGAGAGTGTTCACATATTGTGCTATGATATCAAAAAGGTTTAAACCTGCAACTGCATTATTCTAAAGTGATGATCATCCTGAAAGTGCTTTTTTTTATAGGCGAACCTGAAATCTTTTCATTTTTCTGTGTTCCATCTTCATTTAATTTTATCCAGTGACATATATACTGATATTTACACATTATTTTAAAAAAACTCACAGTTATTACCATTATAATAACACCAAGATTATTCAAATAGACCTTGTGGTTGCAGAGTTGTACTCATTTTAGTATGGGCATGTTTTTTTCGTGCGGAGACCTAAAAAATAGGCTAGGGTAGAACAGGTTAAGGGGTGGTGTCGTAAAGTCTTCCGAAACAGTGTCAGTTTCAACGTTTGTTTTCCATAGAGCTTATTCTTTGCAAATATCCAAAATCCAATGTAAAAATCCCATTGACATTTTGTCGAGGGAACCAATGCGATGCTAACTTCCGGGTTGGCCTACAAAAATACTCCATCCCTGCAGTTCTCTATGGATTCCAAACAGTAAGGGATACCAAATTTAGGTTAGTGTTTCCCTTTTTGACTTTTAGACCCTAGTATGGGTCATGCTCCAAAAGTGCTGGATCCTACATGTCCCATCATGCAATTTGATAGCATCCACAACCTATGCCTGGTAAATGCCTACATCTTTCAAATGCCACGTCCCCAGTTTGTAAAGCAAACTTCCCTTATATAACATTTTACCTCTAAATGACCCATAAAACATTGTGGCAAACTTTGGAAGTAAGATCAATTTGTAATTGTATTGAAAAATTTTATTAACCCTTTTGCGTTAGGGATAGAGCTGCAGACCGACCTGTATGGATCTGTGAATTAGGTCATTATCAAGGCCTGCAGGCCAGAGCAGTATATCACTATCTGCAGTGCATAACCACAGCAAGGACATCGACCAGACAAAGTGAACATGTTCAGAGGATCAGCACACTGTGTAGTAGGCTCTGAACTGACCAGGACCCCCGTTCTGTCACTATCAGTAGCCTGCATCAGGCCATGACTTTGATTTATACACTATTTTATCTATCATTCCGAAATCAGAGGCATCAAATAAGTCCACAGGAGCTGTGACAAAAAGTCTGACAATATGCAGATGACACACTGTTTGGCCCGTTATTAAACTTCCTGTTTAATTATTCCAAAGAGCATAATTCCAACTCTTAAAACATCACACACTTCAGCCAGGCTGCCATCACTTTTTATGTGACCAAGCTTCCAAAAATGTGCATCCTCTCTGCTCTGACCCCTTTTATACAGTACGAATATTTCATCAGTGGATCAGTCAACGTGTGTGTGTGTGTGTGTGTGTGTGTGTGTGTGTGTGTGTGTGTGTGTGTGTGTGTGTGTGTGTGTGTGTGTGTGTGTGTGTGTGTGTGTGTGTGTGTGCGCGCTTCAAGAAAATATAGGAAACGGTTTGCTGAGAGATCAGATTTTTTTTATTTGCATATTTATGCAAGTGTGACTTGTCTTTGTGTACCTGCCTGTTGTGAGTCGGTCAGCCCTGTAATTCCCATGTGTGGGAGCAACACTGGTTTTGGTTGTGTAACCATGTGATCACATCCACTTTAATCCATCTTGAACCACCTGAGTTTGTTTCAGTTTTAGTCTTTGACTTTTGATGAAAATTGCTAATAGGTTTATTCATATTTTAGTCCGTTGATTGTATGTTATTGTACAAAGTACGTTAGAGTTGGGTTGGTTTCTGGTTGTGATGGTCCGGTGTACGAACTCACACCGGTTTGAGTGTATTCCAACCAGTTGAACCGGCTTTTGTCAAAGTTAGCTTTGGGTTTAGCGAGAGTGTGGTTGAGAACGAGAAGGGGGTTAGCCCCCAAAGTTAGCCACAGCTTTGGCCCTGGCTCACTTAAGGTGGGATGACCTTTTAAGGTGGACCAGCTATTCTCATTTTAGTGACAAGCCGCTCCTCCAAGTTTTGTTGGAGCGGCTACTGAGTCAAGTGCGACACCTAGTGGTAAAATTCAGTGTGCTGGTTCAGTCAGATGTTGTGGCCTAATATTAACCAGGTTTGATATTTTTTACACCGGCGCAACTCTAATGTACGTCCTCTAAAAGTTTGTTAAAAGAAGTTAGAAGTTTCTGGCAACAGTATGGAAGGAACCCTGTTTCCTTTACCTTTTGCTTGATTTGGTCCGTCTGTTTTTGTGACAAATTACTTGTTGACGGAGGACAACGCTGGAAGCCCAAGTGATAGTTGGAGCGATGAGTCTCGGTGTTGTGTTGGAGTGCAGAAAGTGTAGTTTGGTGTTGTCTAAAAGATTAGGTGATTTGGACAATGTGCATGTGACTCGGGAACGAGACTTCTCTTTGAGTGAGACTTAGTTATACAAAACAACAAACAGACTGGAAGAAGTGAGTCAGACACATAATGGCAATGAGCCTGTCATTGGCAAAAGCCAGCGTTTTAGTGGTCGTACACTGACGACTTGCCATTGCAGCTCATTAAGAGGAGCTGCCTGGACCAGTTTCAAATTGTTGTCTGCATTAGTCACTTACTCACTCAGAATACCCAAGTCACCCTTCTGAAGAAGATTGTTTTTGGCAGCATACTGTTTTACTAAGCAGTCGCGTGTCATTCCACAGACACATGCCGGTAGTTTGTTCAGATTTGTATTTATCATGTATTCTGCTTACACAGCAGAAGTGTTTATCTTTGTATTCATTTACAATAATTGTTACATGTTTTAGCTTTTGTTTTCTCAGCCTACTTTTAGTCCTTTTTTTTTCTCCTGGCAAGAAAGTCATCAGCAAATATATTTCATCATAGTTTTCGTTGATAAAATGAACACTGCCGTACCATTGGAATAGTCCCAGCAGGGACTTTATGAACACAGGAACATTAGCCCTGGGGCTAAATACGGGACATTTAATGTGCAAGTAACGTACCCACAACAGAGACGTTCTTAGCTCTGCAACTGCTACCTATTCTGCATTCAAGTGTGCTGTAGACCACATTGATCGATTCATGCACACACAGACACACATGCATTCGTACACACAGTGCCATTGCCTTAACACAGTACTGAGGATCACTGAACTGCACCTGTACAGTGATCCTTCTGAGACTAATGACAACTGTGTGTGTGTGTGTGTGTGTGTGTGTGTGTGTGTGTGTGTGTGTGTGTGTGTGTGTGTGTGTGTGTGTGTGTGTGTGTGTGTGTGTGTGTGTGTGTGTGTGTGTGTGTGTCTCTCTGGGTGTGTGTTTAGGTGTGTCAGGACACTGATACACTTTCATATCAGCAGCGAACATTCCATAATTAAAGGTGTGGCCTCATTCTATTCTCTGAATTTAGTGATCTCTGACTATGAACTGCATATAAATACAGTGAATGTCAGTAAATATTTTTATTTCCAAGCTTATGAAACCCCTGCATTTATTTAATTATTTAATTAAATAATGAGGCCCAAAATGAATTGACTCTTTCCAACCTCATCACCTGCTAGTGCACCAGACACCTGATCCAAGAGGAGTAGCGTTTCTTATGGCGCTTCCTTGTAGCAATGTGTGATTCACTAGAAGCAGCTCCACATGTTTCTCCACAGGTTCTACAGCTCTCTGGGATACTGTGACCTCACCGAGGGCTGAGGTGTGATCTCTATGCACCACAGCAGAGTATGAGAATTACATCAAATAAATAAAATAGTTTAAGTTAATAGTTGAAGGCTTTAACGAGTTTCACTTTTGAAACTAAGTACTGCAGTACATTTACTTTGTTACTTCTTGCTCTAATTTGTAATTGATTACTTTTTGTTGTTGTTTTAGTTACAGCTTGTGTGTGTGTGTGTGTGTGTGTGTGTGTGTGTGTGTGTGTGTGTGTGTGTGTGTGTGTGTGTGTGTGTGTGTGTGTGTGTGTGTGTGTGTACATTGACAAAGTGCTGTGATTGTGTTTGGCTTGGTGAAGTAGCCCGAATGGCCCGCTAGGAATGTCAGAGATAGCATCTCTGTGAGATTAGTACGGTGGCAGCTGGACTGTGGGATATACACACACAGAAATTAACATTATAAGAGATTTACCATTTCATTGTCTGCCATCAGTCAGATAATTGCTACCTATCTTACAGTGCCACCAATATGTGATTCTATTTAATTTAGGCTGGGTTGCTCCAACAGGGATTGTTGTAGCCAAAGTTAAATTCTAATCAGACTTCAGCAAAACTATGTTTAAAATGAGTAAGTCTAGATTTCAAATTAAGCAGAGCTCTGTTGCACAATAACAACTAATCTCGGTTTAATAAATTCAAGTTTAGACCAAACTTAAATAGCGTTTAATCAATATGGAGATGCTTGCTTACCCTAGTTGAAACAAATGAATAAATACATTTGTGTGTGTGGACTATCAGCTGCTCTGTATTCCTCAACAAAACATGACATTGCTTGCTAGCTAGCTAGCTAAAAGTTAGTTAGTTAGTTAGTTAGCCTAACGTTACTCATGATGGCTTGGCAGAGGAGCTCCTAATTTCTCCTCCTTTGTAATAAAAATGTGTTAAGATAAGATGAAACCAAACTAGTTCTAAAGTTTTGTGCAACGTGACTTTGAGTTAAACCACGATTCAATCAGGTATTAAAAATGAATCTTAGCCATAGTGCACCCAGTTGAATGATTCTTCTAGTGTACACAAGAAGGTGTGGCAAGGAGTTTCTTTAATGAGCTGACACCTCAACATGACAGGATGGAGATCGCCCTGTGGGCGTACTTGGAGTTGTGATTTACAGTGTGTGAACAGGAATCAGATAACCTTGCCCCCCCTCCCCGCCGTCCTGCCCTGCCCCACTTCTGCTCTCATGTAAACTAACTGAGGGAGGAGTCACGCTGTGTGCGAGTGCGTGTTTGTGTGCATGTGAGTGTTGGCCCTTTTCCTAGAAGTCTCTCTGCCTCTTGTAGTCTCACACAGACAGAAGCACTGCGGTGTGCCTTTGAAGTCAATCCCCTCAGATGTGGTATTGATTGGGGAGCGACCCCGGATGTTTACTCAGTGAGCTGTGAGCGACGCGTAGATCTTCTCAGGCTGCATCCACACTGATACGTTTTCCCTCTAACGCACCGTTTCCGCTTTTAAAACGATGACCGGGCACAGAAGTGTTTTACTCTGTAAACACTGTCCATACTAACACGCCTGACGACGTGTTTCCCGTGACCGTTTACATGGCGGATTGTCTACTCTGCCATTGGGTAGTTAATTCAAACAGACGGATTAATTGGTGGGGGAAAAAAACAATTTATAAAAAGAAAGGCAAAGATATTGCAGTACTATTGGGTTACTGTAGCCTCAAACATTATGGATCAAGAAATCTGGTCAACACACATCTCACTGGTTTCCTCGGATTCCTCGTTTTTTTGTCTCCCTAGTTCCATGGATTTCACAGTTGAAGACCCTCTGCCTCCTAGTCTCATATGACCCTCTTTCTTTCAGAGCTACCTATAGGATGAAATCCACACAGGGATTTTTTTTTTTTTTTTAAGTATACAAGTTTAGCTATACATTTTATAAACTTGTAAAATGCGTGAATACTAGTTAATACAATTTCTGGTTTAACAGCAGTTAAGTTAAATTATATTCTTTAAGTTGCAGATTTGATTCGAGGCAGCTGTTTTCTCTCTTGAGTTAATGTGATTTTGGAAACCGCTGAGTCACCCAGTAATTATTAGTCAGACCAGTTGGTTCTGCAGATGAATGCGTTGTCATCCTTATTCTTTTACAAGGTGATAAATAGTCAGCACATTCATGTTTTAAACATAGTAATAATATCTCATTCACTATTGTAGTATGATACCAAACCCCAGAAAAACTGGTGTAAATATTTTAAATGAGGTTAGAATCAGGGCGCTGTTCCATCTAACTGGTAGACAAAAGGCTCCAGTTTGTAATTGAATCTGTGTGCGTGCGTGCGTGCGTGCGTGCGTGCGTGCGCGCGCAAGAGAGAGGGCTAAAAGTCCCTCTTCAGCTGTCTCTGTAGATCAGCTGGAACAAAAAACAGAAGTGCGCCTTCAGAAAAAAACAGGAAATGTTCTCAAACGCACAAAACAAAGTTGTGCACCCGGGGACAAATAGAACGTACATATGGTATACAGTCTTGCACATGCACATTTCAAGACAGATCCTGGGTCTGTAGAAGCACATAAGTGGACACGGAACTAAACCTGCATAATTGAGGAATAAGAGAAGCATTCAAGAAGCGGTACGAGCCAGCTCTCATTCAGTCTTCTCACACACACACACACACACACACACACACACACACACACACACACACACACACACACACACTGGCATGGTAACCGAGTAAGCTGAGCAGTTGGAGGAAGTGTCCCACCTCTCTTAGAAAGTGACATCAGAGGCGAGCTTTCCACACGGTGGCTCCAGGCCCAGGCCTCTGAACACTTTGTTTTTCCAGACCATGTTGAGGCTGTATACTTAAATACACACTACACTCCTAATAACACCTGAGTCAGTACCTTTGTCCACGTGGAGTGCTTTGTGCAGCTATATTTAATATCCCATTATGAGCAGTGACAGATAATATGGAGGATCGTGCCAGTCTCCTATTGGCGTGGGCCTAATAAAAATGTCCATCTTCAAAAAAACAAATTCATTCATCTTCTCTTTAATTGTGTTAAAAAAAGCACCAAAGTTCTGCGTAGTATTTTGAGACATCAACAAGCCCAATGGAGCTCTCTGCATGGTGGTTATTTTTCAGTGTTCGAAAGAGATGTGAGATAAAAGATTTATTCTCAAATCTTTCCGAAAAATATTTAAATCTGTTTGCAATAAGTGCATTTAAGATTCTGTCAGGGTCACAGCCAGAGAAAGAGCTGCTATGCAGTCTGAAGCAGGCAGATGTAATGTATTCTGCAGTTTATGCTCTGTGTTATGGCTGTGTATTAAGTCAGCATATTGCTTATCACATAGTCTTCACTTCCTGGTTCACGTGAGTTAGTGCGCGCAGATAATTCTTCTGTCGATGTGGCCTGGATAAACTAGTTAAACGGTTTGCTTGTTAAATGGATATGTGATCCCGATTTGAGTCATGAGAGTGACTGTTCTCACTACAGGTGTCACTGAGTGATCTCCTCCGCTGTAGCTGACAACCACAGAGCTCTGGTATCCAATTGGGTATTGAGAATCGTGGAATTTCACTGGTATTGGTATTGGCTCCTAAATGTCTGGTGTTGTGACATCCCTAACACATAGTGGTATTGTAGGGACGCTAAACCCGCCCCATGTGGTTGTTTTTACAGCCAAATGGTCCTTAGACAGTGAACACACCACTGCACACCCCCAAACCCTTCAAGCAGTAGAGCTGGAGTAGCTGGAGGTAGTAATATTAGGTTCAAATCTAATCCGTCACAGCCTCCCTGCACCATGAAAATATCTCTTTGGGTATAACGTTGACCATGCAGCTCTTCAGGGAAGTGATCTCACACACACATACACTCTCTTTTCTTTTAGCCATGCTTCACCAGCAAAGAGGCATTTGTCTTTTCATGTCTGAGATGATTATAGTTGGCTCTAACAGTTGTGGCTGCAGTGCCTTGCTCAGAGGCACAGTTTAGAGCACGCTAGATATCCCAGCAGACGGCCTGGAGGCAGTGTGTGTGCTGGGCCTCATTAGCATCAAGTCAGAGGAGTCGCTTTGAGTGTTTTCTGAGAAGTGATGAAGGGTTAATGATTTAAGGATCATAAAAGATCTTATCGTTACAACCCCGATTGTTCTGCAAGGAAGTGGAGTTCGGATCCAGGTCATGCTGATTTGTTCTTTGGTATAAAAAATAGAGCCAGACAAGGCAGCAGCAGTTCAGGGAGGATCCTCACCACTGAAGTGTCCTTGAGCAACAGGCTCCTAGGCTCCGAGGCTCCTCCTAACCCCCCCGACCTTCATTGGGATTAATCAAGCATTGCATTACATTGTGTTGTCGTATATTAAAGGGAGTGTTTTTTTTTGGGATTAGGTCTCGAGTGGTACGTCATGCATTGCCCTGACAGCCGCTATAGGAGCTGATTTGGTGTCCTGCCACGGTGAAGCTTAAGGAAAACCACACACACACACACGCATCACTCGGGCCTAGAAATGACTGACACAAGTGAGGTCGCTGCTCCTCCCCTTGTTTCCCTCACCACCCTCTTCTTCCACCCATCTTCACCTCCTCCAAACCGTTAGTATGACACACACCTATATAGACTGACGGGGACGCTAACAGACAGACGGGCAGAAAGGCAGATAATAATATTATTAAACCTGTATCTTTTTAGGTTGTCACAGTAAAAGAAAGAGAGAAAAATAATTGGGAGAAAATGCAAATGGTGATTATCCACCATGAAGGCCCTATGGTAACGGTTTAAGTACAGTTTTCTTTTTCTTTTTTTAAATAGGAAGAAGGGAAATTATTTGCTTATTAATTTAGCCCTGGAAATCATCATTCATCCCTAAATCCCATTCATCCCTTACTTCATTTGATTAAGGTTAATTTTGTGAGTTGGCAAAAAAATATATCAAAAAAGATTATTTTAACTCCCACATATCAACTGTCAGTTGAGGCCCCAGACATCCAGTGTTGCTTGGGCTATAGTGGAAACACTACTTATTATTATTTTAAATTAAAAATACATGAGTTTTTTGGCTGTTCCTGAAAGGGCCAACAGAGAGGCCAACACACATGACTAATACACACATAACATTCACACTCGCCCTCAACACAATAGAAACCGCCTCTTCCTTCCTTTTGTTGAATCCAGATTATTTCCGAGTGGCCACACCAAACTTGGAAAACAGGAGCTCGGCTCAAACTACGGCACCTTGCCTTGTCAACACTCCCCCCAAAAAAAATCAGGCTAATAATGCTTCTGCTCCTGTGGTCATGTGGTGTCCTCGCTGTAGAAATGGAAGCTGAAGGAACAAACTCCTATAGCTCCAACCCGTCACAGACGGGCCTCTACTGTGTTTAAAACCATATCAGCTGGTGGACTGGGTGGCATGGATCAGCCGGCTGACTCTGCAGCTGGCACAGTGTGTACTAAACACACACGGATGATGTGGGGTTAAATATGGAAACTGGGCCAGTGTTTCTGACCAGCATGGCTTTGTGGTTGGAGGCAGCAGTCTTCCTGCGACACACCCTGCTCTCGGCACCGGGGGCTCATTTAGCCTGATACACTGGCAGTCAGCCGCGTAATACGTACGCCCACATCTAGTTTATTTATGTTGCTGCCTCAGAAACCACCGATTGCTTACACGTAGAGTTCATGGGACTTTGTCTGAGGGATGAACTCGCTAACTGGAAAACTATCTGCCCATGTGACTGATTGAATGGCTGGTTGGTTGCGTTTTTGACAGGATAACGCGTCTCTGGAACGGGAAATTAAATGAATGTAATTAAATGGCTGCCTTGATCGACAGTTGACATGATTTGAATATTTAACGAGAAGGGTACTTCCTAGAGAGCACAGACTTCAGTCACTACTTGTGAGTAATAACAATAATGACAACAAGTTATTTTCATTAATTTAAACTGTGCTGTTAATTATTAGGTACCGTACAGTTAATGGTTTGTGCCAAGCTAACGTTAGCACTCATTAGGTGGTTGCCTAGCAACAATAAAGTAAAAAAAAAAGACTCTCTCTAGCCCAGGTAAGACGTTCTCCTTCCATTTGACATTGATACTGTGACAGAGACGTGGTGCGACAAGATCCGACACCGCTGTATCAGGTGATCATCTTGTCCTGATGAGGTCCAGGCTGTAGGAGGTGTTGGACGGGGTTGAGGTCAGGTCTCTGTGCAGGCCAGTCAGCTTCTTTCACACCAACAACCGTTTTGGCCCTGTGCGTTAGGTCATTGTCATGTTGAACCAGAAAAAGGGCCCCTCCCCCGAGGTGTTTTTCTGTGCTGGAGCAGTAAGACGTGCACCTGTTTTCATGTGGTAATGAGCATTCACTCCAGCAGAGGGGGCCATGGAGTCATATTTGACTGTTTGAGGAAGCCAACTGATCTCAGGCAAAAAGAGAGGGATGCTTCGTACGTGGGGCAGAGATGTAAAGTTCCCGCCGCAGACGATAAAAGGGGAAGCGTAAAGATGGGGATGAGAGGGATAAACACGGTGAGCAGAGGGAGGGAGGCTGCTGCTGGCGCCCAAGATAATCTGGAATTATAGTTGGAAGATGACACGCCATGACTCATGAAAGTCCCCTGGTGGCTGTTGGTCAGCTGAACTCCCAGATGAGCTGATGACTGGTGCGTGTGCGTGTGCGTGTGCGTGTGCGTGTGTGTGTGTCCGTGTGTGTGTCTATGTCTCCATGTCTCCATGTTTAGGTACAGATTGTGCTTCAGTGTTGCACCAATTTATGCATGTCTTTCACACAGCACAATCCAAGATGGAACTGTGCCTCCTTGTGGTAGAAAGTGGCATTACATGTAGGTTTTAAACCCCAGAGAAGGGTGTGTGTGTGTGCGTGTGCGTGTGTGCGTGTGCGCATGCAAGCGAACGATTCTGCAGGACAGATGCCCTTCCACTATTTGGATCCAGGTCCTGCGGTAGTCCAGTTCGGTTCCCATCAGGTTTTCCCCGCGCTCGAGGAGAGCAAATGGATCTAGTCATTTGTTTATCGTGCTTGTCAGATTTAACACTTCCTGGGCACTATGATGCAAGAGGCTGAAATAGTTTTTATTATATTATATATATAAATTATAAATATTTATATTTATAATTTTATTCTGTTGTTATTGCGTCGGGTTTAGGTTCAAACTGATTTTGCCTTCTCACTTCCTTTAACCACTTCTCCCCATTTCCATCTCTCACTCCATTTCTTCCTCTGTGGCTCAGCTTTACCTCCAGGTCTTTCATCTGTATCGCTCCATTTCAGCTCCGCCTCCTTCGGTCCCTTTCTAATTTGTCAAAGTCGGGTAAACACTTTGCACCTCTCGAGGGCCAACTTTTCAGGAATATGAGAAAATAGACTTGTATAAAACATTATCTGAGGTTGAGGTTAAAACTGGGCTTTATTTGGTCGAAAAGTGACAGTTTTTAAGATGTATTATAGGTTCCATATTACAACTGTATTAATTGCATTTTTGTTCAAATAAATCAGCATAGAGTTGGGAATAGTTTTTCAGACTTCCCCTTGTGATTTTTAAAGGATCACTTCTCGGGACTTTGTCTTTTCTTTTTCAGGGGTAAATGAAGTCGATTTGAAATGTGGATAAATCATAAGGTGGTGATTACTAATTTTATATATTCGTATTTATCGTCTCCACCGGCCGTTAGCCTGTAGGGAGATCATGCGTTTGGTCTGTCCACGGCTACTCTCACATACTACCGGACCTATCAGCCTAATATTTACTGTACACATTTATGACTGTATGCTCAGTGACCTCACAAGTTTTGAAAAAACTGTTTTAGTGACAGTTTTTTTTACCGTCATTGACTGCTGTGGTCGGGGCCACAAGTGATCTACAACTGGCAATCGGTTAGCCTAAAAAAACAGCCTTACCCATTCTGTTGCTGGCCACATTTCAGCCTTCGTTGTGAAGGATTACACTGATTGGGGACGGGTGTTCTCAGGGGTTTGATTGACAGTAGCATTGTTGTTGGATATTTCGTGTGTTTAGCGTGATAACGTGCTTACTGTCCTCTCCGTGTGTGCTTGTGTGCAGCCATGGCAGAGTTAGACCTGAGTCTGAGTGACGCGCTCACGGACAGCGCTCCCCAGCCGGGCCCGGAGAGCCTGGTGGAGAGGGACTTCGTGGCCCAGCTGGAGGCGGAGGCCTTCGACGACCAGGTCGGGGAGACGGTGGGGAAGACGGACTACGTGCCTCTGCTGGACAACGACGACACCAGGGCAGGTGAGACCGATACGGCGTGGGGCATGGGGTGGGGTCCGGAGGGGGTGTTGTACGGGAAGTGTCACCCAGCGCAAACTTTAAATTCATTATTTAATTTGAAGTTAACCTGACAATTAAACCTGAGTTCATCCCCCGTTCATCCCGTCACTGAACGGGATGAGAATCTGTGTCATGTAAGACGAGCTGCAGCTGCACTCAGTGACTGATAGCAGCGGGTACCGCTGGACACACTGGCTGCCGTTTCCGATCTGCCGCGGTGCCATTCAGCCACGGGGAAAATAGCAGCCCAAAGATAAGCAGAGTAGCGGGCCGCTGCTTTGACTCTGAGTGGCTACTGTCCAAATGTCCCACCTGCTGCTCCAGTGAAGATGGTTTGCTTCCAAAGTCAACACGTATGACGGTAAACCATGCCAGTGCTACTGTCCAAGGTCCTTCGTGTGAACTCATACAGCTGTTACTGCTAATAACGCCATCATGGCATTAAAAAAATGCTCATGAATTTTGCACAGTAAAAAAAACAAACGCACAGATTTCAGCACGTGAACACAGACGCACCTCCTAAACAAAGTAACTTTTGTTTTTACCTCAAAACAACATCCAAAAGAACTTTTGATATACAAAATAGTCTTTTTTTAGTGTGAGAGTAGATGGATAATGTTATATATTATTATTATTATTATTATTATATATATATATGTATATATAATATATCTAATTTTGGATCTATTATTCACACAGTTGGTTAATTTGCCATGAAGAAATAAAAAGAGAAACACACAGATGGTCCATGGGAATGTGTGTTAGCAGATAGACGGATCAAATACACAGCTGAGTGAATAACAAGATAAAAGGAAGTGGCAGTTAACCGTGGCTGACTCGGCTCTCGGGCCCGTTTCGGTTGCCCCCCTCTCCCCTCCAACACTTTGGTCAGACAGTCAGACTGGGTGTGGGCACTCGTCGGTGACAGCAGGCCGTGGGACGGGCCGTGGGCGGTGTTGCCGGTGATCCGCTGTGGCACGCCGTGTGCATTTGGACAAACGCAGACATGCTGACGCGCAGAGTGCCAAAACTGCAGGGCGAGGCGGGCGGCGAATTATTGTCCTCTGTCAGCAGGAGAGCTAGACGGAGGAAGATTTGTTTTTGTTTTTGTTTTTGTTTTTGTTTTTGTGTCCCAGAGTTGTCGGTCTGGTGCCCCGATGCGCACGCAGCGTGCTTTGATGGGTGTCCTGTGTTTTTGATCTGTGGTGTCCCGGGTGTTCGTGTGGACACAAATGAATCATGCCGTGTGTATGTGTGTGTTGTTGCATGAAGTTTGGGTTTTTTGCATGCCTGCACGTTAACGCGTTAATTTCTGTGTGTGCTGTATACACGTGTTCACATGCACCGACTGCAGAATGGTCTTTGTTTTGCAGCTTTTTGGCTACATGT
Source organism: Ophiodon elongatus (assembly GCA_016806645.1). NCBI lineage: Eukaryota > Metazoa > Chordata > Actinopteri > Perciformes > Hexagrammidae > Ophiodon > Ophiodon elongatus. The sequence continues at coordinate 1,524,260 of JACSYO010000396.1, read as the reverse complement.
CCTTTTTTTTGTTAGCTGGCCCCCTTTTAACCGGGATATATTACCATGGTAACACAACCTGCCAATTAACGACGACTGACCAATCACCTCACTATAATAAATGTGTGAATGGTGAACCAGAGCTAGATTGTTGCTGATGAATATACACACATATATCCACATATAGATACACACACATATATATATATATATATATATATATATATATTTATATACACAAATGCATATATACAGTATATGTATATACAGTATATGTATATACAGTATATGTATATACATGTTTATGTGTTTCTATATATCTATATATATATAGATATAGATTTGATCGATTGTTCCTTGTGTGTCGGAGCCTTGTTGTAAAGTGTGTGTGTGTGCGTGCGATGTGCACGTAAGATAAATACAGTGCAGTGATTCAGCAGTCAGATGTCGTACTGAGACCAGTGAGTGTGTGCTGCCCTCTGCCTGCCCCAGTCTGACCACACACGTCCATAGCGAGGTGCCCTTTAAAATACCGGGGTCAGTGGGTTCCATTCCACTCCAGGCTCAGTCTGCCATATTTCTACCGAACAAAACCGATACCATGCACTTTGATTTTCCCTTTCTCGTCTAGCCATTAGCACCCAGATGGATAGTAATGTGTCTGCTTGTTTTGTGTGTGTGTGTGTGTGTGTGTGTGTGTGTGTGTGTGTGTGTGTGTGTGTGCTGTGCAGACACGGGTGCAACGTTGGAGAATGGCGAGCAGGAAGCTCATGGGGTGCAAAAGCCTGGTAAGACAGATCCCACAATTCCCCTCTGCGTTCGGTTAAGGTCATCCTCATCCACCAATCACAGGCTGTTGGTCTTTTCTTGTCTTTCGACCTTCTTTACTTCCTCCTTGTTGTGTGTGTGTGTGTGTGTGTGTGTGTGTGTGTGTGTGTGTGTGTGTGTGTGTGTGTGTGTGTGTGTGTGTGTGTGTGTGTGTGTGTGTGTGTGTGTGTGTGTGGCCTGTCAGAGCAGGATGTGCGCTGCTCTCATGGCTCTTGAACGTCCTTTGAATGTCCTCTAGAGAACAAGGCTGCTGCTCTTATGATTCTCTGAGTCCATTCTGAGCAGTTCAATGACATAATGATAAAAAAATAGGATTTACATTCAGAAACATTTTAGATTACATTTTCTTATTGCAGTACACTCAGGAACATTGTAGCAACTTTCTTCATTCGTGTTCTTGTATGTTTTAAACCGTAAAAATGGAAGAATTAAATTATGGACTTAAATATATATTTTTGGTCATATTTGCTCAAACTGCTGATGTAGCCTGACAGTAGCACATGAGACGGTTAATCTGTTCCTCTGCCTCCTTTTAGTGCTCCTAGAATTAAAGTAAAACAACCAATCAGAGCCGAGGAGCCTCTAACCCAGCTGTCAATCACTGCTGGTGAACTCTGATTCAACTGTCAGACTAGTCAGCGCTGATGAAATATGAATCAATAGTCTGTTACTGTATTGCGTATTTCTTGCCTCAAATCTTTTCAGAAACATATTTTGTTGTGTCCAACGACAAGTCTAGTGGACCTTCAACAATGCATCATATTTGTTTTATTAGTTCCTCTTGTGTTTTGGAATGTAAGCTACAGCCATTGGCTGGCTTGAAGTAGACTGCATGTTTTCTTCCCATTCACGTTTTATCAGTGGAGGAGGAAGGACCCATACGTTTTTATTCTGAGAGGCAGAAATCAGTCGAAAGATTAGTGATAAAACTAATCTTTCGACTGATTTCCCACATAAACTGTGTATAAGAAGTGGACGTAGTCATCATGATGTCACCCATTGGTTTGTGGACTGATGTTATGAAGCTTAGGACTCCGAATACGTCTCTGCTAGCGGCAGCGACCTGTCAATCACAGTAAGCTCCGCCCTCAAGCATTCTCCTCTTTCTGGTCTATGGACCATAATTTACTAAATGAACATCATGCTGTATTGAAGAAGACTTGAAACTAGAGATTGAGACCATAAACTCATGTTTACAATGTTTACTGAGGGAATAAATCAAGAGAGAAGTAGAGTCATTTTCTCATAGACTTCTATACAACCAGAGGAGTCGCCCCCTGGTGGTCAGGAGAGAGAATGCAGCTTTAAGACACTTCAGCATCGGCTTCACTCTGCAGAACAGGAGGTTGCCGCCTGATAAAACATGTCACCCATTGCATCTTTACATCGCTGCCTGTCTACGGCTCGCTCAGAGAGCTCATCAGTAAAGACTTCCTTTTTAATCAGCAGTGCAATGTGAAGTAGGTCATTTGCACAATCAGTGATGAAAATGAATCTCAATTGACAACAGGCGGTTGTCTAATTGTCACCCTGATAACATCAAATGCACTCCTTTTTAATAAATGGAATAACGTGGCAATTGAAGCTTCTGCTCAGTAGTCCTTTCTTTGCTTCTGAAGTGAATAAATATCTCTTATTGGAGATAATGAGCCACAGAGAAAGGACACAGCGCTCGAGAGGAATATTTATTGTGCCTAATGAACACTGCCCCTCTGGCTGTCTGCTTGTACTGAAATAGACTGAGAGGAACTGTTGTGTGTGTGTGTGTGTGTGTGTGTGTGTGTGTGTGTGTGTGTGTGTGTGTGTGTGTGTGTGTGTGTGTGTGTGTGTGTGTGTGTGTGTGTGGTACAGCTTGTAAATTGGCTCATCAGACTTTTATTTTTCAATAGTTGGGACTCCTCCCCCCACCACATCTCTCAGCTTAAACATAATGGCTCACTTTTTCAAAGTGCTGAGCTGCTGTGCATGAATCAGTACGTGAGGTCTGCTCCGCTGACAACACACAGATCCACTTCCCAGATGTTTGTGTTTTTTCCAGTAAAAGCAGCTACAGTTGGTGGTGGTGAAATCTTATACGGTAAAAGCTCCATCCGCTTGGAATGGAGAAGAAAAATGTTATATCTTTACATTTCACAACTGTCTTCTTTTATGAGTGAAAGCTTTTTTGTGTAGTGTAAAGGGAGAGAGCCCAGGCCAGCCCTGTAAGAGGTCACGCCTTAATGTATCACATCACCTTTTGCTCTGTAAAACTGGCCTGTAATGAGCCCGTGCAGATCCACTACTGGGTTCTGAGACCTGACTCATTCCCTGGACTGACGACAAATACACACACCTTGGGTGCTGATAGTTTCAAGGTCCCTTGTCCTTCCTGAGAAGCTGAGCCCAACCCACACCTTTTTGTTTAACTGTTATTTCCTGTGACCCCGTATATAATCATGGCCAGAACTCACTCTGCTCAGAGAGAATTCTACAGCTCTGTTGGGAACTTCTGTCTCCGCTGCACAGTGAACAGAACTCACCTGAACCAGGCACAAAATTGGACAAACACGAACCAACATTCAAGTTCTCTATTTATTGAAACTGAGGGACAGTTGTCCGTGTTTTCGTCTTCCACGTTAACCCTTTCACAGTGTGAAAGTTAATTGTAGCAATTAGGTCCCCTAAAAATGTCTTAGAGTGTTCGCTTGTACTTAGCTCCACCCCCTCGTGTCAGGCTTCAAAACAGTAGTCTACAAACCAATGGGTGATGTCACGACTACGTCCCCTTCTTATATACAGTCTGTGTGTGTAGCTGGTGCAGTAACCTCAGCCCGATTTGTCAGCCCACCTAGTCTGTCATTCTACTTTAAAAACAGCTATTATCTGCTGAGGAATTAAAGTGCCACTGGGTGTTTTCTTCTGCCAGCTGATACCAGTGCAGTGTGGGAGGGATAAAGCTTCCACACCTGCCTACCTGTTTTCATGCCCCGTGTTCCGTCCACTGACTGGAGGCTTGGGGGGGGATGTTTGGTGACAGTGGGAGGAGTGATCGGCATGTAAAATCCAGAAGTCTGTGTGTTGGCACGTTCCCCGCTTTAGCTGTCCGGCTGTTTGCATGGCATCTGTAGCTCGTAACCATGGTTTTACGGAGCCCTACACGTGCATGTGTGTGTGCATTTGGCGCTGTTCAGATTTCAACAGAAGAGTGCAGCACGAGGGTGCGATAGAACTACTTTGTAGCGGGCCCTACTTTAGTCGGCAGAGCATCTGGCCTCATCGGGGTGCGTTGGATTCATTCATCACCGTCGCTACAGCAAACCCCGGGGAGAGGACGCAGGCTGTATAAGTAGTAACTGGGTCAGAAATTGAGAGCGAATCCTGACAGAGCCAATGCAGATGTGTGTGTGTGTGTGTTTGGACGCTGCACGCTGCTCCTCCGTTGCATGACGCTTCTGCACGCCACAGAAAGTCTTCTCAGATACTTGACCAATAAGAGACGATAAAAGCAGAATAAGATGACTGGTGTTACTCATGTTGGTCATGTATTTGACTTTTTTTTGACGAGTTGATTTTATGACGGCTTTACTAACCTGCTTTCTTCCTTCTTTTTTTCCCCCCTCATCCCTTCCTCTTATTCAAATTATTTTTTTATATTTATGCTCTAATTTCTTCATTTATGCCACTTTTATTATTTCTTCTCTCTTGAATGAACCATCTTTCGTCGACGCACCTGTGTTACTTTTTCTACTCTTTTTACTCTTCTTCTTTTTGCTACACTTCCATCTTCTTTCCGGTTTTTTCTCTTCTCTCCTCCTTTTCCCAATCCCCATGCTTCAGAGGACTAGACCCCGCCTCCATCGCCATGCCGACGGTCAATCAGCTGTGCTTCCGCTTCTGTGCACCTCTCCCCTCACCCCTGTGCAACACACACACACACACACTCTGCCCATGGCTTCTTTGATCCAGTGTGAAGGAGAGAAGTCTGAGGATGCGGATGAGATCCCACATTACTTTCACTCATGATAGATCTCACACACAGACTTCATATACGTGCACACGCACACTCTGGCCATGCCGCCCTGTCCTGACTCCAGCACACGCTGTTCCTCCTGTTGGAACACTGTGATTCACTCCACTGGGCAGACTGGGCGTCTCTGACACACAACTGCTTTTGGACAAACACAACGGTCGAATTTGAAATTCAATGTGTTTTTTTGTTTTTTTTGCTTCTTGGACTAAAATTACCACTTTTGCTTGTTTCCACCGTGTCCGATGCCTGTGATCACTTATTATTTGCAAATCGTGTGCACGTGTGTCCCAAAATGTACAAAAATACAAACAAATTCATTTCAGCTTGACGTAAACACAGAAATCCTGCTGAGGCATAAACAAATGAGATCGACAACCGTGCACATCTGTAGCCCCTCTGGTTCCTCCCCCTCTCTGTCTCACTATCACACTGAAGCAGACAGTAAGTTCATCAGCTCATGTCCTCTCTCTCACTCTCACACACACACACACACACACACACACTCACACACACACACACACACACACACACACACACACACACACACACACACACACACACACACACACACACACATACACATACACATACACATACACACACACACACACCAACCACCCAGCAGCCAGCCCCCCCTTGTCCTCCTGTCTGAAAGCTTTCAAACTGAGTCGCCAGCGCTGCAAGCCTGATCCGGCGACACCCAGCGACCGGCGAAAAAAAAACACAAAAAAAAACCAGACTTGCATTTCAACCCACCCAGGGACTATTTGTATTTTTGTCAATTTAGTTTTTCTTCTCCTCAATGAGACTCTTTCAACGCTTCAGCCCTCTTTGACGATCGCCTCTCTTCCGAAGTCCTCGGAGCTGTGAAACCTGCACTCTTTCTCCGCGTTGCACAGTCCTCCTTTAACCAAATAGATGGAGAAGTCTACACTAAAGCCAGACCTTCAATGGACAATCATTGGTGTGAACAGTGTAGGGAATGTCCCTGTAGTCTTTGAGCTGCTTTCTGTTCCATGTCACTGTCCTGTATGTCTTTAGTCTTCTTACCTCAGTCAATCTGACTATTTTGAATTCATGTTAATATTAGTCACTTTCCTCCGTGTTTGCTGTTGCCATTAACAAACATGTGTTTGTTGTGTCTGTTGTTGCAGATTGTTGTTGTGTAGAGAATTGAGTCAGTCAAATCTTAGTTTACTGGAACTTTATTTAGGATGTATCATTAAGGTGACAGGGTTCCCATAAGCTACAAGCTAGTGCAACAAACTCCGAAAATATTAGCTGTTTTTTCATAGGCCTCATTCCCAAAAAGTTGCATATCATCAAAATACATTGGTATTCTGGCATCCTTTTTTTCTTCCTCTTTCCCTTACACGCTTTCATTTTTGGAACTACTTTCTACCAGAGAAATAGTCTTTTGACTGGATCAGAAACCAAGATGTTTCTAGCAAAAAATTATAATAATATTTTTTATTCTCTAGTACAACAAATATAATTCCATTCCGCGCCGTTATGATCGGATAATGGCGTTATTAGTATGCGGTTTACCCTAAAGAGAAAAACCCTGTGTGAAGGAGGTGTGGTAACGCTCTGCGGCTCTCTCAGAGTAACACGTCCTCGGCCCGGCAGAGGGACAGCCCAGAGTGTGATTTCTACGTGAACACAATTCCATCTGTGCGTGTTAATAACGAGCACAGCACCCTTCCTTGTAACACGCGATACTATCATGGCCGTAATTGGACAGAAGGTTCAGAGGTCAAAGTCAGCTGCAGACACAACAAACAGTTTTCACCATGTACTGAATCTACTTTCTGCCTCCTCTACTTCCTGGGGGCATAGACGCATCCTGTATGTGCCACAAAGTTTAGATCACTCTTATGTGTTTTATTCCAAAAGGTATCTCCTTTTCTTTTCTTTTGTTTATAGACGTGCCTCTCTCTGTTGTCTGCCTGCACCTTGTGCTAATAAACTGATATTTAACACACTTACCTGGCTGTTGGCTTTCTCTTTCTTCTTCTAACCAACCTGAACTAAACCACTTCTCTAATGTCTACCTGCTGCTTCTTTTTTATTTATTTTTTACCCCTTTCTATTCCCGTCCCTTGCAGCCTTTTATATTATGTGCACTATTATTTCCTTTTTCCGATATATTAATATCAGACTCTTAGTCATTCTGGCTGTAACCTTTGGAGGCATTGGATTTCTTTTACAATGTAAAGCTTAGAGATTAGTGTGTGCCGCAGGGAAACGATTTTTCTATTGCTTCTGAGAGATGTGCCTCTTTGGTTACAAAACCGATTTATTTATTACTCTTTCCTTTTTTCTTTTTTTGGGGGGAAAGAGAAACCAGTATTTATTTTCGCCCTCATGTTGTGGCTTAAAGAAAATACACGTAGAAAAAGGAAATGAAAGAGTACTGTGCCGTCTCTGAAGATGTTTGCCAGCTATCAGTATTTTATAGCTTCTCTTCCAGAACCAACGGCTGACTGACGTCAGGCTCCGAACATGAAAGGAGATCCATCATTATCAGCTTAACTGAAACACAACACGCATCAAGAAAAATCTAAATCAGCTTTATTATCCAAGTATGTTTTATTCATTGCTCTCATTGTACTTCCACAGAAACAGAAACAGCAGCTAAGACCACAAAGCTGAACAAGTACATGTAATAGACAGAGCTGTTAAAATAGGTCTTTAAATAAAAAGCACCAATGACCAACATCTAAAGTAAGATAAGTGAGTCTATAAACAGACCCAGGACCCAATTGACCGTATAAAATGTAGATCCAAACCCGTACGGGTCCTAGGGTTCGGGTTGACCCCTGAAGACCTCTACTTTTTACGTTCATCTTTCCCATCCTGACCTCCCACCTAAGAGGTTTTCGGTCATTTATGAGGCACTAAAGGCCAATTCATGGTTAGATTAAATTCCACTCATGAGCCAGATGCGATGTAAGTTCTTTCTGCTGTGCATGTCATCTCTTTCCCTGTGAACAGTATGAATGACAAAGGGAATATAGCTAATCGATCTATCTATCAGTACTGGAGTATGAATAAGGGTTAATAGTGTACTGTGGTGTACTCCTAGGCCCAGTGGTACTTTGAGCTGAATGCTAACACGCTCACAATGTCAAAGCTGATATGCTGGTAGCAGGTTTAATGTTTTCCATCTTCACCATCCTCAGTTTAGCATGGTAGCATGCTAACATCTGCTAATTAGCACTAAACACAGAGTCCAGCTGAGTCGTTCCCTTTTAGAGGTCAAGTTGAGATGCTTGTGTCTTTAGTCATTTTGCACATGTATCAATTCATAATAAAACTGATGAAAATAATTAAGAGTTTGATTTACCTTCCACTCTACCGTAACCTCCAGAGATCAACCTGACCATGTACTCTGCTCTCCGTCAGCATTGGACGTATGTGTGCGCACAAGCCTTATGTGGGGCAGCCTGGCCTACTTAGACTCAGAGACTGGTAAGGCTGATGAAGGGAGGGTGTACGTTTCCTTTGTGGAAGCAGATGGGCTTCTTTTTTTTTTGGTGGAGGGGATCGTCCCAGAGAGCCTCGCCCCCAAACAGCTGTTCCCCCCACACTACCCTGAAAGAGGGTGATTGAAGGAAGAATCAAAAGGAGAGAGAATGAGATGGAGGCTTAGGGCGTAGGCAACATAATGTGTAGACCCACACACACTCTACAGTAAACAATGTGCTTCTCACCACACACTGTGGAGACATCATCTGAGGACCTTGAACTCCTGTAGCATGTCTTATTAATCTACTGTATTAAGCTGTCACACCAGAGGCTCAATAGGAAAGGCATTCCGTACGCACAGCTCAGCCAGTGGCCGGTCGTGGTGTGATATGGTGAAACGGGTATTGTTAAATTAAGGGGTGCCCGCATAGGTGAGGTGCTGTCCATAGTGCTGAAACAGAGCGGAGGAGGTCGACAGGCCGAACTCGTCGCGGTTTCTTAGCCTGCTTGCTTTTCGCGGCTGTAATAGATCTTCAGGTTGTAATTCCTCGTGGTATTTATCAGATAGTTAAATAGTTTTGGTGTGAGCTGCCTAGTTTTGGAGGTATCGGCCGTCGAGATGTCGGCCTTCTCTCCAATGTAACTGGATTATATGGCACTCTTAAGGTCCCAAAAAAATTCTTTGAAGTTTCATGAAACTGCTCACAGCAAGTTCTTTGGATTATCTTTGAGTAACCGCGTCATGAGACAATGCTGTTGAGTTTTTTAAATACATTTATGGCGCTTTTGTCTGTCTTATTTTAGAAAGAAGACAGACATCTCTATGGCCGTATATCCATAACAAGGCAACTCGCGCCGAAACTATCTGGATTGATAAATCTCAGGGGGAAATATGTGATGTTTAACTGTCCTTTTAGTCTAATAATAAAAATAATAGGCTGCTGGGTCCGAATTCCACATTTGTCAAATTGAAAATAGTGTATTAACCTACCGAATAGTTCAGAGGTTCCAAGCGTCCATTGTAATGCTGACATTCAAATTATTGATTATAACTACATGAAATATTGCGTGCAATGGTCTAACTTCTCTTTCCCCCTCTCTTTCTCTCTGATTAAAAACTTTATTAATCCCCAGTGGGGAAACTCATCTCTTCCACACACACACACACACACACACACACACACACACACACACACACACACACACAACCGCGACAGTCTTTGTCTCTGTAATTGTCTCTGTCAATCCTCAGTCCAAATTTAATTAAATGTAATAATTTAGTTTTTATCTAACGAACGTATTCCTAAAACCTTGATGGAATCTTCAAATCTTCAAAAAAAGAAACGACAATAAAAATCCAGTCCCGCCCTAGTGGCTGGCCCCGAGCCACTATGTGGGTTTACAGAGCCAGGCCTGTGTATGAACACAGAACAGACAGCTGGGCATTTTGCCTGTTGATAGTTTCATCAGCGAGACAATGTGCATAAATCTCATTTCATCATTATGTGAGAATGTTAGGACCAAGACGACTGAAAACCTCCACTCTCTTGTCCACCTTTGAAAAGTCAAACGTGGCCCCGAGCCTGCTTTTCGTCATGTCACCTTCTTTTCATTTGACTGAAAGTCCACAACTCCCAACTCTTAGCTGAGCACACCGCCATATTTGTATAGTTTGATAAACTCACGCTGTCATCCTGTTTTACCCGAAGAAGTGATTTGGTAGAAAATGCTGGCTAAATCTCTTTTTATATATTCACGATGCAACTTTAATCCTCGAGCCGGGAAGAAGAAAAAAAACCTAATTCCTCCCTCGATGATGACAGAAAGCACTTCATCCGTGTGAGCTTCTCTCACGTGTGTGTGTGTGTGTGTGTGTGTGTGTGTGTGTGTGTGTGTGTGTGTGTGTGCGTGTGTGTGTGCCTCCCTCTTTACTCATGTCAGAGTACAGTGTGTGGATACCGAGGCCTCAGGCTCGCCTTTGAGCTTTAAACATGGAAAAGCTCTGGATGGGAAGCGTCAACGTGGGCAACTGGTGATCCTCACACTCTCCGTCGCACTTTGAAGTGTGCACTTGTTCACTTCATCTGTTGATTTGACTTGTACGGACTGCACAATCCTTGCTCAATAACCCCCCGCCCCCACTCCGCTCGGCTCTGTAGAGTGAATTGTGATCCGTGACAGTGAGGGGTGCTAGAAACCATGACGTTATGGAAATGCCAATACGAGGGAAAACAAAAACACGGAGCAGGGTAGTCAGAAAATCCTTCGCCGTAGCTCAGCACTTTAATCCCGCCGATGGGGGAAAATAAATTAACCGAACAAACGTCGACGTGAAGAAGGTCAAGAGAAAGTTAGGGTGGGATTAGAGTAGCCACGGAGGGATTGCCTCGGTGTTGTTTCCCTCTTTTTCCAGGCTAGGACAAGGAGGTGTGGAGTACAATGACATAATAGGCTTGGATTCAAAGAAAGAGATGGAGGGAGAAGATGTTTGTTATTGATCCCTGCAGGGCCTATCAACACACACACACACACACACACACACACACACACACACACACACACACACACACACACACACACGTACTCTACGGAGACGTTGTCATATCCGATGCACCTTTCTTCTCCACCGCCTGTCAATGCACATCACCCTCACACCGAATGTGTAGCGTCACTGCGTCAGCGTCTTGTCTGGTCTCTGTTTTAAAGCAGCACTTCAGGTTAAAGGGCACATCTGTCGTTATGGTGGAAAAGAATTCAATTGAATAAAAAGTGTCATACAAATGTTGCTTTTGGGTCTTAAGCTGGTGTAGATCTGGCTCTGGACTAGGACTGGCCGATATGGGTTACAAATAATATCTCCATAATTTTAGACTGTGCCGAAATATACAATATATCTATAATGATATTTTCTCTATAACAACATAACTGTTTGATTAAACCCTTTGATGCCTATGATTATACCGGTGTGATCATTCTAACTTATCTGAACACATTTGGAAATTTCTTGGTATTAAGTTCATTATTCTCTCAATGAAGAAATATGGTATATATCTTTTTTTATTATTATTCATTGTATTTATTATTTAATAATTATTTAATTTTATTCATTTATTATTCACAGACGAATAATAAGTTATTGAATAACTGAATGTGAAAATCGCATTCATGGGAGAATCACTTATTTTGAAATCAGCTCCGCACCCGTTTACCGCAATGACTAGTATATACACGTACAGCACAAGGGGCCAGCGCGTATCCCATGATGCTTTGGGCTAGATATGCTGGATTATGGTTTTTGTTTTGTTTATTTTCTAAATAGATGAATACATGACCCCGTGTCTCAGATGGTCTTTTTTTGTAGTAGTAGTAACGCGAGGGAGTGCATGAGTGCAACCAAAGGAGGCACAAAAAACAAGTGCCCTGGACAGATTGATGAGTTTTGTAGCCTCAAAGAATATTCTTGTTTGTTTAAGACAAATTTTAATTATTTGTCACATTCAGTTGACAAGCCCGGTTCAGTTTTAGAACCAGGCTAACGGGTCGTCATTCTGATAGCAGCCAGGCTAAATACTTCAGATCCCTCCGCCTCGTGCATTGTCCACGTCACTGCTCTTTTTACACCACACACACACACACACACACACACACACACACACACACACACACATACACACACACACACACACACACACACACACACACCAGAGTTCCCTCTTGAGGCAACAACAACAGAGAATGATGTGGGTTCTGGTGTTACGTTGATGTGGGTTGTATCGTACGAGTGCTTCGAGTCCATTTGTGTTCCAAAAGTTTAAGTTTAATGTGTGCTGGATTAAGTAAAACCAGGCCAAGCTTTGATTGTCTATAATAAGGTATCAGATCCGTATGTACAGAACCACTGCAGTATGTCTCTTCATATCACTGAGGCTCAATGCTCAGTGAATGCTTTAGCGATGCTAGAAAACGAGGGGAAAACCCTGCACTCTTCAAAATGCTACACGGCTGTCATTACACATACAGTAGACCAGACTCTGCTCCTAAAAACATGGATTATATTCTAACGCCCTTTAACATTTTTAGAGAACAGTTGTAGGTAAAAGTAGACAGAAAGGGGACTGCTGGCTGATTCAAAGTATATTATTAATGTCCCGTCGTGGCTGAATCAACAGGACACTTGTCCTCACCAGAGAGCAGCACTCTGTCCTGTCGGTGAACCGTCATCGTGCGCCCGTGGTCCCGCAGCAGCCCTGAGCCAGCTAGTTCGCAGTGTCCATCCCAGCTCAAGGAGCTGAGGGAGAGGAGCGGGGAGGGGCCGGGGTCAGCTGGAGGACAGCCCGTCCCCTCCCGGCTCATCCCAGATCAGACAGTTTTGGTGAAGCGAACCATAGGGCGCCATGCGCTGGAAAAAGAAAGCCAGGTTTGGTGTTAAGCTTACGTGACTGTAAGCTGTTCTGATTATCAAAGTTGATTTGGAAGTTTGTTCCTTAAGCGTACTGTACGGTATACTATACACTATACATCATGTATAATGTAAATGTACCAGCAGCCTGATACATCCAGCACAGGAGTTCTGCCCTGGCTTCTTATCGATCCAAATAAGGCCGTGGCCTTATTCCCAGACGACGCCCACTTAATTAAAGAGTCAATATACTGTATATTCTCAGTAGGAGGAGGTCTGCACAGACTCCTTAAATCAGCCATGTTCAATAAGGTTTGGTCCACACTGGAGGTTTCTTTGGTTTGCCACTCAACAACCGATTAGTCTCATTGTTACGCCTCCATGCTGGAGACCTCCGTGGTTGCAGCTGGTATGTTGTCTTTGTCCGTCCTTTCTTCAAATTGGCCGAATCTATCTGGACTCGAAGATGAACTGACTCAATTTTGGTGGTCAACGGTCACTGGGACCTCACATGAGACGTGTTTTTTTTTTGGCATAAAAAATTTAAATGGCCTCAATATTTCATATGCTAATTTAAAATAAAAATAAAAAAGTTGAAAATAACATTAAAACGTTTTTTTAAAATCGCAATAAAAAGACAGACAGAAAAATGATGAGGTGAAGACAAATGGTTGGTGGAGGCACACAACCATGAGGCAGTAATTCTAGTTTTTGCTCCCGGGCCTGGAGAGACCCTGACCCTGCCAGCATGGTTCATCTCTCCCATTTCGTAAAGAGGGGAGTGGGGCAGAACAGCCCGCTGAAGTCGGGTCAGCTGGAGGACAGCGACTGTGATCATCAGCCATGTGAGAGAGCAGAAGAATGGAGTAAGCCAGGCGACGCAAGGCGAGGATTTAGCTGAGTCAGTGCTCGCTAATGAAAGTCATACAACTGCAGTCCAGTTTGAGATCAGAATAACACAGTTACAGTGCCATAAGTCAGAAAAAACACAAGTTGAATTTATTTGCTAATTTCTTTTAAAAAAAAAAGGAAAACAATGGAATCTATATAGTGGCCACAAATGTTACCAATATGGAGAAAATAAATTCAGGCTCCACGTGCAAAATATTGAACTATTAACATTTCTACAACTTACAGCCTCTCCTATATTCAATCTCCTCCTCACGCATGGTTAATACATGTGGCACCAAGTCAGAGTGAAAGCGTCCGCTGCAGGACAAAGTAGAATAAATGAACCTGAAACAGTACACCTACTTTGCTTGATTAGACCTCTCCTCAGGTCCAACTCCTGTGTGTGTACATACAAAAATGTAAACATTTGATAACATGGTGATGATTTTATTCCCAAACCGGTCAAGTTTTTTTTCCTGCATCTTCGCTTTTGAAAGTGCCACATGAGTAGAGCATGTACTACAGCCGGGGTCGTATTTCAGATGAAAGTTTGAATGGCAACGCTCCTCCACTGACCCCTGCACCACCTCCTCTACTGATCCTGAATCAGCTGCCTGTCCTCACAGCGACCCATGACAGCGCATCAGTGCCACTTCCACAACCTGTCCAGACATGAGTAAACACCAGAGAGGTGTGTGTGTGTGTGTGTGTGTGTGTGTGTGTGTGTGTGTGTGTGTGTGTGTGTGTGTGTGTGTGTGTGTGTGTGTGTGTGTGTGTGTGTGTGTGTGTGCGCGCGCGCGCGCGCTGGGCTATATTTATCTATTTTATTCCGTCAGGTCAGCCGAGAGTCCACCAAGCATGGGGTCTGACTCTCTTTCCATCCCTGATTACGAGTGTGTTTGAATGTGTTACTGTGTGCTTGCATGCTGGCTGCATGTGTATTTGTTTGTCTATATTAGTGCAGCTACAGCAGAGTAGTTCTGTGTGTGTGTGCTTGTGTGTGTCCTTGTGTGTACCCTCAGATCCCTCTGTGACGATAAAGTTCATCCAAACTGATAGCTGCTCCAGTCTGTCTCGCCATACTCCGTCCTCATGCTGAGGTCAGCAACCCCACCTCCTCCCCCGCAGCCCAGCAGCAGCTCTTACATAATGTGGAAATTTTGTTTTCACACTAAACACCAGACAAGATGTTTAACTCGTAGATTCGGAAGTCATACACTTGTGGTACTGCCGGCCTTTCAATGCCTCGTTTCCTACTTAGATAATCAGGTCGGCAAGTTTGACCCTCGTGAGCATTTAAAGCTTTAAAATCTGACACGAGCAATGTTTTAGCTAATATGTTGTCCTCAGACATCCATGTGAATGCTGAAGTAACATAAATAAAACATAAAGAAATGGCACATTACTCTTGAGGAAACCCTACAACATGCAAATGGACAGAGAGCCGAACCCATGGACTACTTTTCGGTACACATTCTGGCTAGGTAAATGTTCCTATTGCTAAGGTTATAGGGTCACTTTTTCAGAGAGTCAAGGTCAGACAAGTCTCTATACCGTGCTGTCAGTGACAACTCTTGTTTTTATCTTCACCCATCGGAAACCGCTGCATGATAGCAGCAATATCACACTGTTACTTACCCAGGGCATTTTTGTGGTTTTGCATTAACTGAATCATATAAACCAGAAGGCAACCTCCGGTTCTAAAGAGTGAAGCCGATGCGGAAGTGTCTTAAAACTTGCATTCTCTCTACTGACCAGAAGGTGGCGACTTTTCCGGTTGCAAAAAGAAGTCAGATTGTACAGAAGTCTATGAGAAAATGACTCTACTTCTCTCTTGATTTATTCCCTCAGTAAACATTGTAAACATGAGTTTATGGTCTCAATCTCTAGTTTCAAGTCTTCTTCAATACAGCATGATGTTCATTTAGTAAATTATGGTCCATTTAGAGTCAAACAGACCATAAAGCGCTTTAGGGCGGGCTTACTGTGGTTGACAGGTTGCTGCTGCTACCAGAAACGTATACGGCGTCTCTACGTGACTTCTCCACATTCCAAATATGGTTACTTCCGTTCATCGGTTCTGAAAAAAACAAACATGGCGACCGCCCTAATCCAAGATGGCGATGGCAATATTGCCGAACTGGAGGCTTCATAACATCAGTCCACAAACCAATGGGTGACGTCACTATGACTACGTCTATAAAATAAACCCCACTTTCCACAACTACACCAACTTTGCTGGAGTAGCAGCCTAGTTTAACTCTTGAGAGAAAAGCATGCGAAAGTTACAGTTGGGGCGACTGTGTCTCAGTGGTAGAGTAGGGTCTATCAAAGGTCCTTGGATCAGAAGATCGGTGGTTCGATCCCCGGCTTCGGTAGTCCATGTCAATGTGTCCTTGGGCAAGACACTTAACCCCAAGTTGCTCCCGTAGCTGTGCCTACAGTGTGTGAATGTTGTATGAATGTGAAGGTGTGTCGCTGTGGACGACATACTCCAGTCCACAGAGCCCCAAAGCTCCAATGTACTGCATATGAACTGTACACTACAGGTCCAACGTTAAACTGCAACATAATCCCAGTAGTCTGTAAAGAGGCAGTTGTTGAAGGTCAAGTAGTCCTGATGAGTGATGTCGCTGTAATTAGCCTTCCGTTGGGCTTCGACTCCCCTACTAGGAACGATTCACAGGATGTGGTCCAAAATACACACATTTGGTGCCTCACAGGTCTTCCTCGCTCTTTCAAGCTGAGCTGTTCTCCACCGGTACATTAAACACAGCGCAGTGTGTAGAGAATAACTCTGTGTGAAATTTCCCCTCATGGGGAAAGTGGCCTTAGGTACAACAGTATTTACTGAGCCTAAATAAAAGCTTGAGCCCCAAATCCTAATTACCATTGTTTCACTGCAGACGGACACAAAACTGAGCAGCTTTTTTTTTTTTCTTCATATCCGGTCTGATTCAGATGGTGATGGCAAGCTCCAGTATATTTGAGAGAAAGACAAACATTCTAAACTTAAAGGATCATTCTGGTTTATGACAACGTCGGTCTTACTTTTGTAGAGGTAAGTTAGTTTCCATAAGTTAATAATATTGTACCCTTCAAAGTTATTGCTGAGATGGCGAAAGGTAGCCATATTACTACGGCAAAGTCTAACGCGGCAAGAGACACGGAAAAGCCACCAGGGCCGGTCTTGACCCACAAACTGGGAAAAAACCTAGTCAGTTTTCCTGTGGGCTGTCTAGATCAGTGTTTTTCAACCTTTTTTGAGCCGCGGCACATTTTTTACAATAAAAAAATCCCGCGGCACACCAACAACCAAAAAAGTTACAAAATGCATCTCGTTCACAATGGCTTTGCAGGCAGGTAGTATTAATGTTTCTGCCACAGTGTGTGGGCTTTTTGATTTGGCCACTGTGGTATTTGTTATAAATATATTGTAACGGACTGAGTGACATGAATGTTAACCTGTTATGTTATAATGTTTACAGGAATAAGTTGTTCGAGATAAAATGAGTGGTTATTGCATTTACTGAGTTCAGGAGGTCAGTGAAGGTCTCATGCCCTGTGAAGCTGTAAAACCTGTCAATCATCCTAGCTATGGGGTGGTGGCACACATTAGCGTACCTGGGATTGGCAGAGCGAGTGAAGTGGGATGTTGTTGTTTGTGCTGCTAGCCTGTTGAGAGTTAGTCTATGAGCGGGAAAAGATGGAGCGGTATGCTAAAGGAACGATGAACGGTGTTGACTGTTGTGTTGGCGTAGGCTACGGCCCACAGTAGCCTGTGTATTGTCCATTAATAAAACGTAACCAGCAATATAACGTCTCGTAGCTTTCCTGACCGAGGGTCGCTACAATATGTTGGTACATTGATGGATGTAAGAAACAGTACATGTAGGGACTTAGGACCCAGGGGGGATTCAGGTGAGAAGGACAGCCTGGGGCAGAGCCGGTATCGGGGAGACAGCACGCGGAACGTGGAATAAAGAGTTACAATGAAGAGCAGTTGTTCTCACGTCTTATGTGTATTTAAAAACACGACAGCCACCAGTTCAGCTACTAAAGAGCTTTGAGAGCTTTCTCAGACACATTTGTGGATTTCCTCATAAAAGTTACCCGTTTCTCAGTTTGTGTGCGCAGGCGAACAAAAATAGAAAAAACAAAAAAAGTGACGGTGTTTCGTCTCGAGATGACGTCACAGCTTGCTTGGGACCATGGCGCTGTTTGATAGCTTGCAGTCGGATCCCCGGTGAAAGTGAATCCAAACGAAAGATAACTTCACTGTACTGCCTCGAGCTCAGTGTTTTCTTTCTTTTTTACCACCACTCGTTCTGGGCTTTTCATCTGGTTAGACGGTTGCCCAGAGCCCAGTAGTTCAGAGTCTGCATCTTTCTTTTTTAAATGTTTCTCCATCGCCGTTCTTCACCACAACCTCTCCCGCGCATCATTTAATTCTACTATTTTAAATTAACAGGGTAATTATTGCGCTACCTACTGCCACCCACTGGCCTGGAAGAGTATTTCATTACTAGGCCAGACACTATATTGCAGGCTCAGACGCACAACAATGGCAAATTATTTGCGGCAACTAAATAATATTTTTTTGGACCGATTAAGTGAAATTGGACATTTTCCCACGGCACACCTGACGATCTCTCATGGCACAGTGGTTGAAAATCGCTGGTCTAGATCAAAGAACATGTGATTCAACGAGCCAATCAGATTTGTCTCTCTCCTTCCTATGTCACATGCAGGATCATTATTATAGACCGCCCCCTCTTTTGAATATCTCCACACACAACTACCTTTACAAAGAGGCACCACATTTTTCTCGCGAACCAATAAGAGCAGACTGGGTTGTTTTTTCCAGGACGGGGGCCTTAAAGAGACAGGCGCTAAAACGGAGCGTTTTAGATGGTGCGTGATCACAGGTATATTCAAACAGACAGTCCGCTTTAATGCTTTCATGTTTTATTAAACATTAAAGCATGTAAATATGTTCTTGTAAAAACCTGAATTTCCAGTGTGAACCCGAAAAGGAGCATAACATGTCCCCTTTAAAACCTGTATTATTGTCTGACTGCCTATCTCGCTTTCTCTGTTGGAGTGTAGCGATGTTACTGTGTCCCCAGATCTGAACATGGCGAGTACAATGTTTTAATTATGATGAAAAAACTAGTGACGTTTCTTATTAAGTACTGTACAAGCATATTAGTACCACCATAGTAGGCATCTACTCTGACTCTCTAGTGTTTTTCAACTGCTAATACGTCTGGTAATTTTTCCCGAGAGATGTTTTCTTTGAGTGAGGACTTACGTGTGTACCCCCCCTCCCCAATTCTGAAACACCCTCTGGCCTCAGATGTAGACACAACTGTGATCTACCAGAGAGATATTAGAAGTTATTTCTGCTAGTGCCCTTCAATGCCCTTTCAAAGCAGCTCAGTCTGATTTCAGCACCTTGGACAGCGGCACAGCACAGCGCGGGGGGCAGGCGGGGAGGGGGACATTCGCTGTTTCCCTGCAATAGCTTTTGCTTCGAGCGCGCTCCTTTCGACCACCTTAGCCACGTTCGAAGTCCGCCGTGACCTCCTGCTATTTCCTCCAAACGAGTGTTTCCAAGGCACAGAGAGAGAGACACAAAGGCAAATGTGAGGTCATAAGCACACTAGTGTGTTTTTGAATC